>PVJH01000340.1:0-25720 GCA_004026705.1 Nesogale talazaci
GCTCTCTAGGAGCAGGGCTGGGCCTCTTACTCCCACCAGGGGAGAGTGATGCCCACAAAAAAAATAGTGGAAGACAGGCTCTATTTTATAGTAGAACTCATAAAGGAAATTCTCCAGATACATACTTTGGAAGCTAACAAAATGACAGAGATCCACTATCACTCACCTTTCGCTCAAAACTGACTCATAGTGACCCAATATGACAAGCTAGAACAGCCCCTGTGAATTTCTGGGAGTAGAAAGACTTTTCTCCTGCAAAATCCACGATATGTAGATTCTAGAATTGATTCTTAATAGGGCTGAGCCCTGGTGGCATAGTGGTTGTGTGCCGGACTGTGGCCCACAGGGTTGGCAGTTCACATCTAGCAGCAGCTCTCCAGGAGCAGGGTTGGCCCTCCTACTCCCACCAGGGGGCAGTGATGCCCACACACACAAAAAAGATCTACCTGCAACTCCCTCCCAGGGGGATGGACAACAGAAAAGTGAATGAAGGGAGACATCAGTTAGTGTAAGATATGAAAAAAATAATAATTTATAAATTATTAAGGGTTCATGAGTGAGGAAGAGTGGGGGAGGGAGGGGGAAAAATGAGGAGCTGATACCAAGGGCTCAAGCAGAAAGAAAATGTTTTGCAAGTGGTGGTGGCAACAAATGTACAAATGTGTTTGACACAATGGATAGATGGATGGATTGTGGTTAAGAGTTGTGCGAACCCCCAGGAAAATGATTTGAAAAAAAAAAAAAAGGAATGGTCCTCAAAATCAGAATCTAGCATCCTGTGATGGTCTTCCATAACTATTTAATTAGATCCCTGATAACTCATACCCTTAGCAAATAGCAAGCGATAACAAATGCCAATGTCAAAAGCATTAGTAGGAAAACTTGAATATGTAACTTAGGTTGAATGTTAATTATTTATGGAGATATAGCGATGAATGTAAACATGAAATATCCACATTTCATGATATAAAGATGTTGAGTTTCTATTATAGGACATAGCATATCATGTCAACTCTATCTAGCAGAGATATAATACTGGTCACATTTTGAATTTTAAAATCCACTAAGAAAAACGGGAGACTAGACGTTAATAGAATTTTTCCATGAACTTAAGCCCCCCCACCCAAACACACAGTTTAAAAAGTACAAATGAAGACTGACCCATGGTAATAGGTTTTCTTTAACCCAATATATTCAGAGTGTCATTTTAGCATTCAATCGATGTAAATATTACCCTACTCTTTTTTGTTGCTCTTGTTGTTGTTGTTGGCATCACTGCCCTCTGGTGATCGTGGGAGGTACTCAGCCTTGCTCCTGGAAAGCCACTGCTGGATTTGAACCGCCAAACTGGTGGACCGAAGTCCTGCACTCAACCACGGCACCACTGGGGCTCGGCCCCTACTCTACTCTTTATCATATTGTTTTCAATATCTAATTTGTAGTTTACTTATAGTAGTGCCTAAGTATTAGAGTGGAGCCCACCACCCAGAAGCACTTCTCAAGAAAGACTGGTCATCTGACATTATCCTTGAAAAACCCTGGTGGAACACAGTTCTACTCTGACACAGAGCGTTGCCGTATTCGCCATCAACTCCACAGCAACTGGTTGTGAATTTTTATTTTTCACTTAGAAGGAAAGTTCAATTGAAAGAACCCCATATCAAGTTGCTTAATAACCACATTAGCCAATGGTTACCATTGGGTACATAGTTCTCATGGTGTATCTTAGAAAGCTACAGTACTTCCAAGTACTTAATATACTTATGATGAAGTATTTTAGATGCATTATAACAATCGAGTGAGTTTTTTTAACTTAAAAAACTGTTCCTGTTTTCAACAAAATAAAACTGTTCTAATAAAAGCAATAGCGTCACCTGACTTTGCAGTGCTTTGAATGTTTTTGTGATAGAGGAAAAACTTTTTCCATTAGGTTTTGTTATGTATTTTATTTTATGAACATTAAAATTTGTACAGATTAAATTACGTCACACATGCCTTATGTTAAGGCATTGTAGGATAGTACAGAGTTTATACAATTGATTAAATTAATCATATATGACTACAGTTAATGTATATGTCACTACCAGTCTTATTATCTGTGTTGTGGGAAAAAAAAGAACTGGCTATTTGTGCCTAAGATTTTATGACGTGTGATTTCGTTACCCAAGATAATTCATGTTAATAGTAAGTTATTTTTATTCTTGCAGGCTGCTGAATCAGGAATAATCAAAGTTAAAACAATAGCTGCTCGAAACACGGAAATTTTGGCAGGTAATTTTTTGCTTTAGAAATTCTACCATTGAATGGAAATTTGACTAAAGAAAGTCATCCACTTCCCCAGAATAACTCTTCCTCATGCCCTAGCATGCTATTCATAATGTAAGAGTCCCTAGCTTATAACCAGATTAATTGTGTTTCCCAGGGATGAATAGTAAAATAATTTTGTGAAATCAGGAAACTAAAAATTACTTAGTCCTTAGCAGCAGGAATTTTTTTCCTTCTTCTTTGTATTCTCCTCCACCTCTTGCTAATCATCAAGGACATGTATTAAATGATTTGTTGTATTGAACTGAATGAAAGATGGGTTCCAAGACTACCTCCCCAGATCTATTTTGACATTAACATTACATTAACAGTTGTAAGTTGCATCAGACATTTAGTCGTTTTCCAGGCATACCTCATTTCATTGAGCTTCACGCTTTCATGCCTCACAAATACTCCGTATTTTACAGAAAGAACGTCTGTGGCAGATCTGCTTTGAGCAGATCTCTTGGCGCCATTTCCCCAACAGCATGTGTTCACTTGGTATCTCTGTGTCACTTTTGGTAATGCCTACAATATTTCAAACTCTAACAATGCTATTGTGCACTTAATACATTACCACCCTACTTCCATCCTGTTGATTCTCATTCATACAGACCAAGTATAGACTAATGTATAATATAAACATAACTTTTGTATGCACTGAGAAAACAATATTCGTGTGACTCACTTTCCTGTGATAATTTGCCCTTTTGACTGGAGCTCTGGCCCTGAAGCTGCACTATCTCGAGGTATGCCTGTGCTTGAATTTTGAATCCTGGGATTAAGGCAATATAGTCAGGAAGAAACAAATGGGAATAAAAAAAAAAAAGAAAGCAGAAGTGTTTTCTCCTCTCTCTGGAAAATTGTTTGCAAGACATATTTAGTAGTTTCTCTTTGGCACCCCTTAACTAACTACCCAGAGTATACCTTTCTCTTTGGTGTTTCTTCTTGCCATGTGAATGAATATGGAATAGAGGGAAATTGGACTTTTATGAGCACCTGATATCTATGAGAGGCAGTTATGCCACTCTCTCAAACCTGATTTTAAAGAAGTCCACCTTGTGAGGAAGTAGTATTCTCACTTTAAAAAGAGAAAATTGAGATGCAGAGAAATTAGGGTATTTGCCTAAGGCCACATGATTTAGCAGTGGATTCAAACTGAAATCCAGGACTGATGGGAGATGATTTTCCTTTACTACAGTGTTCTGAAATGGTATTGTAAGGCTTACAGTACCACTAGCCACTCCCTTCTAATGTTTCAAACTTTCAATCTACATTTCTTACTCCATTAGCATTAGTAACTTCCATCACTTACAGGAGTATAGCACCCCTGTAACATTAATATAAACCATATCTGAATAAGAAAGAACCTCTTTTACTATCATAGTCTTTGATTTATTTTTAAAGGATGTTAATCTAGTGTAATTTCAAATTTAATTTTTAGGATTTGGCTGAGGGCAGTTTAGAGGTGGAGCATGAAATGGATTTCACTTTTACTAGTCAACTTTAGTGGAGATTTTTTGTCCCTAGTGTTAGTGTTCCTTAATTTTATTGTATTTCTCAACTTTTCCCCAGATTTTGAACTATCCCTAAAGCTCGGAATAGTTTTATAATATTACTCACAGCAGTAACAAGACTCTTTTGAGATGGGATTTGTTGAAAACTTGGGAAAAAGCAAAGATGTGTGGTTGGTTGGAAGGGTGGGCAAATGGGTTGTGAAAGGTACATCTTGGGTAGATTAGCTATGATGGAGAAATTAGTATTTAAATCATGAAGTTGGAATCAATTCAGGGGCCACTGTTTTTTTTTTTTATGTCTGAAGTATTTTCTTAAAAAAAATTTTGTCTGAAGTATTTCTAAGTTGGAGACTGTACCTAGTAATAGTAGAATATCATTTTGGGTATTTGTTTACCTTGCATGTTATAACTTGTTTATATTATGGTAAATCCTTTAATTATTCTCCAGTAGTGAAATCTTTTGTTCCGTAATTGATCGAAAACTTTTAAAAGTTTGAATTCTTTAGAGGACTGCTCACCGTTTCAGTTTCCTGTACCTAAATATAGTGCCTAAATTAGTTTTAGGCTCACTCATCTGATTTTAATATATAGAAGAGCTGTTAATTTCTGTTTAATTCATTTAACTTTATTTAGGGTAAGTTAGAACAGATCTTGATGTATATGTGATACATGGTTTTTGCTTTATTTCCTGTAATATCTAGTGCCACAAATTTGAGATTAAATATATAAGTATTTAAGCTTTCTCTAGAAGATTTACCAAGTGTTCATAGCAATTGATGCCTACAAAGATACCATATATACTGGAGTATAAGTCGACCTGTAGTAAGGCACCTAATTTTACCACAAAAACTGCATTAAAAATGTGCTGAAAACTCAACTTATACATGAATATATATAGTCTATTTGTAGGCTACCATCATTTTGAGAATCAAAGGCTCTTAAAGTCAACGAAGAAATTTAAATTAGTGTATTGTTTCTAAACTACCTTGGTTTTTTTATTTAATACAAAGAAAAAGTTCAACGAATTTTGTTTCTTGAGAAATGATTTTACTTCTCTATAGTACTTGAGAATATAGGATGCTACTTTAGTGCTGAATTGATGTCAAAGAAGGCAAGCAAATGAATGTCAACTGATGGTGGCATATTGCATTTTTAGATGTCTTTGCATATAAAAATACAAAAGGCTGCTATAAAAAACAAAACTCTTAATTAGGAGCAATTAGTGTATTAATTGTGAACAATATAGATTTGTCATCCTCTATAGTTTTTTTAGATTTATTTTCCAAAGGAAAACTATTTACAGCCTAGAGTAAGTTTTACTTTACATTTCCCCTTACTTTAAGCATCCTTACTTTAATGTTTATTTTTCTTTGTTTTCACTGCTTTCATGAATGCTGACATAAGTGGGAATGCTATGCCAGGTAATGTCAGCATTGATTCAAATATTTAGGTCATAATCTCAAATTTCCTTTTTCCTTAAAATTAAAACTCTGCAAATGGGATCAGGCAACATAAAACTTTTCATTTACAAGGCCAAATGCCTTAATCCTATATTTGACTACCATTTACTGCAATTTGGTTTTATTATCCCAGTTTATAATATACTATAAGTTTTCTGAGAAGACTTATACTATTTTAAAAAATTATTTAAGCAGAAAATCTATTTTTAATAGTTTCTGAAAAAAGGAAGTCAGTGAAATTATGGTATCATTTAAAATTGAATATTTAGCCTCTACTCAAACTAGAACAAGTTTCACCTGAGGCTTTCAGCTACTGTCAGTATACATATAAAATTTTTTTCATATAAAAAAATTAAAAGATGTGATCATTACATATGACTTTTGTTCTTTTCTCACACAGTTTACTCCATCTTTTTCACACCTACATGGCATTATTACTAAAAGTTCTTTCATTTAAATAACAAAGAGTAAAATACTTTGGATGTTTTTTTTTTCTGTGCCAAAAGAAATTGGTTGGTTTATTTAGGATGTTCAGTTTTACAAACACATGTGCTTGTGATTTTTTATAGACTTCTATATGGTGGAGTTCTAGTACCACTGGAGGTTAGGCATGGATGGGGGTGCTAGTCACAAGGTCAGTGGTTCAAAACTACCAGCAACTTCATGGGAGAAAGATGAGGCTCTTGCTTCCACAGAGGTTTACAGTCTTGGAAACCCCTGTACAGGGTTACTGAGAAGAGATGTTCACTCGATGGCAGTAGTTTTGGTTTTATTTATATACTGTTTAATGTAATGGATTCTTAGTAAGGGAATAATTATGTAAAACTCACTAGGGAAAACATGAAGATAAGTAGTATAATTCACAATTTATATGGAAATACAAGGAATATACTTGAAAAGTATCTTTTTACTGTTCATTTTGTTTAGCATACCACCTCCTCCATTTACTTTTTGAAGTCCTTAAAATCTATAATATATGTCCCTTTGCAAGTAACTTTCATAACTAAATGACATACTATCAGAACTTACGGTCAATATTCCTGTTCTTCCTCATGTTCCTAGTATCTAGCATGTTACATAGAAAATAATAAGTGCTTATTAAATGTAAGTTGTGCTTATTAAATGTAAGTTGAATAACCAGTCAAAGATCCATGCAAATCTCCTAGATCTTCACTTGTGTTTCTCTACTTTCTCTAATTTTACAAACTATAATTATGTGACATATTAGTTTTATCTTTAGTTTATATCAACCAGATTACAGAATAGTGAAGGAACTAGACCAATAAACAGAATGTTAATTTTGTGTGATAAATGCCAGTATGGACATGTATAAAAAGGTTCCTGGAAATAAAGTTCAAGGGTATGAGTCTTGAAACCAGAGGAGTTATCCAGGTTTTAGAAGATGTCAATCTAAGATGTAGACACAGATGGGAAAAGGAACT
The DNA here is from genome assembly GCA_004026705.1 of Nesogale talazaci. Classification (NCBI taxonomy): domain Eukaryota; kingdom Metazoa; phylum Chordata; class Mammalia; order Afrosoricida; family Tenrecidae; genus Nesogale; species Nesogale talazaci. Next base: position 6,724 of record PVJH01000340.1, read on the forward strand.
ATTTAAATAAACACTTTCAGCTCTTCATTGAGGATGAAATTTGAAGAGGAGAATAGGTATTGGAGATCATAAGGGACATTGTATTGTGACAGCCTAAGCCACCACAGGGTTTAAAATAGTAAATTAATCTGTCTGCAGTGTGGGAGCTATCTTGTTGTAACTTCAGTGAGAGAGATTGGTTAGGAGCTTATTTCTATTAGCTAGGCTAGAAGACCAGATCACCACCTGATCTGTCTGACCAGCATACTGATATATTTGTCTACAAAATATGCTTTTACACACCAGCCTGAGTGATCATGAGGTGTCAATGGGATCAGGTATCAGGCATCAAAGACCCAGAACAAGAAGTCATAGCAATGTGAATGAAGGGGAGTACAGAGTGGAGCTCCAAAGCCCATCTGTTGATAATTGGAGATCCCCTTACAGGGTGACAAGAAAGAGAAGAGCCTGTCAGGGTACAGTATAGCACTGATGAAATATGCAACTTACCTCTAGTTCTTTAATGCACACCCCCCACCCCCTCCATCATGACCCCAATTCTACCTTACAAATCCACTAGACCAGAGCATGTACATGGGTACAGATAAGAGCTGGAAACACAGGAAATCCAGGACAGATTATCTCTTCAGGACCAATAATAAGAGTAGCGATACCAGGAGGATAAGGGGAAGGTGGGGAAGAAAGGGAGAACTGAACACAATGATCTACATGTAACCCCCTCCCAAGGGGAAGGGCAAAGTAGAAAGAAAATGTTTTGGAAATGATAATGGCAACAAATGTACAAATGTGCTTAACACAGTGGATGGATGTATGGAATGTGGTAAGAGCTGTATAAGTCTTCAATAAAATGATTTTTAAAAATGCTTTTAATTAATTTTTTGCTTAGATTTTTTCTTTTCTTTTTTCAAATTTTATTTCAATTTTGTACTCTGTCTTTTACTATAAGAGTTTCATTCCAACAGGTAGGTTGTAGATTATTTAACCATTTCTTTGTGATTGGCAAAGGGACCCTGAGGTATAATGGGTTAAATGCAACTAACTACAAGGTCAGTGTTTCAAACTCAACAGATGTTCTGTGGGAAAAAGATGAGACTGTCTGCTTTCATAAAGATTGATAGTCCAGAAAAAAATATATAAATAAGTAAAAAAATTATGATCAAGGCTAATGTAACCAAGAGAAATCACTAATACCTTAATGAAGGCTGAGCATGGTAGTGGAACAAGAGGACAGTAAAAGGAAATACAGGGAAGAACCAGGAGGCAAAGGGCATTTACAGAGGCCTAAATACAGGCATGCACATAGGTAAATATATATATATATGATGGGGAAATCTACATTCATACACTTATAGGATTGGTATTAAGGAAAGATGGACATTGGGTCTCCACTCAAGTGCTTCCTCAATGCAAGAACACTTTGTTCTATTAAATTGGCATTCCTTGATGCTCTCCTTCCTGACACGATTGATTGCTGAAGACAAATGTGTGCATAAGCAAAAGTGATGAAGAAAGCTGATGATGACCAGCTATCAAAAGATATAGCATCTGGAGTCTTAAAGGCTTGAAGGTAACAACAAGTGGTCATCTAGCTCAGAGGCAGCAAAGCCCACGCAGAAGAAGCACAGCAGCCTGTGTGACCACAAGGTGTTAAAGGGAGCAGGTATCAAAGAACTAAAAATTGTATCATTGTGAATGAGGGGGAGTGCAGATTGGGGACCCAAAGCCCATCTGTAGGCAACTATATATTTTCTTACAGATGAGTCAGGGGAGGAGACAAGTCAATCAGGGTGCAGTGTAGCAATGATGAGACATACAACTTTCCTCTAGTTCTTCAATGCTTCCTTCTCCTTTTCCCTACTATCATGATCCCAGTTCTACCTTACAAATCTGGCTAGACCAGAGCATGTACACTGGTACAGATAGGAACCGGAAACATAGGGAATCCAGAGCAGAGGCTATACTGGGAGGGTGGAGGGAAGGTGGGGTAGAAATGGGGAACTGATTATAAAGTTCTACATATAGCCTCCTCCCTGGGGTATGGTCAACAGGGAAGTAGGTGAAGGGAGACCTCCGACAGTGTAAGATATGACAAAATAATCATAGTTTAGAAATTATCAAGAGTTCATGAGGGAGGGGGTGGGGTGGGGTGAAAATGAGTTGATAGCCAAGGGCTTAAGTAGAAAGCAAATGTTTTGAGAATGATGAGGTCAACAAATATACAAATGTGCTTGACATAAAATGGATGGATGTGTGGATTGTGATAAGAGTTATATGAGTTCCTACAAAAATGATAAAATACCAAAAAGGTTTATAGTCTTAGATACGCTTTGGGTCATTTCCTCCATGTCTTATGGGGTCTCCATAAAACAGCATAGACTCATTGGTAGTAGCTTTCATTTTGGTTTGGTTATGACACCATGTTTCAGTAAAATTAGTTCTTTTAGATACATTCCCAGATTTGAAATTACTAAGTTAAAGCATATGAACTTGTTTAAGGTTTTTAAGATATATCACCACAATACTTTTTGAAAAGATTTAAAAGAGTATACCATTATCAACAATAGACAAGTGAATTTTTATAGCTTTTTTGCTAGGGTTATTATTTTTAGAAATCTTTTTTGATAACTGAATAGATAAATGATTTTTATTTAATTGACTTTCTTAAAAAGTTGAAACTTGGGGCTGAGCCCCGGTGGCGTGCGTAGTGGTTGTGCGCGGGACTGCGGCCCAGTGGGATGGAGGTTCAATTCCGGCTCCCAGGAGCAAAGGCTGGGCCTCCTACTCCCACCACCTGAGGGCAGTGATGCCTAAAATTAAAAAAAAATAATAAAAAATAAAAAAAAGTTGAAACTTATCTACATGCATGAAATAATTTCCTTGCTTAATACTTTTTTAACTTATACATTAGCTTTAGCAAAAAAATAAAACAAATAGCTTTGTATCATGTTTATACCACATTTCTCCTAAATAGTTTATGGTCTAATTTTTTTTTAATTTAGGTGTTACCTTTGGTTGCTATCTCTAGAGGAGTAAAATTAGTGAAGTGTGTGTGTGTGTGTGTGTGTGTGTATGCGTGTGTGTGTGTGTATGAAGAGAAATATTTATTTCAAGGGAATGCAATAGTTCTGGAGCTTGGCAAGCCCCAAATATTCAGGATCAGGCACGAGGCTGGAAGCAATTAACTCATGTGGTCACAAAGGCTAACAATCCAAATTCGTGAGGTCAGATGGCAAGCTGCTCCTTTACAGATCCGTAGGAGTGGGAAAATTCCCAAAGCTACAGGTCAGATGGCAGACACTGGATTAAGTCCTGAGAGCTGTAAATCAGATGATGACAAATCAGATGCTAGATGGAGACAGAGAGGCAGAGTTCTGTGCCAGACATTCTTTTATATTGATGATAGGCCACACTCCTTATATTAGATCAAAAAATGGTGGATAATTACAGAATACTGAGAATCTTAGCCTAGCCGAATTAGCATAGCACTGACTATCCTAAGTGCTTTTTCTTTTTATTATATAAAATTATTTTTCTGATTTATTTCAATTTTAGAAAGCTTTTTCCCCTTCCACATAGCTAATAAGCATTAATTTAAGTTATTTTTCTAGTTATTCTGTAGTTTGACTTCTCTCCCTTACTAGTCATGTATGGTACAATGTGTGAACTTTATACTTTCAAAAGTAATCGGTTGTAGCAGCATCATTTGTTAAATAATATTTTCCCATTCTACAATGTGCTATTTGTCATCAGATTCCAGAATCAATGAAATAAAGATCAAACCATTTGACTCTTTTAAAAGTTTTTGTGTTGTTTTTCTTTTCCAAAGTTATTTTAGGATTACCAATCCTCCTCCAAAGTAGATTTGGAACATTTTGAGGATAGAAATAAGTCTAAGTAATTATTAGCCCCATTTAATGTGATCCTTAGTGGGATTTCATGGTTCCGTGTTTATTTTCCAAATAAAAAACTGCAGTGAAACTGCTCTGAGCAATAAACCCTCTATATGAGGGTCTCTTACCAGTGGGAGAAAATATCTCATTTGGTACTTACCAAGCACATAGTATTGCTGTAATAACTACCATGCTTTTAAAAAGTGTTAGGTAGAAATGAGCATTTTGTTTGTTTGTTTGTTTGTGGGCATCACTGCCTCTGGTGGTGGTGAACGCTACCCAGTGCCACTCCTGAGAGCCACCACTGGATTTGAACAGCCAAGCCTGTGGGCTGCAGTTCTGCACTCAACCACTTATGCCACCAGGGCTCAGCTAGAAATGAACATTTTACTATTCTTCCTCCACCCCCAAAGTTGTATTAAATACTTTAATGGAAATTAAAATACATTTGATTAAAAGGTTAGTTATATATATATATAGGTGAAGCGACATCCCTTTACCAATGCAGGGAGGAGATGAGCCAGTCAAGATACAGTGTAGCAACCATGAAATATGCAACTTTCCTCTCGTTCTTAAATACTGCCTCCCCTCCCGCTATCAGGATCCTAATCATTAGGATCCAGCTAGATCAGTGGATGTACACTAATACGGACAGGAGTTGGAAACGTGGAGAATTCAGGACAGATGATCCCTTCCGGACCAGTGGTGTAAGTGGTGATACCGGGAGGGTGGAGGGAAGGTGGGGTAGAAAGGGAGAACCAATTGCAGAGATCTACATATAACCTCCTCCCTGGGGTATGGACAACAGGGAAGTGGGTGAAGGGACACTTCAGACAGTGGACGTTATGACAAAATAATGATAATTTGTAAATTATTAAGGGCTCATGGGGGAGTGGGGGAGGGGAATATGGGGAACTGATACCGGGGGCCTAAGTAGAAGGAGGATGTTTCGAGAATGATGAGGGCAGCAAAAGTGCAAATGTGGTGTGCGTACAATTGATGTGTGTATTGATCATGATAGGATTTGTATGAGCCCCCAATAAAATGACTTTAAAAAAATCAGTCATGTTCAGATGTTTTATACATAAAGAGCAGGAACAGTTTCTGTTTCCAATGACCACTGCATATTAAAAAAAAGATCATTTTGTTGGAGGCTCATATAACTCTTGTCCCAATCCACGCATACATCTAATGTATGTCAAGCACATTTGTATCTTTGTTGCCATCATCATTCTCAAACATTTGCTTTCTACTTAAGCCCTTGGTATCGGCTTCTCATTTTTCCCCTCCCTCCCTGTTCCTCCCTCCCTCATGAACCCTTGATAATGTATAAATTATTATTGGTTATATCTTACGCTGTCCAATGTCTCTCTTCACCCACTTCCCCATAGTCCATACACCAGGGAGGAGGTTGTATGTAGGTCCTTGTAATCACTTCCCCCTTTCCACCCCACCTTCCCTCTGCCCTCCCATAATCCCTACTCTCACCATTGGTCCTGGAAGGATCATCTGTCATGGATTTTCTATGCTTTCAGCTCCTATCTGTACCAGTGTACATCCTGTGGTGTAGGCGGATTTGTAAGGTACAACTGGGATCATGATCGTGTGGGGTTGGGGTGGGGCATGGGGAAACATTTAAGAACTGGAGGAAAGTTATATGTCTCATCATTGCTACACTGCACTTTGACAGGCTTGTCTCCAACCCTTGAGGATGACCCATTACCTACAGATGGGCTTTGGGTCCCCACTCTGCCCTACCCCTCATTTTTTAATGGCATAATTTTAGTTCTTTTATGCCTGATACCTCATCCCTTCAACACCTCAGCCACACCGACTGGTATGCTTCTTCCATGTGGGCTTTGTTGCTTCTAAGCTAGATGACAACTTGTTTACTTTTAAGCCTTTAAGACCCAGACACTATCTCTTTTGATAGCCGGGAACGATCAGCTTTCTTCACCTCATTTGCTTATGTGTACATTTATCTTCAGTAACCCCAAAGCGAAGGTGAGCACACAGTGATATGAATTTATGTTCTTTGATGCCCGATTCCTGACCCCTTTAACACTTTGTGGCGATACCACATTTGCTTATGCACACATTTTTCTTTAGTGATTGGGTCGGGAAGGTGAGCATCATGGGATGCCAATTTAATCGGACAAAGTGTTCTTACATTGAGAAAGTACTTGCGTGGAGACCCAGTGTCCATCTGCTTTCTTGATACTAACCCTATAAGTATATGCATGTAGATCTATTTCCCCATTATCATATATAAACATATTTACCTCTACATGCCTGTATTTAGCCCTCTGTAAATGCCCTTTGCCCCCTTTTTCTTTCCTCTGTTGCCTTTTACTTTCCTCTTGCCCCACTATCATACTCAGCTTTCATTTGGGTTTCAGAAATTTCTCTTGGCTGTATTATCCTTGATCAATTCCTACCAGGCATCTCAGACCCTTCTTCCCACTGATTTTGTATCACTTGTTCCCTCATCTCTGAGTTGGTCAATACCATCCCCTCTCCTGTGTCCCCCTGGAACCATCGGGCCCATGTTTTCTCCTCCAGACTATTCTTCCAGCCTCTCTTATCTAGATAGACCTAGAGATAATAATATGCACAAAAAACAAGATAGCAAGACAAAGCAACAAAAGAAAACAAAACGACAACTACAGCAAGAAAAAGACTAATGTCCAGGAAAAAAAATCTATAAAATAATTAAAATAATAAAAAAGGAAAACCTGTAAATAGTTCAAGATCTCTTTGTTGACTTCTGGGAGTATCCTCCCTCCGGTCAAGTTCCATAGGGTTCTGTGCCCTGGCTCCAAAACCTGTCCTTGCCATTCCCTCATCACCTCCATATTCTGTCGCTCTGCTGTACCCATTAGTGTTTTGCCGTGGTGTGGTGGGGTCAGACTGGGTACAATACTGACCCTGTGTTTCCGCTGTTGTTCCTTCCCCGTAGGACCTTGAGTCAGCAAGAAACGTTGTGTCTCATAGTGGAGCTGGCCACATGGTCCTCTCTGTGCATTGGCTGTTCTGTGCAGGGCTATTGTCTTCAAGGCTTGGTGGGCCAGTCTCTCTTCCTCCCCCGTCATTTGCTCCCATGTACTCTGGTCAGACATGTCCCTGTCCCAAGCTGCAGCTTCAGTGCTGTCCTCGAAAGTAAATTCTTTGGTGGGAGGGGACACTGTCCACGTCGTTGGGATTGGGGTCAGCCCCTGAGACCCCTCCACTGGCTTCCCACTCCAATCCGTCATGCTGCATTCACATCCTGGAACACTGGGTTGAAGTCTGGTCCCTCTTTCCTTGTGGAGATGTAAACAATACCCTCCCCTTGGGTGAGTTAGTGCCTTGTTTCCCCACTACACATTGCTCTCTTCCCCTCTGTCCCCCATTTCCTTTTAAGTTGGTTACCATATGTAGCCCTGGATTTTGTTTGATCCCTGCCATACTACCTGGACCTCACCCCAAGAATTTTGTGTACAGTAGTTTTTCCCTATGTCCCTTTTGCATTTTTTTTAAGCTTACCTCAGTGGACTCATGTTGTACTTGTGCGTTTGCACTTAGCTTACTTCACTTAGCTTATGATAATTTCCTTCAGTTCTTTCTGGGGGGTGATATACTTTATGCCTCCATCTCTCCTTTTCAGCAATGCATAGTACTCCATTGTATGTATGTGCATCCCACAATTTTTTAATTCATTCATACGTTGATGGAAATTTGGGATGTTTTCAACTACTTGCAATTGTGAACTGTGCCAAAGTGAAGATCGGAGCACAGATATGTGGCAGCCCACTGCCATTTTTTAAGCAGGAAAAAACTCACCTTCACCCAATTTTTCCCCACATATAACCTTTCTCTTGCATAGTTATAATCTAGATATCCTGAGAATTCAAAAAGATAAATACAGCAATTATAGTTGATAGTCAATTGATTGCATCTTCAAGGAGCTTTAGGTGGTGATGTAATTTACTTCTGTTTGTTTGCCAACTATATCATGCTTGTTTATATCATTGTTGCATCAGTTGAATCTATGTGTATTGTTGGTACTACACATGTTAAATTTAAAATGTGCCCCAGAGCCCCGGTGGTGTAAGTGGTTGAGTGCGGGACTGCAGCCCTTGGGCTTGGCAGTTCAAATCTAGCGGCGGCTCTCAGGAGTGGCACTGGGTAGCACCCACGACCACCAGACGCAGTGATGCCCCCCAAAAATAAAATGTGCCCCAACCGTGTAATATGTTTCTGTTAATATCATAAGGGTGATGAAAATACAACTCATGTTTAAAATTGTTAATCACTAGCCTTAAGTCATGTTGAATGTGTGAATGTCTTACAAGAAACCCCAGAAACAATAGTGAAATATACTTTCAAGATATGTGGCATCCAAGATGCTTTTTGCTGACTCAGAGAATGCAATTGTGAGAAAAATTTCTAGTCACGAATAAGCATGTTGCATAAGTCAATTGGCGCTAGCTTTTCTTTCTTTGTGGTATTATTGGTATCTCTAAAACCAATGGTGGTATAAACTCTAAGATAATAGTTCTTTTTATTTTGCTTTTAAAAATAGTAACAGCACCCATTTTCTTTTTTTCTGAAGACTTTAGGTATACAACTTTAAAGTGAAGACTGTGCTTGTTTTTTGACACTTTTAACTTTGATTATCATTAGGATACTATCTACCTTAAAGTGTGATCACCTGATGTTTGGGGAAGAAAATAGAACTAGGTCTATTTTCAAATTCTTACCTTAAACCCCAAAACAAAACACACTTCTATTGACTTGGTTCCAACTCATCGTGACCTTATAGGACACAATAGCACTTCCCTCTTATTTCTGACACTTTAAATCTTTATAGAAATTTCGACAGTTTCAGCTTTCCTTCTTGGAGCACTTGGTAGGTTCAAAGTACTGATCTTGTGGTTAGCACTCAATGAATGCATAACCTACCAAGCTCTTAGGTCTTAGCTTCTCACACACTGCCATCAGAGCAATGCTGACTCTTAGCAATGCTGTAGGCCAGAGTAGAATTTCTCAGAATAAACCCCTGTCCTTCTCCCGTGGGGCATCTGGTGTTCTCAAACTGCTGACCTTATTGATGGCAGTCCAGTGTTAACCATTGTACACCAAGACCCCAGTTCTTACCTTATCACATCCTTATTGCTTCCAAATTTAGTGACACCAAATCAGATCACTTGAGCCCATCAACATTAACATCATAAAAGTTATCACTATATTGTGTTACTATTAAGACTTTAAATTCAAGGAAACATTTAATAATTTCAATTCTTTAGGGTATAGTAGGGTAAGAATAGCCTTATATTGCATTGATTGTAACAGAATGAATGATATATATATATATATATATATATATATATTTTACTTTACCTGTAAAGCATTTGTATTGATGGTATGAGACATTGCTAGGGAAATTTTTTCCTTATATATAAAAGAGTAAGGAATAAGAGGGAACCCTTTTGGAAACACATTTCTTTGCCAGTCATACTGGCCATTTTTTAAATGCTAAATGAATAATTCATACTGAGGAACTTGGCTTGCTGTCACAGGAAATTATAGTCTTCATCATAGCATAAAGGGAATGTTGGGAGAAGAAAGCTGGAAATTAGGTGGCAAAATCAACAGTGATTCTGCAATCTTAATGGTGAGTCTAAATGACTTAGTTAGAAACTCAGATTTGTATGCCTTTTTTAAAATATCTTCCAAAAATAAGTGATGTATTTAGGACTTTTAAAAACAAGTTGAGAACATGTTAAGTGTTCTTTTGACTTAAAATTCTGTGCCATTCATTAAAAGTTCATGAGGATTACGAAGTTGTTTTTGTTGTCTGTGTGCAGCCTTTCAGTAGCTCTGTTAGCATAATGGGTTATGCATTGAGCTGCTGACCATGAAGTCAGCAGTTGAAACCCACTGGCTGCTTCAAGAGAGAAGGATGAGATGATCCACTCCTCTAATGATTTATTGAAGTCTCAGAGTCTAAAGAGAGCCGTTCTAGTCTGTCCTATAAAGTCTCTGCATCATCATGGGCATGATGGCTGGGTTTGGCTGTGAATTTTGGATATAGCTCCTCAATAGATATGTACTGATTTGATTTCACTTTGTAAATTTAATTATGAATAATTCATTTTCTAGCTTCATGTATTTTTGTTGTCATTTGAAAACTTCCTAAATAATCGGCTAGGTAATGTTTCAGATTATGGCATAAACATCCAATTAATTTACTGTCCTAGTGATAAGAAGAATGATGTTCTTGTTTTTAATTAGTTGTGTCTATTGCTTGAAACAAATATTAGGGATATGTAAATTTGAGACATACAGTAAAATTCTAGGAAGTTTCTGAATATTCATTCATAAATGCATTGCAACATATACATATATGCATACACACACGGGTTTTAAAAATTCATGAATAGATTACATTTTTCCACAGATTTTTTTTTTTTTAAGGCATCAGTGCCCTCAGGTGGTGGGGGTAGGAGGCCCAGCCTTTGCTCCGTGGAGCTGGAATCAAACCTCCATCCCAGTGGGCCACAGTCCCGCACACAACCACTACACCACCGGGGCTCAGCCCACCACAGATTTTTTTGAATACCTCGTATTCTATGTGTATGTGCCTGCATGTACACACATAATTTTTTATTCATTCTGCTCTAGGGTATGCATTCTTATCTTAGTTTCTCTTTTGTGCTATAAGAAATAGATTACTTCTCTTGAGGCATAATAAAATGGCTGGGAAGCCTATACTCTGAAGTGCCTTGGAGTACCCAGCAGAAGATGGAGGAGAACCAAAGGATAATGTTTTAGGAATAACATAAAGGAAAGCTATAGCTAAAGGGCTAAGGAGTATAGTTTAGATTCAATATGTATATTTAACCTGAAGTGTTTTAACTTTACTACAAGGCTTTTATTTTAGTGTTTTCAATGAACTAGTTTTTATTAATGTCTTGATGATTACAATTTTGCATTAATGTTTAATCCTATGTATGAATTAAATTTAATAATTTTTGTGTTCTAAAGCATTAAAAGAGAATAGCTCAGAAGTTGTTCAACCATTTTTAATGGGTTGTGGAACCAAGGAACCGAAGATCACTCAGCTATGTTTGGCAGCCATTCAGAGACTCATGTCCCATGAAGTTGTTTCTGAGGTAATATAAAGATTTTTATCTAAACTGTGTACCTAAGAATAGAAACAGAATTTTTTATGAGGGGACATTGGAACATACTTGATATTTAATGTGACTCAATCTTAGAAATAACAATGTGCTTAAATGGATTTGCTTAGTTTTTAAAATAGTGCCAGACTATATTCAACATGCAAAAGTAATGAATAAAATTAAAATACATTTTCAAGCCCTTTTTAATTGAAGAAGCTATGATTAAATAATATAAATGATAATTTTGAGATGCAAACTGATTTTTAATATTGCAAAGTTAATAAGTCATAAAAAGTTTAAGAGAAAAATGTATTGGATTGGTTTCCTAGATCACCTGAGTTAATAATTGGATATTCATAATTTTACTGTATTTATATCTAACCTTATGTCATAAAGCAAGAGAAGAAATTGCATCCCTATGACTCTGCATCCTGCTTTCAAATTTAATGATACTACCTTAATTCTCCACTCCCTCGGGTACTCTAATCACCCTCCACTGCTGATTCCAAGTTATGGAGACTGTAAAACAGAGTCGAACTGCCTACAGAGTTTCTGAGCCTATACATTTTTATAGGAGCATGCAGGTTCATCTTCTTCCTTTTGAGCAGCTGGTGGGTTTGAACCTTTGATCTTTCAGCTAGCAGTCCAACACCAGAGCATCCTTAATTGAATTTATAATTATGTCAATATGATTTGCCTATTACTATTTTCATAACACATCGTTGAAATGAAAAATAAGAACAAGGAGCATACTCCTTTAATCTGGATATGCCCTTATTATTTATAAATGTCCAAATAAAATAACTTTTATTTTATTGTAGATGTGAGTTTTGATTTTGACTAGATATTTTAAAACTGCAATGCTGCTGTTTAAATATATGCTAATGAAACACTACATTTTAGAGAAATTTACCATTTTGAAATGAAAATAAATGGTTGCATGTCTAAAGTTAGTTGAGAGATATGTCCATATCTGAAAACATGATTTTATTGTTGTGTTCAAGAAATTCTCTCCAGGAAAGGTAAAGTTGATGAACATTTTCTCACTGGGACTCAAGCACATATATTTTATATGTTGACAATAATTAAAATAATTATTTTACAGACTGCAGCTGGAAATATAATTAACATGCTTTGGCAGCTAATGGAAAATAGTCTAGAAGAACTTAAGTTACTTCAAACAGTCCTTGTTCTTTTAACAACCAATACAGTAGTTCATGATGAAGCACTATCCAAGGTAGGAAACTTATTTTCAAGTATGATCACCAAAGGATTTAATCTATACAAGTCAGTAATTCATGTATTGTAGTTTGTCTCCAACCTGCACTTGTATAGTCTCTTTTTCTCAACTGTGTTTTAAATTCTTTACCATTGCTTAATTTAATGATGCTATCAAAAGAATGACCCTGTGATCCAGGGAAATGATTCATAAGGTTCTCTAACATAAAATAATAATGATGCCACTTAACTGAACCAGAGGCATATATAAATCATAGATATATGAATGGATTTTCAACTTGCATGTAATTCCAGTTTAAGAGCAATTAATTCTTATGACGTGGCCCTGCTTGAATGACCAGGAATGTGACTAGCCTTACTGTCATACAGAATGCATTGGAAAGTGGACTATGACAGCTACAACTAGTGAGAAATCTAGCACTTTTTATTGTTTGACCTCCTTTTTAAACCATTTAAAAGTTGTTCTAGTTTTTAATATTTTCTATTCTCTTCTGAACTGTGGTTTTCCCTATTTTATTTTGCTATTCTTAGCGTTTTTGAATATTTGTTTTGTATTTTTGTATGTTCTGCAGTATGTCAAATCCAAATAGGTGCTTCAAAGAGAGAGTAACTGGATTAGTTGTTTCTTGTGGGTACAGCACGGGAGGTTGAGGGGGAAATGGGTAGCTACTAACTAGAAATACAAGAAAAAAAGAAAATGTTCTAAAATTGATTGTGGTGATGATTATACACTTCTTGATATTATTGAACTATTGAATTGTATGGTATTTGGATTATGTCCCAGTAAAACTGCTTATATAAAATCAATTTTTAACCAAAAGTAGATATATGTTTTGGGCAATATTTGATTAAATTATTTGAAAGAAAAAAAAATGTCTGATGCTAATTAAACCAAAAGACACATCCTAATAGAGATTGTGATGATTGACATGATTCAGGAATAACTATTAAGATCTTATTGTCTTATTTTCCCCAGGTTAGAGTTGAAGTCAAGTAATGATATTTAAGTTAAGTCCCTTAGGTACAGCTGATGGGCTTAGTTACCAATAAAACCAAACCAAACCAAACCTCAAACTCCCTGTCATGGAGTCAGTGCCAACTCATGGGGACCTTATAGGACAAGATAGCGCTGCCCTTATGAGTTTCTTAAACTATAGTCCTTTTTTTTAATCACTTTATTGGGGGCTCATGCAACTCTTATCACAATCCATCCATTCATCCATTATATGTCAAGCACATTTGTACATTAGCTGCCCTCATCATTTTCAAAACATTTGCTTTCTACTTGTCAGCTCCTCATTTTTCCTCCTCCCTCCCTGCCCGTCCTCCATCATGAACCCTTGATAATTTATAAATTGTTATTTTGTCATGTCTAACACATTTTGTCATGTCTGATGTCGCCCTTCACCCACTTTTCCTCCCCCAGGGAGGAGGTTATATGTAGATCCTTGTAATCGGTTCCCTCTCTCTACCCTACCTCCCTCCACCCTCCCGATATCACCACTGACTCTGAAGAGATCATCTGCCCTGTAGTCCTTCTGTTTCTGGTTCCTATCAGTACCAGTGTACATCCTCTGGTCCAGCCGAATTTGTAAGGTAGAATTATAGTGGGAGGAAGGAAACATTTAAGAACTAGAGGAAAGTTGTCTGTTTCATCATTGCTACACTTTCATTCTTATTTCAAACTAAGTGAAATTTTATTTTTAGGCAATTGTTCTTTGTTTTCGGCTACACTTCACAAAAGATAATATTACAAATAATACAGCTGCTGCTACAGTGCGACAGGTTGTTACTGTTGTTTTTGAGAGGATGGTTGCCGAAGATGAACGACATAAAGGTAAAGTTATAAAAATGGTTTCTTTTGGTGGTGGTTGGGTTTTCCTGCAGGCCGACACTTTGAAATGTGTTTGTTATAAAAGCATTATTGACATCACATGTTAATAACTATCAGTGCCTTATTTTTCAATAGTGGCAGTTTGAAAATAAATGCTCACAATTTTATAACTCCCAAAAGCTGACTCTTCATTTCTCATATTCCTGTCCTATGTGTATGCATAGTTTCATAGTGGAGATGAAGTGAAACTTTGCATTATTAATGAAACATTGCATAGTATGCATTTTTAAACATGATTTTTTTGTATCACTGTATCATAATTAATATTTCAAATTTTAAATGCTTTATATTTTATATCTGTTTTATAATTTATTTGATAATCTCCTACTGAGTGTACTAGGGGGTACTCCCCACAAAAATGATAAAAACTGCTTATGTGGGAGGGGATATGGTACATTTGAAGTTTGTTCCACCACTTCAGTATATTAATCAGGCTTTCTCTTTAGAGATTCTGAAAAGATCGCATAACAGTGTTTAACAAGAAAGGTCTGATTTGTGGCAGACAGGACTGCACCTGCTCATGCAGCCAACTCAGTGAGCCAATTCTTGGCAAAAAACAGCATGTCTCTCTTGCCTCACACCCCTTACTCTCCTAACCTCAGTCCATGTGATTTCTTTATTTTTCTGTAAATGAAGAGGGACATGAAAGGATAGTGACTTGATGGTACCTGCTCTAAAAATTACTTCTCATGAAATTAGTCATTGGCTGGATTTTTCACATTCGGTTTTAGGCAGTCTAAATCCTTGGGTGACTAGGATATCTCCTTTGACTTCCCTACCTTGAATTTTCTCTATTTTCTTAAAGGGAAAACTATATGGGCTTTCAGCAGTTTGGAATGTTAAGGAATTAATCAGACAGTATACCACAATTAGTTAAAATATTCTTAATTACATTTAAAAATATATAGCAATTTTCTAATGTTGATATTTTATAAATTCAAGCCTTCATACAATTCGTGCAACAATAATTGAAGTTGTGTCTCTACAAAATTTGTGTCTCATTTAGTACTTTTCAATCAGGTAGAAACCCTTAAAGACTCTCCCGTGACTGCAATCAACATTTTAGACAACATTTCAAAGTCTTTCATAATTTGTAGGTAATGATAACTTATTAGAATTCAAACAAATGCCGAAAACATCATACTTATTCTTAGCTAGTGAATCCTTATAAAATCAACATAGTAACTACAATAGCGTGAGCAACTAATTCTAGTATACATGGTAAAATGAAATAGTAATTAACCATACAGTAAACTTGTGTCTGTTTGGTTGTTTAAAGGTGCAAGAATTATGTGGATTTTCAATTCATGGAAAAAAGGGACTGCAGATGGGAGGCTGGGAAAATAAAATGTGTGGGCACAAATACTAGGTTTTTTACAAGGACTATAAGATAATCAATTATTTTTATGGCACTTTATATAGAAGTAAATTCTCATTTTTTTTTCACTTTGGAGGCATAGTTTTGAACGTAAAGTTTCTAGCTTTAGATACAGGCATTTATTTCAACATAACTTTAAAATGATGCACAAGATTTCTTATAGGCCATTATGAACTCCTAAAACTCATCCTATTTTGATTGCAGTTATTATAGAACAACCAGTGCTGGTCCAAGGAAACAGTAATAGAAGATCTGTCAGTACCCTCAAACCTTGTGCTAAAGATGCGTATATGCTTTTTCAGGTATTTCTGTTGAGAATAATGATTTTTATTTTAAGTATAATCTTATGTGTTCTTTTTAATTTTGAAACTTTGTCTGATTTGGTTTTTCTTATTAAAAAGTCAAAAGTAGAATTAAAAGTATGATCTAAAGAGCAAGTTGTATATTTACCACGCAGTATCTAACTGACATGATGGACTGTTAGCATTCCTTTTAAAGAAATAAATTGAATTAAACTCTGAACTAAAAAAAAAACTATATAAGTATTGTTTGTTTATTGAAAGTTGCTTTATACATTTTGCTTTTGCAAAATACCTACATTGGTACTTGTTTTCACTAAGCAAAAGAAATCCTAAGAGGATTTTCACTTGTGTGCAAAAGGTAAAAAACATGTGAATGCTGACCCACGTGTCTTTTGCACTGAGCTGTTAAAGAAGCAGGGGGAGCCCTGCCCCAGGAACTTCCCTCCAAATGTTGGCTTCAAGCCCCCTTACCTTTGAACTGTGTCGGTGAACACTAGATAATAGTGTTATTCAGGTTTTCTGTGTTATGTGGTATGATTTGATAGGTTATTTTGGAGGGTTTAGAGACTGTTCAAAAATGTTTCTGTGTAAATTAATGGTAATTGCTTCTTAGCTTTTCACCATTTCAGCTTATTAAAAGTTTCATCCATGCAACAAATATACAAGTATGCTTGACACTTTGAGTGCATGTATGTATTGTGATAAGAGCTGTATGAGCCCCCATTAAAATGATTTTCCTAAAAGTTTCATCAACATGCTCTACTTTCAGATAGTTGGAAAAACTTGTATTAGAGAGGACTAATTTATACATGAGTTCACTTTGAAACAAGTTAACTCAATGGAAGCTGGTTTTAAACATCTTAGTTGAAACAAACCAGTTATATTCAAGTGCACATTTGGTGGTTTGAAACAACCCAGTAGTGCCATAAAAGACAGGCCTGGCGATCTAGGTTTGTCATTTTGCAGCCTTTGAAAACCCCATGAAAAGCTTTTCTATTTGGAAACTCATGGGTTCACCATAGTAGGAATCAACTCCATGTTGTGTGGTAATTTGTTATACATACACATCCCTAGTTTTATGTTTCTTTTCATACATGAATCTTAAAATCAAACTTATCTGCACTGAAATTTTAATTCATTTTAGATTAAAGAATTACTTTAAAGAATGGTAAATTAGGCTCTTATCTGTATATGTTATATATTGTCAGTGGTTATAAGATTGTTTAAAAGTTCACGTATGGAGTCTATCAAGCATACAGTTAATCAAATTTGTGTTATTCATGTGTAGTTTCTGAGAAGTAAAAACTTTCTTAAAAGAAGAGATTTTTCTTTCAACTGTGATTTTTTGATAGATACTTTAAATATGAAATTGTTTGATTTACTTTTGTAGGACCTTTGTCAATTGGTTAATGCTGATGCCCCTTATTGGCTAGTAGGCATGACGGAAATGACTCGGACATTTGGCCTCGAATTACTTGAATCGGTGCTGAATGACTTTCCACAAGTCTTTTTACAAGTAAGCCATTTGAAGCAGCAAAGTAACTTTTTTAATTACTTTACAGTAATCTTATTTTCTTTAGAGAAAGCAACATCTTTTTTTTCACATTAAAATTGAAATTATAGCTTGAGATTTTAGACATACAATGATTTGTGTTATCTTACAACTTTAGCATTATGAAATTTTCACAGAGTTCTAGCCAACCATTTATCAACACACAGGTCTGTGGTATGTGGTCTCTTATATAGCATTTAAAAACCTAATAGAAATTGTTTGTGATTTTTATTTCTGTATGTAAAACTGTGCTTTGGATAATTTAATAGAAAAAAAAGAATTAATACCTAGCAAATGTGTGCAATACAAGTTATTTCAAAACAGGTAGTTAATAAGGAAAGAAGTAAGAAACAATTTAGCATAATGGATGTTTATATGGATTGTGATGAGACCTGTACAAGCCCCAATAAAATGATTTTTTAAAAGAAATAATTTAAACATCGTTTTACTTTTAAGAAACTGCCCCGGAGTAAGTTCAGTGATCTAAACAGAGTGTAGTTCCTTAGTTATTAGAATTCTTGAACTAAAATCTTTCAGCTATTAATTTCATACCTTCCTATGCCATGCTGTTTCCCTAAATTCTTATCTACAGAACAGATAAATTCAGTTTCTTGGTAGTATAAAATTCTGTAGCTCACTGAAATTTTTTTTGTTACAGTTCATAATTTTGGTATGCATTAGGCAGTCGTTAAATGCTTCTAATCATAATGTACAATATTAACTGATAGTGTTCTTTTTTTTTTCTGATAGTGTCCTTTATGTTCTAATAGAATCTTAAAAAAATGACACCAGGTCAATTATGACTCATTGTGACCCTACAGCGGAGGGTAGAACTGCTCCCTTTGGAGTTCCGAAGTATACATTTTTACGGGAGCAAAAAGCCTCATCTTTGTCCCACAGAACAACTAGTTGACCCAAGCTGTGGTTTTGTGGTTAGCAGCCCAGTGCACAAACCACTACACCACCAGGGGTCCTTTTGAATAGGATAATCAGTATTTATTTTAAGCTGCTTTATTGTGAAGTAGGTAAAAGCTTACAAAGCAGATATTCAGCAATTCAGGCACATCTTGTTTCAATAAGCAGTATTTAGTTATTGCCTTCCATACATAAAATGATAGTGATAATCACTACCACTTTTTGAGTGCCCAGTAGGTGCTATGATTGTGCTCAATTTTTTATTTTTCACATTAAATTTTATTTCCATAAATGACCTGGGATAATACCTTGAGGAAACTGAGATGTGCAAATGGTTAAGCAATTTGCTCAAGGTGCATGGTTTCATTGTAATTGACTGAGTTGTAATTTGCACCTCTGTTGATCTAAATTCAGAGTTTCTCCTCTTAACCCTTCTTTTTTAGCCATCACCTTAAAAGTAAACCCAAGACACAATTGCATCACCCCACTTCCACCACAATTCTTCTAGTGTAAGCCACTGTCATTCCATGCCTGAATAATTAGGTGTTTCAAAATGGATCTCCTTACAGCTGCACTCGCTCTATTTTCCCCTCGTTTCTTGTTATAGCACACCCATAATAATCTTTTACAACAAGCTAGAGATCATTTTTATCCTTTGTAA
>PVJH01000340.1:25820-136584 GCA_004026705.1 Nesogale talazaci
CCCCCCCCCCCCCCCAAAAAAAAGAAAGTAAGCTCTATGGGACAGGGATTTAGTTCACTGTTGTACAGGTGCCTTAAATAGTGTGGCACATGTTTAATAAATATTTATAGAATCTGTAGTTTGACAAATAGATTGAAATTAGAAATTTTGACAGATTGGATTATATTTTCTGAAAACACTTGAAAATATTTTGCTAGACTTCATAAAATGAGAGGTTTTTTTTGTTTGTTTTTTTTGCTATATTACAGTGGTCTGCTAGTGGGACTGGGGCCAGGGATTATTCTATGTAAGATCGTAGTATAATTATTTTTTTCCCCAAGAAATAAATATTTCCATTTATTTGTAATTCACCCCTTCACCAAGCAACTGAAATATTTATGCTGATGTATCGGTTCAATAAGTGGTGTAGTAAGCTAAGTATTGGACTTTTAACCACAAAGTCAGCAGTTCAGATCTGTCGTATGGAAATAAGAGGAAGTGTTCTGTTTCCATAAAGATTTGACAATCTCAGAAACACAGAGGCAAGTCTACTTTGCCCAGTATGTGTCAGAATTGACTTGATGACAGTGAGATGTTTTGGGGTTTTTATGAGTTTGGTATGGGTTCGTGGCCAAGGATTAAAAGCAATATAAAAGTAATAAAATCTACCCTATGCTACTTACAATCTAAAGGAGATAAATTAATGATAAGATGTATATGAATTCACTGAAAAAATATAATTAGTGCTATGAGGATGCATAATTTAGGTGTCAAACCTAGTTGTATGTGTGGGGTGAGGGTGGGGTTGAATCAAGGATATGATTCTTAAACTTGTAGTGAAGAATAAAGAGTTATTGATGAGATAGGTGCAATAGGAAAAGAATACTCAAGACAAAGGAAATTACTAGAGCAGTGATCCTCCTGAGCTCCATAGGATAGGGGCGTTCAAAAATTTTTTTTCAAAATTTTATTTAACCCTAGATTACCACAGCATACATGAGGCACTCTGAAGTAACTAGTGAACAGATCATTGAGTTATAAAATGGGAGAAACAAAATAAGATTTCTGGTTTAAAAAGTGAGCCGTTTGCAAGTACAAGGGAGTGGTATTCAGGTTTGTTTGTTTTTCTTCCTGTTTTAGATTTTTTTTTTTTGGTGTAAAACAGCAGAAATTTAGTCTATCACAGTCTGGCATCCAGAGGATATAATCTGAGTGTCAACAGTTGATTCTTTCTGAGAGCAGATCTGTTCTATTCCTTCTATTTTCTGGCAACATTTGGCAATCTGTGGTGTGAATTGGTTGGTGTCAGTGTAACTGCTGTGTCCTCTCATGACCTTCTTTCTCCCTTGTTTCTTTTCTTCTTTATTTTTTTAAGCTGCTTATTGTGGTATTGATGAAAGTTTGCAGAGCAAATTTATTTTGTATCCAGTTCTGCACACATTGTTTCATGCCATCTATTGCCATCCTCACAACTGTAGCAATACTCTTCCTACTTTGTCCGTTAACTGTTTCCATTCATCCTCCTTTCCTATCCCTTCTTGCCCTCCAATGAGTTTTATCCCTGAGCCAATGCTGCCCTTTGGGTTTTGTGTGGTTGATGGTTCTAAGCGGTGCATTGGGTCTAGTCGCGGAGGTTCTACCAGTGTCTGTGCGACCACTAAATCATGTCTTTTTTCTGATTTTGAGTTGTGTTTTCTTTCACTCTATTCAGAATGTTCTATTTTGATCATAATCAGAGCAGAAGGTAGTGGTATCTGGACACCATTTTGTTTTTCTGGTTTTAGGGAAATGGAGGCTGAGTTGCATGGTTCATTATTAGTTGCTCTGGTGTCATGTGTCTGTGTGCCTAGTGTTTCTGGTGTCCGTGGTTTTCTTCATTTCTCTTTGCTCCAGGTGGTAAGAGACCAATCAATGGCATTAGATAGCCACTCATAAGCTTTTAAGAACTCAGTCACTACTCACCAAAAATAGGATATAGAATATTGTTTTTGTGGAGGGTGTTCTGCTAATTGACCTTCATGGTAATGGTCTTGAGAATCCCAGGTTCAATGACTCATTCCTTGAAAGTGTTTGGCTATAAGACATATTCATAGCTTTGCCTCTCTAGAAATTACTCAGTTTTATACATGCCCATTTTGAAAAACTGCCTATCAGGCACATAAAGTGTTTATTAACTTTGTGAATCTTGAACTCAAAAGGAAAGTATGATTTGAAGTTTTAAATGTTAATGTTGTTGGAATACCCTTGCTCATGGACGATGTAGAATTGAGTGAGGTTATGTATAACCAAAGCAAAGAGCAGGGAGAGTGGTGTGCTGGAGCTCCGCAGAGCTTCGAATAAATGGGTGAATGTAAAAGGTAAGCCTGGAAGACAGATTGCTAGCAGAAGGTCAAAAAAACTCAGTCAGTTTACTGACATCAAGTCAATTCCAACTCACAGCACCCTTATTTATAAAGCAGAGAGAAGTGCCTCTGACTATCCAAAGCTATCAATCGTCATAGGAGCAGAAACTTCATCTTTGTCTTGTGAAGGCCAGAAAGGCAAGAACAAATCCAAGGGTAAAAGACAAAGAAAGTTTCAAAGGGAACCAGGTAATCAGTTATGTGAGGTGCTTCTAGAGAGTTGAGTCAGGTGATGAATGAAAAGCCAATGTTGCTTTGACTATAGAGAGGAGGATGATAATAATAGTTTCATTGGCATAGAGGTGGTGGTTGTTTAAGCCCTCCAAGTAGAACAAACATTTTAAAGTTAATCTTTAAATCTTCTCTGCAAAAATGGAATTGTTATCTTTGTAATAAAATTATTGAATTATATATGGTGGGGCTTCATAATATTTGGGAAAAATGGAATGAAAAGATAATTGTATTTCTCACAAACTTTTTGAAGCCTCCTCATATAGCTCGTTATAATTTACATAATTAAGTTTCCTCTAACCAGCTGCATAATTTACATGCTTTTCTTTTTGAACTTGATTAGCAGTCTTTCAATTTTTCATGCTTTCATCAGTTATTCTAGTAAGCACCATTTACTAAATTCTCAAGTTACTTTGTGGTCTTTTTGAAATATTTCTCCCAACTTGTAATACTGTTTAAATACATGATTAAAATACTGTTAAAATACATGATTTTCTTGCAAATTCAAAGAAAAAAATTAATTTCAGAATTGTGCATAAACTCAGTGGTGAAAATAATCTAAATATTAATATCGGCAAAGTTTTATTTATGTAAAACTGATTTGGACTGTTAGTTACATTGTGCAAACAAATGTAATTCTGTTTTTAAAAATTTAATTTCTTTTTCTTGTTCTCTTTGCTAGCACCAAGAATTTAGTTTCCTCCTCAAAGAAAGAGTATGTCCTCTTGTGATAAAGCTATTTTCTCCGAATATAAAGTTCAGACAAGGTTCCAGCACTTCGTCTTCCCCAGCACCAGTTGAAAAACCCTATTTTCCTATCTGCATGCGTTTGCTGCGAGTGGTATCTGTTCTGATTAAGCAGTTTTACAGCCTTTTGGTAAGTGTTAATTTCATACATGTTTGTTTACATATTTAGATATAATACTCCTTTTAGATGATGATTTATTTAATTTTTTAAAGGTTTGAACAGAAAGAGTAAGTTTATCAATCGAATTTAGATACTAATTGTTTGAGAATCTTTGTGTATATATAGTTGTTGACTTAGACTTTCTTTGTGCTACTCCAAAATAATGGCATATAAATGAATATTTAAAACACTATATAATATGAGGACAATCCCATTTAATATTTCTACCCATCTTTCAAAATTATCTTTAATTGTTAAGATATGGTGGGGCTGAAAAGTTTTGAAATTTTCAAATATTTTCATTACTTTTCTTTAAGTGACAGTCACTTTTGAGACTAATTTTCAAGATGTCTGTAATATGCTCAAATAATCATAGTTTGTTAGTTGCTCTTTCAAGTAAAATGGTGACCATTAAAAGAACGAAAGCATCCACTTCAGTACACAATTCAATCATAATACTTTTCTCCTTGACAACTATTATACTCGACAACCATAAATGGTGCACACGGACTCAGTTTTGACACACTCCACCACTACCATCAAGTCGGTTCTGACTCACAGTGCCCCTGTAGAGCGTTTCCCAGACAGTAAGGCTTTGCAGGAGCAGATGGTATCACCGTCCTCTCTGGAAGTGGTCCGATCCTGTGGTTAGCAGTCCAACACTTACTTGGCACCACCACTTTTTTTTTGACAAAGAGTATGTAAAAAAAGATGTGTACTTGTTTTATTTATAAATTTCATTGATTTTTAAATCAGATGACTTCCCCTCCACCCCAATGAATGAGCATTGAATAGAACTACAATCATCCTAACAGTTTAGTATCACCACCTTGATTCTAAGGAATTTGCTTTCCCACCATCAGTACAAGAGCCATAGACACAAAATAAAGCAATAATATCGTTGTATGAAAAGGTCTTGGGTACCCCTAGAGATCCAAGAAGTGCACACTGGGAAGCACTATGCTAGACAATCAGTGGTCTTGTTTAGAACAGTTGACAGAGCTCTGCCCACATGGCTTCCCAGACATAAGCATCCAAAGATACATTGTTTTTGGTTTTCTCTTTTATCTCCATGGCAGTATCCTACTTTTCAGTATTTAATTAAGGATACTGAGGCATTAGAAAACACCAACTCCTAAGACTGGGCCCTTAAATTCTGAGGGTCTTACTAGTTCTCAAATCCCTTGCCCTGAGACAACCACAGCTAAAACAACCAATAACCATTATCAGTTTGTCCTGGGAATTTTAGTGTCTTCACCTCAGTTTCCACCTCACAAAGATCCTATGTATCTTCTACTAATCTGTAATAAAAATAATGCATTAAATTTTTAATGAACGATTCTTTTTGTTTACTCTGTTACCACACATTTAGTCATTAACAATTATTTACAAATAACTCGATAGAGATATCTAAATTGATAACTATATTGATAGCTAATAATATAGAGCATAATTATGTTTTAGACCCTATTCTAAATTCTTTCTGTATCTTCTACCTGGCCCTTCTTACTTTTGTTCAAGAAGATATATGTGATGTTTTCTTTGACTTACTGCCTTTATGATTCTAAAATAACAGGGGCAAATACAAGGGAACTGCTATGATATTATTGATAAGGAGAGCATATAACTCCATCAGCAATGTACACGACATGATACCACCTCAGAGCTTACAGAATTGGGAATTGCGTAGTGGTACACAGTGTCTCCTAAGTTTTTAATTGGTTAGCACGAAGGAGTCCTAGTGGAAGAAAGGGCACTGGGCAACTCACCAAAAGGTTGACTCCTCTCAAACCCATCTAGTGGGTCCATGGGAGAAAGATTGACTTCCCTAAAGATTATATCATAGGAGCCCTAAGTGAGGTAATTCTACCTAGTCTTGTTAGGAGTTGAAATTGACTTGACCACACCTAACAGTAGCAACAGTAATTCAGAGTAACTGAGTTTTTATCGATGTATTTACAGTAACAACTGATTACCTCTACGGTTAACTTTTCTGTACGTAAGTACTTTTGCCTTCTCCTTTTCATTCCCACCACTCTCCGTTAGGGATTTTAATTTAGTTCAGTTTTAAAAGAGTTTCAAAGTTGGTTTGTTCGTGGTACTAAGCTAAGGACAAGGATACAACTGAAAATTCTTCTCTGTAATTCACAGAATTATTGTCAAAAGAACTTTTACATTTTAGGTCACTGAATGTGAGATCTTTTTGTCACTTCTGGTGAAATTCCTGGATGCAGATAAGCCACAGTGGTTACGGGCAGTTGCAGTAGAATCAATACATAGGCTCTGTGTGCAGCCTCAACTACTAAGGTAAAACCACACCAATATTTTGCTAAATAAATAAGTTAATGTTTATGCAAGCAGGATGAGGGCAAGTCTTGTACATGTGTATTTATGATTTCTAAACACTGTGTCTCTAAGAAAGCAGCATTTGTGGGTAAGGAAAATGCGAGATGGGCAAATGGTATGACTTAGTGTTTTCTGTTAGTCTGAGTTTACTTGATCAACATACTCAAGATAATTTATTTTAGAGCCTTAGCTCTTACGGCGCCTTTGTCATAAATTAGTGAAATCACTCAGATGTAATAAAAAGCTTTAACTATATAATTGAAATGGATTTAGCAATATCATTTGGTATAATGTTTAAAATTTTAAATATACTCAAATATCTTCTGAAATATTTTAAATTAATTTACAGGTCATTTTGTCAATCTTATGATATGAAACAACATTCTACCAAAGTTTTTCGTGATATTGTGAATGCCCTGGGTTCATTTATCCAGTCATTGTTTCTTGTGCCTCCAACTGGAAATCCATCTACTGCAACAAACCAAGCTGGTAAGAGCTTCTGTGTGTGTGTGTGTGTGTGTGTGTGTGTGTGTGTGTGTGTGTGTAAATGCAGATAGATATATTGTATTCTGCTATAATTTACTATGCTCACTATTTTGAAAGGGTATTTCACAGACCAACTATTGCTAAAGAAATTTGAATCATGACTTGTGATTTATGACTGATAGACTTGTTCTGTATATTTGAAGTTTAATTTGATATCATTCAGATAACTTTCTTCATTTCTTTTCAGAATACTTTTTTATTGTGATATGTTTTCAGTTTCTGTAATTACATAAAACAAGAGTTTGGATGCTAATTTCCTTTAAGAATCATATTTCCATATTCCATATTTATTTATTTATTTATTTATTTTTAAACTTTTTGTGGACATCACTGCTCTCCGATGGTGGGAGTAGGAGGCCCAGCCCCACTGCTGGAATTGAACCTCCGTCCCAGTGGGCCACAGTCCCGCGCACAACCACTACGCCACTGGGGCTCAGCCCCATATTCCATATTTAAAAACATTTGCAGCTTCAGTGTTTTTTACACCTACTATTCAGTGACATTTGTGAACCTATTATGTATGTTGTGAAACCATCATCATTATTGGTTTCCAAAATTTTTCATTTCTTTGAACAGAAACTCTCTGTTCCCTAAGCAATGAGTCTCTGTTTTAACAAAATGGATGAATTTGATTTAAGCTTAAGAATTGATACATGACTTTCCTTCCCTTTCGTTTTCTTCCATTTTGTACTATTAGGTTCTCTTTATACTTCTCAACTCTGATAATAAAAATTTTAGTAAAATATTATAAATGCTTGTAGTTTTTATTCATTAGTAGCTTAAATTTTTTTTTGGGGGGGAGGCATCACTGCCCTCAGGTGATGGGAGTAGGAGGCCCAGCCTTTGCTCCGTGGAGCTGGAATCGAACCTCCATCCCAGTGGGCCGCAGTCCTGCGCACAACCAATATGCCACCGGGGCTCAGCCCAGTAGCTTAAATTTTTATTGTGGTGAAATATATAACAAAGTTTTGCCATTTTCATCATAAAGTGTACAATTTAGTGACATTAAAAATATCTATCATATTATATAGCTTTTTCCAAAAGGTTTTTTTTTAATCACTCTAATTATTAGTACTTTTGATACAAAAAAAAAAATGTTGTATTAGGTAACAGAGAATCCTAGTAGCCAAAATAAGATTGATAATTTTAACTTTTTGTATGTGACAGGTTTTGTATAGTACAAGCAATTTTTCAAAATTGACCCAGTGTTTGAATATTGCTGAGTTAATTAGTATCCTCGCTCCTCTCACTTATTTAATAGGAAATAATAATTCAGGTGGCCAAGGCTCAACACCAGCAAACTCAGGAATGTTGGGAATTGGTGGAGGCGTTACTTTGCTACCAGCATTTGAATATAGAGGAACTTGGATACCTATTCTGACTATTACAGTTCAAGGGAGTGCTAAAGCTACCTAGTAAGTAGTGGTTGCATTGTTTTATAAGGATTGATAATTATTTGATCCTAAAATTCTTCATTGTATGTTATATTTGAAATTTTAAAACTCGTACTCGTAAGGTGTGCTATTGGATCACTTTTCTTTGGCTGGGTCTCTTCCAGTCAGGTGGCACAGACAAGTAAATGCTTCCAAGAAAGACAGTCCAATGGAATATGAACATTCTCAGACAATATTGCTAATATCAAAAGCAAATTGAATTGTTCTGAAGATAGTGGAAAATGGGTTGTACCAGGCTGGATTTAGAGGAGGACCTGGAACGAGGGATGCCATTGCTAATGTCAGATAGCTCTTTGCCACCAGCAGTGAATAAGAGAACAATGTATACCTGACTATGCAAAGACATGTGACTGTGTGAGTTATGAAGCAATTATGGACAATATTATAAAGAATGGGAATTTCAGAACAACTATGCTCATGTGAAACCTGTGCACGGACCAAGGGACACTCATTCAGAAAGAGCAAGGGCGTTCTGCATGGTTTGAATCAGGAAAAATGCATATCAGGATTATATCCTTTCACCCTATTCAGTCTGTATGAGTAATAATCTGAGAAACTGAATGATATGAAGAAAAACATGACATAAGGATTAGAGGAAGCCCATTAGCAACCTGTGATATGCACCTAACACACCTCTTGCTTAAAGTGAAAGTTTGAGGCTCTTACTGATTGAAGCTTTCAAAATGGATTGCAGTTCAAAGTAAAGAGAAAACCTTACAACTGAACCAATAAGTAACAGCTGTTAAGTGATATGGCTACTTTGATCTATATACCACCCCCCCCCCAAATGTTGTAGTGAAGAAATGAAACAACACATGATTGAGTAAATATGCTGTAAAAGATCTCTTAAAAATCAAAGATCACGTTTTTAGGAAGATGTGCCTCGTCCAAGTCATGGAATTTCCTGTTGTCTCAGATATATGCCAGAGCTGGGCATATGAATAAGAAAGACCATAGAATTGGTATGTTTGAATTATGGTGTTGGCAAAGAGTATTGAGTATACCATGAACTGCTAGAAAGAACAAACAGATCTGTCTGGACAGAGTACAGCCAGAATCTTCTTTCGAAGCAAAGATGGCAAGACTTCTTCTCATGTACTTTGCACATTATAAGAAGGAGCCATTTCCTTTAGAAGGACATCACGCTTTGTGTTTTTTTGTGTATTTGATTAGCTAAAAAGAAGAAACCACTTAATGAGATAGATTGATACAATGGCTGCAACAATGGGTTTAAACACAGCCCCAATTGTGAGGCTGGTGAAGAACAAGGCAGTGTCTCATTCTGTTGTACATAGGGTTCTTTTGAATCAGAACTGACTTGATGCCACCTAAAGACATTTCTAAGGCACTCTTGTCATGTTTTGAGTATTCTACTTAGGACTATTCTTTGTTGTTGCTTAATTTTTTTTACTGTTGATTAAAAAAAATTTGAAACTATTAACAGCAATTATTTAGTGTTATAGAGATTAAGCAATCAATAGTTCTAATCAATATAATATGGGATTGACATTACTATTGTATTTTGAATAACTGGTATTCATAGTTAAACCACTATTCTTGTAATACTCTAGACTCTAAGTGTAAAGCTAGTTTAAATGTATATAGTATTCTATTTTGTATTATATCATCAGAGTGATATTTTACCCTATAGCTTAAATATTCTAAAATTATGAAAATAGAATCATCAATGACTGAAATATTTTAATTAAGGGTCATTATTTTTACCCATTATAAGTACTTACATAATATCATTTAGGCTTTGTCATGCTATAAAATATTTTACAGCTTGAAAATATTAGTGTATCAAAGTGTGAAGTGGCTACATGCCACTCCATTTTATAAACTGAAAAAGGCCTCAGTACAAACTGCTACCCTTCTGAAGCTTACCTGTCAATAAGTGAGATAATGCAAACAAGCACTAATAAACATGTAACCTCAAATAGTAGTTAATTTTTTGAGGGGAGGAAAAGGAAATTAAGGGGATAGAGAATAACCAGAATACAAATGGAAATAGAAGAAAAAGTCTCTGTGAGGAGATACTATTGAACAGACACAATTAAAAGAAAGACTTGCAGCGTGGGAGGTGGTGAAGAAACTGTGAGCAAATAAAAATTTTACCGAGTTATAGAATTCCTTTTTTATTCATCACAGTCTAAAAGTTTCTTATTTGCATAATTGGGGAAGGAGACAAGATATAAATGATTACAATAATTAGTTTTGGCAATAGTCATGGAGGGTTTAATTTTTCTAATCTCATTAGAATGAATTTCTTTTCCAGATGAAGCAAACTCAGTCGTGTCCATTCACTTTTTTTATTCTGTTTATCTTAATATTTATGGCCCAGAAATTAGAGAGAACATTTTATATTTTTTCTTCTTTGCAGCTTCTCATTAGTATTTAACTTTTCTCATAATTTCAGCCTGGAGATGTTAGACAAAGTTGAGCCCCCAACTATACCAGAGGGTTATGCCATGTCTGTGGCATTCCATTGTTTGCTAGACCTTGTGCGTGGAATAACTAGTATGATTGAAGGAGAATTAGGAGAGGCTGAAACGGAATATCAGATGGCCACTGAAGCAGTGTCTTCACCAGCACAGTCATCGGAGCAGCAAGAATTACAGTCCACATCAGACCAAACAGATAATAAGGAGACAGGTAAGTTAGTTACATGGTTCTTTGTTTTTCATTTTTATTTTGAAATAACTTAAAATTTATAAAGATATTACAAAAATAATAGTTTCCTTATACCCTTTACCCTGATTTCCCACTTATTAGCAATTTACTATATTTGTCTTAACATTATGTGCCTATGGACATGACACTATACTCTTTTCTGAACTACTTAAGAGTAAGGCATGATACCATGCTATCTTTTAATATGCCAGAGTGTATATTCTAAAACCTAGGGCACTACATGACTTCAAGAAATTTAACATCCATCCAATATCATCTCTCAGATTCTATTTAGATTTTTCTATTCAGATTCAGATATTCTATTCAGAATTCTGATGCCCTGTGTTTTGGGATCACATGTTGAATTTAATTTGTTTAAGAGTACTGAGTAGTCAACTTTGGTTTTTCTGGTGTTTCCTCATATTTAAATTTGACTTATGCACTTTTGATAGGGCTCCCCCAGAAATGTTGTTCTGTTATATCAGGAAACAGACCATCGCAATTGCACTCATTACTATGATGCCAACATTCATTATTTAATTAATTTTTGTCTGCTAAGTTTTGTTACTATAAAGTTAATTAATTTTTTGGAAAAATACTTTGAGACCGTCACTAAAAGACAGAACTTCTCCCTAATTATTGTTGAATACTCATTTAATAGAGATTCATGGGTTTCTGTTTTATTGAGAGAATTATAATCAATACCCGTCATCTGTTTTGGTACTCTATTTTCACCTGTATACTTTAAATATGTCCCCATCAGTCTGTGAGCATTTCCTTATTGTCCAATACAAGAGGGTCCAGACTCAGCTTGGATATTTCTTGCCCAGTTTTAGTAATTCATTTTTCCAAATAGCTGTGTGATGTCTTTGAGTGGAAAGTTCACAACTATACCCGAGGGTGATGAATCAGTTCTGACAGGTAGCAACCGTCTAATGGTAATCTTTATGGAAGCAGGCTTCTCCCCTAGAGCGACTGGCGAGTTTGACTTGCTAACCTTTTGTTTACTAGCAGAGGGCTTTACCAGGGAGATTCAAACACGTTGCCAGCAAGTCCGTTTTGACTCACAGTGAGGCTATAGAACAGATCTGTCTCACAGTGTTTGAAGACTCTAAATCTTCACAGAAGCAAACTCTCTAATCTTTCTTCCATGAAATAGCTGCTGGGTTCAAATGCTGACTCTGTGATTAGCAGGGCAGTGCTAATGCACCCAAACTCATAACCAAACTCACGGCCCTTGGAGTCAGTTCTGACTCGTACGCACCAGCAGGGCCTATGTGGCACAAATGTTTGTGCGCAGCTACTATCCTGAGGGCCGTTGGTTCAAACTCATCCAGTGGTGCTCTGGAAGAAAGGCCTGGTGATCTGTTCCCTTAAAGATTGTAGCCATGAAAACCCTGTGGAGCTGTTCTGTTCCATAACACATCATTTTGCCCTGATGGAATCAATTTCAAGGCAACAGGTTTGGCTTTTGTCTATAAAAGAACTAATGGACACTCTGTGTACTTCTTTTTACTTGTTTAGCAATATACAAAGGATCTTTTAAACAATTTGCAGAAAAATTCCATTATCTTTTCATGTCATTTCTCTGAGAACTTTTTGAAGACTTCTCCTTTGTATACACAAACACGCTCAATCATGCATTTGTCTTCCTTTTTAAAGTATCCATTTATTTAAATATCATTCCTAATTCCAGGTCAGTACCACAAAGTCTGTATAACTACTGCCTTCTCCAGTGGTAAAAAAACAACAACCCAGTTTCCATTTCACTCAGTGTATTTACTTGCTCAGTTTACAACGTGTATAACCAGCCTCCTGACTGACTGAGACAGCGAGTTTGTCAGTAGTCACCCTCACTTTCACCTGGTTACACAGACTGAAAGGTTGGTCTGATGAAGGACAAGGAAGTAGGCACTAGCAGATAAAAATTTCCATTTTTTTTACACATGCATGTGCCTTGTTCATTTTGATACTTAACTTACTTTGGCCATAATGATAAATTAGTTTTCTATTTCTTTGATGTCTTTATGCATACATTAATTATTATCAAAATTATAGAATTTAACTTGTTTTTTTAAGTTATATATATATATATATATATATATATATATATTTAGAGCTATCCATCAGTTAACTTGTTTACAAAAAGATCTTAATCATATACATAAGTATTTAAAATGTTTAAAAACAACTTGGCTTTAAGACTTCTCATGTCAGAATATATAGTACAGTATTCAAGTGTGATTTAGTCAGGTGTGTTTTAAATATTAAAACTTCAGTGTTTGTGATGAGTAGGTAGCTTTTAGAATTTGATATATTGGGAAATATAATACCTGAATTATCACCAACTACTGTGGTTTTGTTTTGTGTTACATTGTTGTGTTTTTCTTTCAGTTAGCAGAGCTGTTTGGGAAGAAATGGTAAATGCCTGCTGGTGTGGGCTTCTTGCTGCACTCTCACTGCTTCTTGATGCCAGGTATCACATCCTTATAAGTTTTCTTAGTACATGTGGCACTTAAAGAATTCATGTGGTTTATTTAAATTTGGTCTAGTATTTCTCTTCCCCTCCCAATACTGTTTCTTAGTACAATTTATTTATATTGAGCATTATTCCTTTTTCACAATGCTTCCTCTATCCATAGTTGCTCTATCCTCCTCTAGAATTCTTGTTAAATTAGGGGAAAATGAAATTTCCAAAATTACAGAAAGCCTTGTTTGCTTTGAGACTTAATTTGTGCTATTTTAACAATGATGATGTATTATTAAATTTCTCTGATGTTCTAATTCAGAATTTCAGAATTTACTGAGTTTTAAATGCTTAATATTTTAAGTGTAATCTTGGAATTTGTTATCTTATTCTTAGACATAGTCGTTGATTGACAGTTCCATCATAAGTCAGTTAAGACATAAATTGCATGTTTAATTTCTTCCCCATTTTTATTATTACTATTACCATTCATTTCATTTATCGGTATCTTTATTAATTTAATCTTTATGTGTCTTTAGGTGTTTAAAGTACATAAATTTAAGATGTATTTTAATATATTCATTAAAATATATATAAAGCATAAAATAGCAAACATTCATAAGTATGGTTCATCCTAATTCAAATGTGATTTAAATTGGGAACTATCTGTTATGACTATGTGTATTATATGTTACTTTTACCCAGTCATATTTCCAAATAATAAATTAACTAGTCAAAATTCTTTCTTCTAAAAATTTTGACAATATTTTGCATATTTAAAATTTTCCTTGCTATTTATTTCTAGATTATGTTTTGAAGAATAGTCAGAAATAAATTAATCAGATTAAATAAAATACCTTATCTTTTCAGCACAGATGAAGCTGCCACTGAGAATATTTTAAAAGCTGAATTGACTATGGCTGCTCTCTGTGGAAAGCTGGGCCTTGTAACTTCAAGAGATGCTTTTATAACTGCAATCTGCAAAGGTTCCCTGCCTCCGCACTATGCTCTCACGGTATTGAATACCACCACTGCAGCGACACTTTCCAATAAATGTAAGACTTACTCAGATTCTTGTCATAAAAAAGATTACAGAATTTTTTAATTCAGGCTTCCAGCTTCTACTCACTCTTTCAGTTTCATTGAGGAAGTTAATATATCTGATCCTGAATTTCTTTCCTATTGTTCAGAAGGGGAAAACAAGAGTGTGGGGGAGAGAAAATACGAATTTTAAACCTGCTTTTTGTTGTTTATTTTAGTTAATTAATTTATTTATTTATAAACATTTTATTGGGGCTCATACAACTTCTATCACAATTCATACATGCATCCATTATGTCAAGTACATTTGTACATTTGTTGCCATAATCATTCTCAAAACATTTGCTTTCTACTTGAGCCCTTGGTATCAGCTTCTCATTTTTTTCCCCTCCCTCCCCACTTCCCTTTCCCTCATGAACCCTTGATAATTTATAAATTGTTATTATTTATCATATTTTGCACTGCCCATCTGCCTTCACTCACTTTTCTGTCATCCATTCCTGAGGGAAGAGGTTATATGTAGATCCTTAAAATCACGTCCCCCGTTCTACCCTACCATCCTTATACTCCCTGGTATCACCGCTCTCACCACTGGTCCTGAAGGGATCATCTGTCCTGGATTCCCCATGTTTCCAGTTCCTATCTGTACTAGTGCACATCCTCTGGTCCATACTAGTGCACATCCTCTGGTCCGGACTAGTGCACACCCTCTGGTCCGTAATAGTACACACCCTCTGGTCCGTACTAGTGCACATCCTCTGGTAGAGCCGGATTTGTAAGGTAGAATTGGGATCACGATAGTGGTGGTGGAGGCGGTGAGGGAGGGACGGAAGCATTTCAGAACTAGAGGAAAGTTGTGTGTTTCATCAATGCTACACTGCACCCTGACTGGCTCATCTCCTCCCTGTGACCCCTCTACAAAGGAGTGTCCAGTTGCCTAGAGATGAGCCCAATCTGCACACCCTCTCATTTATAATCATATGATTTTTGTTCTTTGATGCCTCATATCTGCTTAGATACCTCATGTTCACACAGACAAGTGTGCTTCTTTCATGTGGTCTTTGTGGCTTCTGGGCTAGGTGGACACTTGTTTACCTTCAAGCACAAGTTCCAATGTTAATACAAGTTTTAAATAATAGTTGAAAGGATAAAATATACTGAATCTGGAAATTTTTTGTAAACTATAACATTGTTGAGCTGGTGGTGATGGATTTTTTAATTGAAACTAGTAGAAAGTATTGCTTGTGACCACTTAGATGAGCCTAACATCCAGGTGAACTCAAACATGTAATATAAAATCTAAACATTTTAATATGGCATTCAATTTGCAAACTGCAAATGTGACTCTTGTTCTCTAACTTAACTGGAAAAGGTTAGTGGTGATCTAAATCGGAACCAAACCACTGCTGTCAAGGTGATTGTAATTCATAGAGAACCTGTAGGACAGAGAACTCCTTAGGGCTTCTGAGTAAGCCTCAGGGAAGCAGTTGATGGATTTGAACCAGCATTCTTAGAGTTAGCAGCCTGTTGCTTAAACTGCTCTAACAGTAGGGCTCCTTACACCCGGGGTACATGTATAAAAAGCTTAATACATCCATCCTTATTTTATCTTATGAAGAAATATTCCAACATTTTATAATTTTCAAGTTATGTAGCAAATTATTATTTTTGCTGGTCTTGGTTAGTATGCTTCATGATTTTTTTTTAATGGTTAAAAATGATATTTAAATAAATGTCACAGTTCAACTTGTTCTATTAAGATTAGTATTTCAGAATATAGCTTTTGTTTGACAAAAGTTTTCCTTTGTATTCTAGCGTATTCCATTCAGGGCCAAAGTGTTCTGATGATAAGTCCATCAAGTGAATCTCACCAGCAGGTTGTAGCAGTGGGTCAGCCTCTAGCAGTCCAGCCTCAAGGGACAGTCATGGTAAAGTTCTTTCTTTTTTAAAAAATTACAAATTAGCTACCAAGGATAGCTCTTAAATTTTTTATTCATATTTGTCAAAAATTTTATCACTGAAGTTACTTGTTTTCTTTTACCTAGATATGATATCTATAGAAAAAAGTGGTTAAAATTATTCAATTGACATTTTTTGTAAGCAACTATGGCAACAACTTTTAATTCAATTCACTTCTTGTGCATGAAAACTTTGAGGATAAGCATCTAAACCTGTGTTCTTATTTTTTTAAGGAAAAATAATTGAATACAATAATGTTGCTTTACAATATTTTAAAATACATCATTGGTTTTTTTGTTTTTGTTTTTTAATTTCTAGCTAACATCCAAAAATATTCAGTGTATGAGGACTTTACTTAACTTGGCACACTGCCACGGAGCTGTTCTTGGAACATCATGGCAACTTGTCTTGGCAACCCTGCAGGTGTGGTGTAGCCTCTAGGTCAGAGGTCACTGTTGTTTTTATACTTTTAAATTAAGCAGTGCCCATTTGTGCTTTGAGCATGCCTCCAGAGTAGGCAGTCAGTATAAGAAATGAGAAACTGTAAAGGAAAGCAGTTTGGCTCATGTTATCGGCAGTGATCTAGTACTCTGTAGCTGCTTGGTGTAAGTCTTTTGTCTCTTAATTACTGGTTTTCATTTTAATTAAAGCCTACTAATTTTAGTTTCAGTTATTAGAAATTACTATTATGCTGCTGGTGTGTGTCGACAAGCTGATTCTGACAGATGGTGGCACTTCAGGACAGAATAGGGTTTCCAAGAGTCTTTATAGGGACGCCTGGCCACAAGCTGCTGGTGGGCGCAAATCACTGGCCTTTAGATAAGTTAGTGCAGCACCAGGACTCCACACATTAGGCATTACTATCAATTTTGACTGTAGTTATTAGAATTCCTGTAATTTTATGATTTTTGCTGATTTTTATTCATTTTTCTTCTTTCATAGCATCTTGTATGGATTCTAGGTTTAAAACCTAGCAGTGGGGGTGCCTTGAAACCTGGGAGAGCTGTCGAAGGACCCAGTACAGTAAGCTCTTGTTATTCTTCTGAAACGAGTGCTCCCAAGAGTGTTCCTATGTCACATTTCATCTTCTTCCTTTTTCAGGTTCTAACAACCGCTGTGATGACAGATTTGCCAGTGATTTCCAATATACTCTCAAGATTGTTTGAAAGCTCACAGTAAGTGTCAGTTTTTTAATTGATAGGGACATTGTTATTATCTTTATATTTTAGGTCAGAATATCTTACTACTTCATTTTCATTTTAGGTATCTTGATGATGTGTCACTGCATCATTTAATAAATGCGCTTTGCTCCTTGTCCCTAGAAGCAATGGATATGGCTTATGGAAATAATAAGGTATGGTATGGTTCAATTTTACATTTGGTACATTGTTTAGTCGCATAAGTTACTCACCCTAGAATTTAGTCATTTGGTAGACTATATTTTGGATTTTTAATATTTAAGGTTATATGTTGAGGGAATACAATGAATGTGCTTTGGCTATTGATATACTTTGTAATTTTAGATGTTCTGTTTTGTGTATTGAATGTTTTTATAAAGAATAAGACAATACTATTTTATAAATGAGTACTACAAAATGTCACTTGCCTGAAAAAAGATTTACCTTAAAGCCCCTTTGAACTTCTTTCAATGACTTCTAGGGAAGAAATGTGTTGTTAGACATTTTCATATTAAATTTCTGTCAATACCGGAGAATGTTAAATATATACACTACATAGTGAAGATCAATCTTTTCCTCTAAAATTATAAAATTATTATGCTTGCAATTTTCTTTAAAACATTTTTTTCTTTTTTAAAAATGTTTAATCATTTTATTGGGTGCTCGTACAACTCATATTATAATCCACACATATACCCATTGTGTCAAGCACTTTTGTACATTTGTTTCCCTTGTCGTTCTCAAAATGCTTGCTTTCCACTTGAGCCCTTTCTGTTTTCTTTTAGTGTGTTCTTCCTTTTTTAAATTCCATGTCTCAGTGTGAAGTACGACAGTCATTCATTAGAAAATACTCATGGCTTTAGTAAAATGAGTTTGCAGTTTCCTGGATTTTGCCACTTAGCGTTAGCATTAGATTAAAGATAGTTGCCCCTTGATTATTTTCTCCCCTGAACCTTGTGATACATGGACTAATTTAGCTGTGGGTGATATACACTGATTTTCTTTCTGATTATTGATAAGCCATTGACATTACAGAGCTTCTTTCTGTGTTTCTTTAATCTACTATCTAAAACAGACAGCCTAAGTCTGGTGACAACCCTGGCTTCGTATCTTTCCCCCTGTTCCCTACTATCTCCTTTGATTTGTTTTATTCTGACATTCAGATATAAAACCTGGTGTCATGCTTTTGTTTTTGTTTTTGTTTTCTGGGTCTATGTAGTAGCTATTCATTCTGCATACCTGGTAAAGTTTTTTTAGGGGGGGGGGGGGTTTGTTTTTTTTTGGCATCACTGCCCTCTGGTGGTTGTGAGAGCTACCCAGCACTGTTCCTGAGAGCCGCCGCTGGATTTGAACGGCCAAGCCCGTGGGCCACAGTCCTGCACTCAATCACTTACACCACCGGGGCTCAGCCCCTTGGTAAAGCTTTTTAATTTTGACTATTTCCCCATGAAAGCATTCTAACCAAATTTTCCAAATGGACCATTCTGTATATTCAAGGGTAGCTGAAATAATTTAACTATTGATGATGAATTTATATTTATTGCTGATTTTATATCATAATATTTATAGTCATGCTCTTCAGAATATTCTTGGTTTTCCCAATAGTATCAAAACTACAGTATGTTTTCTCCCTAGGAACCATCCCTTTTTGCTGTTGCCAAATTATTAGAAACGGGTCTTGTTAACATGCATCGAATAGAAATATTGTGGAGACCTCTGACTGGCCATCTGCTTGAGGTAACCCCTTTTTCTTAAACATTTCATTTAGAAATTTATCACAGAGTTTTTGAAGGACATATAATTTGTGCATGGATGACAATTAAATTACCAAAATAAACACTTTGAACAATGATTTAAGAACCATTTGAAAAATCAGAATAAATCTTTTTTCCCTTTTCTGACCTTGTATTTGTATCTATTATATTGTGTGAAGCACATACTGAATTGAGTAATTGGTTTGATGAGGGAATAGTGTGCTTTTAGTGACTGAAAATTGGTGAAATTGTAAAATGAGAGATAGCAGTGAAATCCCTGAAGACTCATTTAAAATATTCGACCTTCTGCTTAGGACCTCATTATTTTGTTATACGATCGTTTGATCACCTCAGTTTCAGCGAGTTCTGAAACAACTTCAAAGTAATTGTGACTGAGAGTTAGGACTTAGACTGCTCATATATAACCTCTGATGTAATTACTAGATAGCTCTTCTACAAAATGAAAAACTTGTTGATAGAGCCAGTAAATTTTATCTGGTAATGTATATTATTTTGTGGTCAAGTCGAGTGGTTAATAATAATTAGCTATTTATAATAATTGGTGTCATAGCAGTTATGTGTTGTTGGGCTGGGATATGTGCAGAACAGTAAGGTCAGCAGTTTGAACCCACCAGCTGCTCTGTGGGAGAAAGACAGGGCTTTCTATTCCTATAAAGAACAACAATTTTGGAAACTCAGGGTCAGTTCTGCCCTGTACTGTAGAATCAATCTAAGTTGGCATCCACTTCATGGCAGTGAGTTTTGGTGGTTTTCTTTCTTTTTTTTTTTTGAGGGGAGTGAGTCTGTCTGTACATATGTTTGTAGTTGAGGCCACCTTGGTTGTTTTATGTTATTTTAACAACTTGAGAAAGATATTATTCTCAGTAAGAAAAACAAGTGCATGAGGATTTTGTTGTTATTTGCATTTGACTATGAGGGCTTTTATGAAGTAAGGGAGCTAGACCTACTTCTTCATTATTAGACATTCTCAACAAACGGTAAGAAAACAAGTTCTTAAATTTTAGCATGGTTTTAAAATATGATATTAGACTAAATTAGTAACTTTGCCTTCAGCTTACCTCTTTTACTCTCTTTGATGACATTTCATTTACTTTTATGAAATCTTTTTTCCTACGCCTTGTTTTAGTTTCATCTTTTTTTCTTCTCTCTATTGCTTCCTCTTGCCCCCATATTCAGAAGGTAAGCTAACTTTCATTTTAGACACCTACATGTGTTTTAAACTCTTACTGATGTTTAGTTGGTGAATTTTAAAAATGAACAAAAAACAATATTTAGATTATTTCTTTTTCAAATTGATGTATGATTTTTATCTTAAATGTAGAAATGAAATATTTCTTATTTGTTCACTGTATATACTTTTAGGTCTGCCAGCATCCAAACTCTCGAATGAGAGAATGGGGAGCAGAAGCTTTAACTTCACTTATTAAAGCTGGTCTAACGTTTAATCATGAACCCCCACTTTCACAAAACCAGGTAATCTGGGGAGAGAGAGTCCCATCTCAGTTTTTATATTTTGTTAATAACCAACCTGCCCCATATACAATTCTCTTTATTTTAACTTATCAACTGAGGAATGTTCTAAAGGTGGGTTTGTGTTCATCTATTTTGTATGTAGGCCATGGATCACTAAGAGAAAGCTAATGTGCTTTGTTTAAGATTGTCTTCAACTACCCCTTGATGTCATAGTGGGTTACTGGTTGGGCTGTAAACTACAACTTCCACAGTGTGAAACCACCAGCGGCTCTGAAGGAGGAAGATAATGCTTTCTACTCCCATAAAAAGTTACAGTCTTGGGCTGAGCCCCGGTGGCGTAAGTGGTTGAGTGCAGGCCTGCGGGCTTGGCAGTTCAAATCCAGCTGCGGCTCTCAGGAGTGGCACTGGGTGGCTCCCACAACCACCAGAAGGCAGTGAGGCCCACAAAAACAAAAAGTTACAGTCTCAGAAACCCACAAGGATAGTTCTAGTCTGTCCTATTGGACCACAATAAGTGGTCCAATTGAAGATTGATTTTTTTTTTGAAGATGGATTTTTATTTTTTAAAAGATATGACAAATTTAACCTGTAATGATTATTGTTACAAGTTAAGAATCATGTGTACTCTAATACATTTTTTTTCTATTTGCCATAGTCTAAGTTGAGTAACCTAAAAAAAAGCAGTAGCAAAGCTGCTTTGGAACTTTTATCCTAATTAGTTTCTCGCTCCCTTTTCAGAGGCTGCAGTTGCTTTTATTGAATCCATTAAAGGAAATGTCCAGTATTAACCATCCTGATATCCGACTCAAGCAGCTAGAGTGTGTGTTGCAGATTCTGCAAAGTCAAGGAGACAGCCTTGGGCCTGGATGGCCGTTAGTGCTTGGAGTCATGGGAGCAATCAGAAATGATCAAGGGTAAGTGTTTCAATATATCATCTAAAAAGGGATACAGGAAGAAAGGGGAGATGTGTAAATTCTAAAAGCATATTTTTATATTTATTTTAATTTATTACTAATTGGGAGTTAATACATATATAATTCCATAGTTCAGTTACATCAAGCATTATTGTGCATTTGCTTCCACAGTCGATTTCCAAACATTGTTTTTCTTCCTGGACTCCTTGACACCGTTCCCCTTTTATCCCCTGCCCCACTACCACTATATCCCCCAACCCCCCCAAACCCTTATTCTGCTTCCTTTCCCTATAGTTTCATCTAGCCTGGGTTTTTCTTTGCTTATTTTAAATTACTGTAAAGTTTATAATTTTTCTTTCACATTTCTTTGTAATGCATCAAGTATAAATTTCTTTTATATTTTCAGAGAATCCTTGATACGAACTGCATTCCAATGTCTTCAATTGGTTGTCACAGACTTTCTACCAACAATGCCTTGCACTTGTCTACAGATAGTTGTAGATGTTGCTGGTAGCTTTGGACTTCATAACCAAGAACTTAATATCAGTTTAACATCAATAGGGTTACTTGTAAGTATTGCCTTTCTGATAACAGTTCAATAGAGAGCTCATGTTACCCAATTGGGAATGTATGTGAATTCAATGTTCTTTAGACTCAATGCGAATTGTTTAACTGTCCAACGGATCAAATGAAATTCTTTAAGAAATACTTCATTAGTAGTTGGAATAATTATGCTATATTGAGCCTTTTCCATGGGTGTCATGAGAAAACTTAATAATAAATGAAAATATACAGAAAAAATATTTAAAGCAAAGAAGAGTGTAGAAAATCAAAGATGCTTGGAAACAATTAGTCCAAAGGGAAATAGACCACGTGCACTTCCGCCTTCATAACCACGAGACCAGAAGAACTGTGTAGTGCCAACAATACACAGACCTATAATGTGAACAGTAATAACAAGAAGGTGTGCACACCATAGAAAATCAGCTATAGGAGATCAAAGGTCAGTGTTTGCACCAGAGTGAGGAACGCACAGAAGTCAGAAAAGGATCAAAACAATTACACATGGGCACAGGTATCATAAGGAGGATTTGGGAAGAGAGCAATCAGAGTCACAGAGCGGAGTGTCTGTGAAGTGTTGAATGGAAACCCAATTTGCTCTGTAAACTTTCACCCAAATCACCATGGTAAGCTGAAAAAAAGAAAAATATTCAGTGGGCAAGGGTAAAGACTAATCTACCACACAAGAC
Source organism: Nesogale talazaci (assembly GCA_004026705.1). Lineage (NCBI taxonomy): Eukaryota > Metazoa > Chordata > Mammalia > Afrosoricida > Tenrecidae > Nesogale > Nesogale talazaci. Next base: position 48,416 of record PVJH01000340.1, read on the forward strand.
CTCTTTGAACTGAAAAGCAAGGGTGTTACTTTGAAGACTAGGGTGTCCTCAAAGGACTAGGATTAGCACCACTCAGTGGCTAACAGCAACAACAGCATATGATAATGGAAAGACATATGCTCTGAAACCCTGTATGCCTATATATTTATTAAATATGTCTTCCCCTACTGCTTGATTAACTATTGTCCTCTTGACCTCATTTTCTATATCTTTGTTATACAAATAATAAAATTAGAACTACAGCATTGTTAATGTGGTCTGAGATAAATATGTACAGATCTGTTTTCTATATTTATTTATATAATTTCTTCCATGTACCGTATTTTTCGGAACATAAGATGCATTTTCCCTCCCCAAAAATGTGTTACCCCATAACATTTAGTATGTTAGTACTATTTGGTTCCGAATATTTTTTCCTGTTTTCCTGATCTAAAAACTGGGTGTGTTTTATGGTCAGATACATCTTATGATCTGAAAAATACAGTATAACTCAGAAACCGTGTAAAGTCAAACTATTTCACTTTTTAACTAACTGCGTTAATATTTTATTAAAAAGTGAATATAAGCAAGCTGTGTATGTGTTGCCTTTGTGAGATGCCACTGAGTCAGTCTGACTCACAGTGACCCTGTGTACAACAGACCCCCTGCCCAGTCCTGCACCATCCTCTCAGTTTTTCCTACGCTCGATCTCATCGTTGCAACTACTGTGTCAAGCCATCTCCTTGAAGGCCTTCCCCTTTTTCTCCGCCTCTCTACTAAACATTATGTCATTCTCTAGAGATAGTCTCTCAGGACAACAAATCCAAAGCATCCTGCCTCTAAAGAACATTCTGGCTGTACTTCTTCCAAGGCAAATTTGTTTGTTCTTTTGACAATCCATGGTACTTTCGATATTCTTTGCTAGCACCATAATTCATTTGCACCAATTTTCCTTCATTCTTCCTTATTCCGTGTCTGGCTTTCACATGCATATGAGGCGTGGAGACCCCAAACCCATCTGTAGACAATTGGACATCCCCTTATTAGAAGGGTCACCAGGAAGAGAAGAGGCAATCAGAGTGCAGTATAGCACTGATGAAACTTGCAACCTTCCTCTAGTTCTTTAATACTTCCTCCCCACCACTATCATGACTCCAATTCTACCTTACAAACCCAACTAGACCGGAGCATGTGCACAGGTACAGATAAGAACTGGAAACAGGGCTGAGCCCAAGTGGCCTAAGCAGGTTTGGTGGTTCAAATCCAGCGGCGGCTCTCAAGAGCCCATGACCACCAGAGGGCAGTGATGCCCCCCCCCCTCAAGAAAGTGGATGGTGATGGCCTCTCCAGCCCAAATGGGATTCTCCCGTGACCACCAGAGGCAGTGATGCCCCCCAAAGGAAAGAAAAGAGCTAGAACAGAAAGACTCCAGGACATACAAACCCCTCAGGACCAATAATGAGAGCAGCGATACCAGAAGAAGGGAAAGTGGCTGGCTGGGTTGGTGGGAGCAGGGACGAGAAAAGGGGAACTGATCACAATGATCTGCATATGACCCCTTCCCAGGGAGACAGGCAACAGAAAAGTGGGTGAAGAGAGACATTCGTTAGTGTAGGACATGAAAAATAATAATACCTTTTAAATTATAAGTGGTTCATGATGGAGGGACGATCAGGAGTGAGGAGAAAAATAAGCTGATACCAATGTTTTGCAAACAATGGCAACATATGTACAAATTTGGTTGACATAATGTCAACCAAATTATTGGATTGTGATAAGAGCTATACGAGACCCCAATAAAATGATTAGATTAAAATAAGAAAATGCCATACCTTGGGTCAGGTGCACCTTGGTCCTCAAAGTAACCACCTTGCTTTTCAGCCCTTGTTGAGGAGGTCTTGTGCATCAGATTTACCCAGTGCAACACATTTGATCACTTGCCTACTGCTTCCATGAGCACTTATTGCTCTCGGGAAAAAACTTGTTGACATTCCACCATTTCAGGAGGTAGCATGTGAGCAAAACCAATTGTACTTGAAGGAAGAGGCTCAAGTTGTACTGAATGCACTACCAAGCTTCCAGGAATTGAGAGCATTCCAATTGAGATGTTCTAAGAAGCGAATTAAGCGCTGGAAGCACTCGCTCATCTACGGCAGGAATTTGGAAGGTGGCTACTTGGTAGCTGACTGGAAGAGATTCATACGCCTATTCCAAAGAAAGGTGACCCAACAGAATGTGCAAATTATAGAGTGATGTCATTCATATAGAATGCAAGCCAATTTCTGCTGGAAAGATCACCCAAACAGTGGTTGCAGCAATGCAGTGACAGCGAACTGCCAGAGGTTCGGGCCAGATTCAGATGAGAATGTGGAGCAAGTGATATCATTGGCGATGTCAGTTGGACCTTAGCTAGAAGTGGAGTATATCAGAAAGATGTTTACTTGTGTTTTATTGACTATGCTAAGGTACTCGACTGTGAAAGGCTGTACATATAATCACTCCCAAAGAGTGGTTACTTTAATGCTGATTAAATTAATTCTAGATATCACCTCATTGGATGCCTTGCATTTTTATTATAATTATTTATTTATACGCATAATTATTTATATGCCTTACTTTGGTTGACAATTAAGTCATAAGATATGTTTGGAGTAAATATTCTTTATTATGAAATTATAAATTATATTAAATGTTTGCTACTAGTGCTGTTGGTTGTGATAATGATATTTTGGCTATATTTTTTAAAGATCTTTAGTGTAGATTTAAACATATGGATGTGAACTAAATGGAGCAACATGTAAACCATTGTTTTATCTGGATGATAAGTTTACCAATACATTGAAGTTCACCATACTACTCTTCCTTATTGTCTGTATATTTTTAAAAAAATCACATAAAAAAGTGAAGTTTTAAAAATTAGCACTAAAACTAGATAGTTCCATCAATTTGTATTAAAATCAATAAGCGGTACAGAGAAAGATATTTTCATTGAGTATATTGTATTAGGAAAGATTTATTATTTAAATTCTATTCTGTAGCTAAAATGTCCTTCTAGGAAAAATTTAAGTCATTGGTTTAAATTAAAGAATATTAACAAAGTGATATTTTTCTTTACTTTTTAGTGGAATATTTCAGATTATTTTTTCCAAAGAGGGGAAACTATTGAAAAAGAATTAAATAAAGAAGAGGCAGCACAACAAAAGCAGGCAGAAGAGAAAGGCGTAGTTTTGAATCGGCCGTTCCATCCTGCACCACCGTTTGATTGCTTGTGGTTATGTCTTTATGCCAAGTTGGGTGAACTATGTGTGGACCCCCGCCCTGCAGTAAGGAAGAGTGCTGGGCAAACTCTGTTTTCTACAATTGGTGCACATGGAACATTATTACAGCATTCAACATGGCACACTGTTATTTGGAAGGTATTGTAATTTAGCTTCAATTACCAGCTTTCAATGTTTCTTTCTTTTTTTTTTTTTTCTTTTATTTGGGGGGCATCACTGCTCTCTGGTGGTGGGAGTAAGAGGTCCAGCCCCACTGCTGGAATTGAACCTCTATCACAGTGGGCCGCAGTCCCGCATACAACCACTATGCCACCAGGGCTCAGCTTCTTTCTTTTTTTTTTTAGGAAGCCTGTTGGTACAGTGAGTTTAGTGTTGGGTTGCTAACCAGAGGTTGGCAGTTCACACCCACCAGTTGCTCTTCAAGTTAAAAATGAGACTGTCTGCTCCAAATTATTCTATTACATACTCTTATATACAAGAGGACTTTAAAAAGTTGGTGGAAAATGTTATTCAAAGTGCATTTTTTTCCCCATGAATCATTTGAAAGTCCCTCATAGTAATACATAACACAATCATCTAAAGGGCTTATTAGATCACAGACTGTTGCTCTCCCTTCCACTTGGTCCTTATCCTGTAGGTTGTCGCCCAGATGTTCAAAAGATTCCAGACTCAGTAAATCTTGCACATTTTTCTATTCTCATTTAGCTTTTCACATACATGACCTTAAAAATACACTTAAGAATATCTAAGGGTACATCTTTTCAATGTTTTTTTCTTACATATGAGAACTGACCAGCATTGGAACAATTCCTAGTTTGCTATGCCATTACTTAATGTATGTTGTCAGTACTTTTCATGTGACATTTTTATAAATATTCAGGTTCTTTTCCATCTATTGGACCGAGTTCGAGAGTCTTCTACCACTGCTGACAAAGAAAAGATCGAGTCAGGAGGTGGCAATATTCTCATTCATCATTCCAGGGATACAGCAGAGAAGCAGTGGGCTGAAACGTGGGTGTTAACACTGGCCGGCGTAGCAAGAATCTTCAACACTAGAAGATATTTATTGCAACCTTTAGGTATATATATATATATTTGCCAGGGTGTATGTGTGTGTGTTTGGGCGGCGGGGTGGGGCTATAAATAGTTTGAGGAGCCCTAGGGGTACAATGGGTTAAGTGCTTTGCTGCTAACCATAAGGTCAGTGAGTGAAACCCGCCAGCCAGTCCTCAGGAGAAAGCTCTGGCACTTGGCTTCTGTAGGGAGCATGGCATTGGAAGCCCTATGGGGCAGTTCTGCTCTGTCCTATGGGATGTCTGTGGGTTGGGGTCGACCTGATGGTAGAGGATTTATACAAGTAATTCATGCTAAAGGAAATTTGGAAAGCACAAGCGACTCTTTTAAATTTTACATAAGATGATAACACCCAAGAACAATGAATTTTTGACTTTTTCCCCTCCCCGGCACTCCGAATTTTCACTTTTAAGTATGCATTTTTATTCCGAAAGCCTTTAATGTGCACCTGATGTGACCTGGACACTAGCGGATACAACGTCTGCAAACTATACTTGTCTGTGCTGTCATAGGCATGAGTGGGAAACTTGGCCGAATCAAAAATTTTGCAACTAGGGTTTCAGTTTACTCATGGAGAAGTTTATTCTCAATAAAGTGTGTTTAGACATGTCTCTGATCAGTGAATGGTTGCACAAAAGCACTTTCAGAAATACACATAGTCTTAGTTCATTTGGCTACATTCAAAGAAAAAGGTCTGGTGAAAACTACTTTTTGAGCTAATCTGTAAGGTCATTTAACCTCAAGGCAGAGAAATCCACTGACAGATATTATGGCAATTGATTGGGACTCCCAAGCAGTAATCTTGATAGTTTTTAATCAAAGGACACAGGCTGATCATGGCACTTACTAAGAATTTTTAAGGAAACTGAAAGCTGTGCTGAGGAGCTACTTCCATTAAAATGATCGACCTGCTGATTTTCCGGTGGGTGGCATGGCTGTTCTACAGCAGTTTTATTGGTAAACTATACTCCATCCACCCGACAATTTCAGTCTTGCCCCTTCACAGTTTCCCTCACCCCCTGAACACAAAGAAAGTTTGAAAAGGAACACTTACCAAGTCCCTCAAAGAGGCTAAAACTGCTGTTTTAAAATAGTGTAAATTTGGCTGAGCCCTGGTGGTGTAGTGGTTGAGTGCAGGACTGCGGCCCACAGGGTTGGCGCTTCAAATCCAGCAGCAGCTCATCAGGAGCAAGGCTGGGCTTCCTACTCCCACCAGGGGGGAGTGATGCCACAAAAATAAATAAATAAATAAATAAATAAATAAATAAAATAATGTAAATTGAAAAACAGAATTCTTTCAAGGAAGGTTAGAAAGATGGAAACACTGCCTTCAGCAGTAGAGCAACTAGATGGAGGATATACGTCAAGAAATAGTAGCTTCACATTTTTATATTTTCAGTGTTTTTATGGTTTTGTAGCGATACTTTTTACTTACTCTCGTACATACAAGAGGGGCTTCAGAAAGTCCAGGGAGTCCTGGCCGCGTCGTGGGTAGCTAACCACAGGCCCCAGTTCGAAACCACCGCTGCTACAGGAGTAAGATGGAACTCTGTACTCCTGTAAACATTTCCTCTCGGAAACCCACAGGAGGCAATTCTGCTTTGCCCTATATGAGTCAGAATTGACTTGATGGCTGTGAGCGCGAGTTTTGTTTTTTGTTTGTTTGAGTTTTGAGTCAAAGTTCATGTTGGAATTCAAAGAGATCCCTTGTTTTGTGAACTCTTTGGAAGCTTCCCATTATGTAAAATTGCAAAAATGATGAATGCTAGGAAGGAGGGAAAAATTGTGAGATTCTAAGAGGTATGTGACCTAGCCACAAAGGTCCAAAGAGGCTACCGTGAGAAAGTTTATTTTACTAAAGATCTGAAGTTTAAGTACGAACTCATCAGGCAAGAAGATGCAGGGGGAAGATCGTTCTGTTAGACTGGAGAAAAGGAGTTGGAGAAGATTCAGGATGGGATCTGAGAAGGGGAGGGCAGATGGTGAAGAGCCCTGACGTGTGAATGTTGGAATGAAGCAAATGGGGAGAGGCAGGATTCCAGATAGGATTGGTGGGAGAGGGAAAGGCCAGACAATGCAAAACTTCGTTGCTCATGTTTAAAAGTTAGAATTTCATCCTAAGCAAGGGAAATGATGGAATCAGACATGCACATCTGAAGGTCACTAGGATATGTGTGTAGAACAGATTGACAGCAAAGAGAAGCGGATGATTTTTCTAATATATTTTAAAAGAGCGACAGGATAGTTTTAGGAAGCTGTTGCCCATAAAGGGCAGTGACTCTCAACCAAGTTTTGATTTGGGTACATTTTTGGCTGTCACAACTGTGGGAGACTATATCAGCATCTAGAGGTTAGAGACCAGGACTGCTGCCGAACACCTACAAATCCAGAACAGCTCCTCAGCCCAGAATTGTCCAAAGTAGAAGGTCGGTGGTGCAAGGACTGAAGACGAGCCACCTGTTTATAGGTTTTTAGAGCTTAAATTTTCGATGTACTAGTGGGGGCGATAGAAGTGAGCAGAGATACATTGGTACATATTTATGAGCATGCTGTATGTATTTTATATTTAACTTTTTTGGGGGGGAGCGGTCATCACTGCCCTCTGGTGGAAGTAGGAGGCCCAGCCTTGTCCTGGAGAGCTGCTGCTGGATTTGAACCACCAACCCAGTGGGCTGCAGTTCTACACACAACCACTACGCCACCAGGGCTCAGCCCGTTTAACTTTTTTAAAAGGCCTGTAGTGTGACATATCAGATGTGCATATCCAAAGGCCGTGCACATGTGGTATGTGTAGAATGTGTACTAAAATGTAAGCATATTTACTCTCAGATATTTCAATGTGTTCTAAGGTACTTTTTTCTGACTTCTCTTTCTTAAAGAATTCGGTAATAGTAATTTGGAGTATCTAATTCCTTTTGCACTTTGGAACTTGATGTATATATACATATATATATTTTTAATATATTTTTCTCTTTAACATTGCATAGACTAACACACAAATTTTAATTGTGCAGTCATTAAATTTTAACAAATGACCATATTTTTATTTCTTTCCAACTTTTTATTGTGCTTTGCTTTATTATTGCAACCCCAACAATATAACTTTTCCCCTCATTCTCCCCTGAGTTCCTTATTTTCATTTGCTCATTCCTGACCCCTCCTGCCTTCTGAGATTAGTTTTTGGCCATTGCTGCCCTTTGGTCTCATAGTTGATTTTCTCAGAAATATTGAGGGAATTACAAACGTTTGTAAGAAAATTCCACTATCTTTTCATTCCATTTTCCACAAACCTTTTGAAGCCTCACATACATTGCTCCCTGGTGCTGTTGCTCACTTTCTAGTCCTGTCTACTATTTGGTTGAAAGTTGATTCTTACAGGTGAATTCTGTGCCAGGCTTGAAGGGTGGACCCAAGTCTTGAGATTTCACTGGTCTCTGCAGAAAATCTGGCCTTTTTTTTTTTTTGGCATCACTGCCCTCAGGTGGTGGGAGTAGGAGGCCCACCCTTTGCTCCTGGGAGCCGGAATTGAACCTCCATCCCAGTGGGCTGCAGTCCCACGCACAACCACTACGCCACCGGGGCTCAGCCCGAAAACCTGGCCGGTTCAGTGATTTGAATTTTGTTCTAATTTTTTTCCCCTCCTAGATCCAGAAGCTACTCTTGTCATCTTGAGCAGAGCAGTACGTTAATGGTAGTGGGCACCGTCTAGTTGTGGTCCATGTGGTTCATTAGTTCTTTGGACTAATCCTGTCTTTGTACACTCTGCTTTACTCTGGACATTGAGAGTCCAATAGTTGCTTTATAGATGGCCATTTAAGCTTTTGAAGACCCCATGTGTTTCTCACTAAAGTAGGCTATAGACTAGTTGTTGTAAATTGTGGTATGCCAATTGATCTAGATGTGTCTCAATAAGTGTCATTCTTTATACCAAGATTTAGTTATTCTAGGTGAAGATATAAGACCAAATTCTTTTTGATAAAATTTTATAACTTGAAGGCTAGGCACTAATTTAATTATTGATTTTGAAAATGGTTCAGATTTTTAATACTTTTACAGAAAAGAGACGTCTTTCTAGTCGTAAAGTATGTTAATAAAGGAAATACAGTTTCCCACGCCTACTAACAGCATAGAATATTATAAGTCAGATTAGTTCACCATCAATCAGAATAATTCACCATCTGGTTAGCAAATATACTGATTCTTCTGATTTTTTGACAGGGATAGCAATTGGCACACTTTTTTTAAAACTCTTTTAATAGTTTTAGAATGTAATTTGTTAAAATTCTAAACTCTGTCATGTTAATTATACCTTACCTTTCTTAATCAAGAAAATATGGTTGGGCAGAGGTGGTATGATTGAGCAGGTGTTACCTAAGCAGGTAAAGTAGTACCTATTATTTTATAGCTGATTTACTTTCAGTTCCTTGTAGGCATTTGGGTGTATCTCTTAATTTTTAAAAAAAAAATTGAGATTTTTCAGCCAAACATACTTTGGGATATGTACACCTTAGAATAATCAATGAACTGAGATCAAAAGGGCAGAATTTACCCAGGAGAAAATTTCACAAGGGTTAGGAAATAAGAAGGACTAGATATGGAATACTCAGGGAAAAATTGGGGAGATGAAATTACATTGTAGAATTGGAAATCAATGACATGGAAGGAAAAGTATATGAATTGTTGAATGAAAAACTGATCTTCACCCAATTGTAGCCTTTGCAAACTGAGAGTCTTAAAGCTTTGATTTTTTAAAATATATTCCATAGACTAGTTATGCTCTCCTACTTTGGAAACTCAATTTCCCTGATTTTTGCTTTTTTTTTTTTTTTAAATTAATGGTTTGATTGGGGTGCTTACAAATCTTATAACAAATCCATCATTCAATATTATTAAGCACATCTTTACATATGTTGCCATCAGCATTTCCAAATTAATTTCTTTCTACTTTAGCCCTTGGTATCATCTCCTCTTTTCCCTTCTCTCCCTCCCCCACCTGCCCAACCTTATGGATCAATGATCAACTATATATTATTGTTATTACTTCATGCCTTACACTATCCATTGTCTCCCATCACCCACTTTCTGTTATTCATCCCCCAGAGGTGTGGGGGAGGAGGGATCTATATATCCAACTTGGTGATGGGTTTCTCCTTTCATCCCCACTCCCCCGCCCCTACCATTTCCCTACCCTCATGATATCGCTATTCCCACTCCTGTACCTGAAGGGTTTTGTTTGTTTTTAATCATTTTATTGGGAGCTCTTACAGCACTTATAACATTCCATACATCAACTCTATCAAGCATATTTGTACATATATTGCCATCATTTCCAAAACATTTTATACTTGATCCCTTGGTATAAGCTCTTCTTTTTTTTTTTTTTTTTTACTAGGCATCACTGCCCTCAGGTGGTAGGATTAGGAGGCCCAGCCTTTGCTCCTGGGAGCTGGAATTGAACCTCCATCCCAGTGGGCCGCAGTCCTGCGCACAACCACTACGCCACCGGGGATCAGCCCTAACCTCTTCTTTTTTACCTTCCCTCATGAATTCTCATTATTTCGTCTCTTACACTGTCTGTTGTCTCCCTCTGCCCACATTTCTGTTATGGTTCCCTTCAGGGGGCTATATATCCAACCTTGTGTTGGGTTCTCCCTTTCTCCCCCTTACGCCTCTACCTTCATGATATTGATACTCGCACAACTGTTCCTGATGGTTTATCTGTCCTGAATTCCATGTGGGAGCTCTTATCTGTACCAATGTGTGTTCTTCGGTGCAACCAGATTTTTAAGGGAGAACTGGGTCATAGTAATGGGGATGGGTGGGGTAGGGGGGAGCATTCAGGAACTGATGATGTGTGATTTGTCGGTACTATACTACACCTTGGTTGAATCATTCCTTCTAATCCTTTGGTGGGAGGGTGGGGGTGGATGTCTAATTACAGGTGGGCTTTGGGTCTCCACTCCTAACTCCCTCCTGTGCATCAATAGATGTAGTTGTTTGTTTTGGAGCTCTTGACACCTCATGTCACACAGGCTGGTGTGCTGCTTCCATGGAGGCTTATTTGCTCCCCTGCCTTGGCATTGGTTTCATGCAAGTAGAAAGGTAATAAGCCACTCTAGTAACAAAGCCATTAGATTTGACTTATAGAAACAAAGTTATATTTGCTGTTTGTAGTATGTTGTGGCAACATACTATACCTGTCAATAGATATCTTTATTGTTAAGGTCTTTAGTTGATTACAGGATTAGGGCAGCAGATTGAATTGACTAGTGAGTACCAGCTCATACTCCTGAATAGCTATTCAGTCCAGCAATGTGCTGATGGTCATTCAGGTTCAAATACACACAAGGGACAGATTTAGATTCATTGTAAAAGTCACTTTATTTTTTACAATGCATTTTCTTTTGGTGATTCACTAACTTTTATGGGCAAAAAAATGTTTAAGAAAATTATACAATTGTAAAGTTACTTAGATATGAAAACCAAAGTATAAAATTAAGGTTTTATGGCATATCACATAAACATTTGACCATAATTTGACTTACCACCTCCTTTTCTGAAAAGAAATTATGTGGCACTCCCTTGACGATTAGAAACAATAGTACGATAATCCATAATACAAGTTATAGTATAGTTACCTGCTTTTGCACTTCCCCTGAATTGTCCCAGCACCTTCCCAGAACATGGTATCACTCACTTTGGGAAATACTGATTAAGACCTATAAAACACAAGTGTCATACTGTGTTAAATGTTATTAAATATGTTAAAGATTGAGAGAAATCTTATAGAATCATTAATAAATATAGTTTATTTTTATTTATCCCCCAAAAGATGAAAAAGTCAGTAAGATTTTTATTCTGTTCTCCTCCGAAAGAGGTACTAGAATGTAAAATTACATTTATAAGACCAAACATTTTGATAGACTATCCTCTTTTAAGACGTTTTTCTCTTGCATTTGATTTTTTTTCCCCTCTTGAATTTCTGGGTTATAATTATTTTAATTCACAAAGTTAGTATGTTAACACATACATATATTTTTTCTATTATATGAGAACTTAGGCAGAAAAGTGAAGCAGTGCTTTATAATATGAGAAATTCAGTCACTTTTTGGTGATTATTTTTCCCCCTTCTTTCTGATACAGGAGATTTTTCCAAAGCGTGGGATGTTCTTCTTGACCACATCCAGTCAGCAGCACTCAGCAAAAACAACGAAGTATCTCTGGCTGCTCTGAAAAGCTTCCAGGAAATTTTACAGATTGTATCTCCTGTCAGAGACTCAGAGAAGCCGGAGACCCCGCCTGCAGTTACTGTGCCTATGCCTGTCCTTATAGGGTCCATATCAGGCCCTGGATTGAGCAGACCTTTTGTAAGAACAGATTCCATTGGAGAAAGACTTGGAAGATGCAGTAATGTGGAGCCACCCATAGTTAACGATGAACTTGAAGATTTGAATCTTTGGTGGGCTGCATGGAATACCTGGTATAAAATTGGATCTGAAAGCACTAAACCTCCTATTGCATTTGATAAACTAACATTCATTCCCAGCCAGCCTTTTCTTACAGCCTTAGTTCAGATATTTCCAGCTCTCTACCAACACATAAAAACTGGTTTCAACATGGATGACTTGCAGAAGTTGGGAGTCATATTGCACAGTTCCGTTTCCGTCCCAATCAGCTCAGATGCATCCCCTTTTATTCTTCCGTCTTACACTGAAGCAGTTTTGACGAGTTTACAGGAAGCTGTTCTTACTGCTTTAGATGTTCTCCAAAAGGTACTGTCATTTTTCTTGCTGCATAAGCAGACATTTCTCTGGAGAGAGATATAAACTATGTGTTTTTGGGTAAATTCTGAACTATCATTGTTATGCATATCTTATACTTTGGGATAAATTCAGAATTATCAAATCCAGTCATCCTAAAAGTCTTTGGCTTTCTGGAGTGTGTGTGTGTATCTTCAAAGTATTTTTGAGTAAAAACTAGTGCAAATATATGTTTAATAAATAGTGGAATTATATATTCTTCAACTGTACTTAAATTCAGCTCTGAAATTTTTGGAAGCTCATAAAAAGAGGTAGAATAAATTTATAAAAGCATCTTCCATAGAAAAATTAAAAGGTTGTATTTTTAGCTACTTGTTGTTACAAAACAGTGTCTTAAAACAGACGTATAGGGCTGAGCCCCGGTGGCATAATGGTTGAGTGCGGGACTGCGGCCCACTGGCTTGGCAGTTCAAATCCAGCAGCAGCTCCAGGAGCAAGAGTTGGGCCTTCCACTCCCACCAGAGGGCAGTGATGACCCCCCCCCCCAAAAAAAAAAAAAAAAAAACCAGACATACAGATCTTAAAATCATTTATTAAACCCAGATTAGCAATTAATACCAAATCAAAATCAATGTTCCTAGAATATCAATGTGGTTGCAAAGTTCGGTCACTAAAATATTGAATAAAAATGTTAGCTGAGTAGCCATTAATTCCAACACAGTAACTATGACACTCAAAAATGAGAATGGAACTACTTTCCAATCAGCCATGAAAAGTAAATTCTACTTTCTAATTAATCGATTGCAGTGTATCCAATTGGTTAGATAAAAACTTTTACACTAAAAATGGTGATACTCTTTCTGCACCATTATACCTTTAAATTGCTTCTGAGGGAAGTTTAGCTGGGCAATACTTCTTTGATTGTCTTTAACCTTAGTTGCATTGTATAGACCAGAGGTAGAGAAACTTTTTTGTGCTGAGAACCAGTTGAATATTGTAATATACATAACCATACTGATCAAAAATTTAATTAACTCCCAATGTGTTGGCTTGAATTATTGTTGTTCTGTGGTGAGGCGTTGGATGGTAGCTAGCGTGAAAGATTTCATGAACCTTCCACGGCCCACGGTCAATACATTCTCCACTGTTCATAAAAAGGGTCAGATGTTTCTCAAAAAAAAACTCCACCCATTGCCAGCAATTCAGTTTTGACTTACGGTGACCTTGTGGGACAAAATAGAATGGCCCCTTTGGGTTTCCATTTTTTCTGTAACTCTGCTTTAGCAGTAATACAAGTGGAATTGTTCATCTGGACTAGCATGAATTAGTTCCAAGCTTTTTTACAGCTTTGAAAACAATATATACCTTTGATCTAAACTTAGGAAACTTTTATCGTTTATTATGTCAGTTATTGTCAATATGTGTCAGATATCATTTTATAGTATTAATTTTTTCTTGGTATATTGTTTTATCACTTATGTACTTACTTTACTTGATTATCACAGATCTTGAGTACGGTTATTGATATAAAAGATCTTCAGGAACATATTTCTTTTTTCATATTTCTTCTTTCTCTCTATATGTATATGTATCTTAACAGAAAATTTAACATATTTAATAGCAATAACTGTATATTTCCCCACAAGTATAGGAAAAATCTTTTTTTTTGGGGGGGGGGGGCATCACTGCTCTCCGGTGGTGGGAGTAGGAGACCCAGCCCTACTGCTGGAATTGAACCTCCGTCCCAGTGGGCCGCAGTCCCGCGCACAACCACTACGCCACCGGGGCTCAGCCCAGGAAAAATCTTAAACAAGCAAAATGTATTTATTTGCTTGGGACTTTAGTCTTAAACTAATAAAGCTGCCAAACCTACCATTTTGATTAAAATCTATTCCTTCCTAAAGGAATATCTGATTTTATGATTCCTGTCTGAAAAGGGGCTTCTGTTTTATTTGTCCTCCCTACCCGTGTGTTACAGATTTCACAGTCATCATACTATCTTTGAATCCCAAATCACTAGATCCCAAACAAATTTACTTACCGTATATACTTGTGTGTAAGCCAAGTTTTTCACATTTTTACACAGTTTTTGTGGTAAAATTGGGTGCTGTGGTTGATATTCGGATTGGCTTATACTTGAGTATATGCGGTAGTTATATGTGTTAATGGCTTTCTGTTTTTGCCAAGATACTGTGCCATGCACGGGCACCTGAAAATTTCATGATTGGCCTTCCACGTATATTGTTCTCCAAGAAACTGATTTTTATCTTAATTATTTTAAAACTTCCTGAAGTCACATGGTCAGATACCTCATCCACTTGCATCACTAATATTCTGGAGTTAAATACTCTAGAAAATGCCATTACATTCTGTGAATATGTGTACCAAAGCCCTATATTATACTTAATATGGGCAAGTTTTTTTGTTTGTTTTCCTTATGGTGAAAATATACACACTAAAACACCTGAGGGACAAGTTTTTAAAATAACTTCTTTACTTGCGCTTCTTCATCTTTAAAATGAAAATGGAATAGGGATGGCACTTGTAAGATTCTTACAGTTACAAATAATCAGTGTTAGCTCTCATTTTCATTAACTCCCATAATAAAGACTTTCATATATGGAAGACAGTGAATGATTTATTGTTAAATGGGTTAGTAAGAGAAATTTTTCTTTTTGTTTTGTTTTGTTTTGTTTTTTAATTTTTTTAAGGCATCACTGCCCTCTGGTGGTGGGAATAGGAGACACAGCCTTTGCTCCTGTGAGCTGGAATCAACCTCCATCCCAGTGGGCCACAGTCCCGTGCACAACCACTACGCCACCAGGGTTCAGCGAGAAATTTTTCTTATATACAAACTTGATAGTATTATAGGGAAACCAGAATTAACTGCTACATAGCTGGAACTGTTGTGAATAGCATGGGTTCTATACTATGGATTTTAATATCCAAAATTACTTTATAAGTCAATTGCTAATAACACAATAGGTTTTTTATGAGAGAGTTTTCAAAATCAAATTCATTATCCAGTGTTAAAATATTTTTCAGAGGCTGATGCTTCATTTTCTAAGTTTTGTCCCTTTTTCAAATTAACATTTGAAAGATTCCACTTGTAATAATCTCTAGTGTCTATTTCACTAGAAATAATGATTCATGTTTATTCTAAGTGAAAATCTTGCAAATAATAAAAATATAAAATATTATAAGAAGCCATCACTAAAGATAATTTTAGACTATATTTTAAAAATAAAAATTTAAAGTTCACCCACTGTTTCAAAGAATTTGTGAAATAATATAAGCACTTTACTTAGTATTACCTATACCTAAGCGCTTTATATATTCATACAGTTTTATTGGAAACTTCAATTATGCTTACATTTTCTTTGAGAAAAAATGAAATTGAGCCATAAATACATAAATAACATAAGTAAATTAGAGGAGTAAATCCATAAACACAAATATGTGTATAAAAGAGAGTTTTATATAAAGGGTAATTACACATTAAGAAAACATCCCAGGGCTGAGCCCCGGTGGCGTAGTGGTTGTGCGCGGGACTGCGGCCCACTGGGACGGAGGTTCAATTCTAGCAGTGGGGCTGGGCCTCCTACTCCCACCACCAGAGAGCAGTGATGCCCAAAAAAACCAAAAACAAAACAAACAAACAAACAAAAAAAAACACCCCAATCTAGTCCCGTCTAAGCCTCTGCGTCCAATATTAGACCATTTGTCCAATGCCAATATATGAAGTCCTCTTCAAACTCAAGAAACACATTCAATGATGCCGTGTGCAAGAAGGTCACAGGCCAGTGAGTAGAAAGCCTTTGGATCTGGCGGTGGTGTAAACATTTCAGTGCTGGCATGGGTCTCCACGTGGTTTCTCCCGCTCCCACGGCGTAGTGCTGTGTGTCTTGTCAGTAAAGTGTACCCTTGGGAGTAAAGTAGTGAGTGAAAGATCATGTCTCCTCCAAGAAGGAATACAGAATTTCCCAGAATTCTCAAGAGAAGGCCAGACCCACACAGAGGCTTCATTGACTATGATCCAATTAACAGACTAGACTCCTCCCTTCATTCTTAGTCTTCTCAAATTGATACCAAATTCTTTAACTACCACAAACATAAATGTGTATGTATATTTTAAAATAAGTTCTAAAATTTCTCAAAGCTTTGAATTTTTGTGTAGTGTTTTCAAGTTTCCCAATTGATTTCTCAAGTATAAAGTGATTGTGTTTTATATTTTACAAGCAGTAATTACATTTTAGACATTTTATAAATAATAAGTGTTTTCTTATAAATGATAAACATCTGTACTAAACATTATTTGTTAAAGTCAGTGGATCAGGCATGGTGTCTACATCAGCTATCATTTCGGAAAATTGATATTTCAATAGAAACCAGGATCATCTTGGTCAATGAAACATTTTGAATGGTCAAATGGCTGTATAAATGAATGATCTGATTGTAGAATCCCAGGACTTCCTGAGACTTCTCTTTAAGTGCCTTCACTGTTTCCACACTATTAAGTAATGAATCACAATTTTCATTTAAAAGCATTTGTACTAATTACCACATTTTATCTGGTAATAATTTAAGTGGCTGTGGTGGTAAAATAGAACAGCTTTTGAGATTCTCTAGTTAAATAAATCACAGAAGATAATTGAATGGAGCTTAGAGTTTGCATTCTAACATTCACATCTTGCTTTTACAGGCCATCTGTGTAGGACCAGAAAACATGCAAATAATGTACCCAGCTATATTTGACCAGTTGTTGGCATTTGTAGAATTTTCCTGCAAACCTCCACAGTATGGACAACTGGAAACAAAGCACATTGCAAATGCAAAATATAACCAGGTAACCGACTAGACATTATATTTATTTGTGACTTACAAATATGAATAAAAGGACTTTGATTATCCTACAACATGAGATTTTTCATTAACAAACTTCCATATGTCTTTTAACAATGTAAGCTGAACTGAAACATTTGAAAGACTGATTCTGTGTTCCTTTTCTCCCTCTTTATAACTTTCCTTTTTTCAAGTGGTTCTCCAATAAGTTTGACCTTTTATGTTAGTGTACAACAAATTTTCTGAAAAACATGAATTTCTTTGGACCTCCTTCTTGGTTGCCCCATCCCACTGCTAAATGGCTTCTAAATCTCCCAGTCTAATCTGGTCTGAAATAGATGCAAAATGAAGAACTGTTTCTATACAGAATAAGACATTGTCTACTACTGGTGTGATACTTAGTTGGATTTTATATAAAAGGTTTTAATAGCCATAGTTGGCAAATTTAATTTTGGTTTGACATAAGGAAAAAGTAGATTTCTAAATGCATGCAACATTACTGAGTTTGTTCACTCGACATAAAAACTTTTAATTTGACATGGTCCAAAAAGTAGTTTTAATATGTATTAACTTTTCTCATTCTATTTGTCTTGCAACACAATGGAATCACAATAGATCCAACTATTTGCACCGGTGAGTTAATTTCCTAAAATTGTCCTAACCTATTGGCAACAAATAAAGTATAGCTTTCCCATTTCTTGATAGAATGTTCTGTGTATTTGTTTGGATAACTTTAATATTTGCCTGGATGGAACTATCTTTCATGGAATATATTCCTCCTTGAAAACTTTGCATGTAATACACACTGACCTCAAATCAAGGCCTGAATAAGACAAAGATGTCATCTCTTTGAAAACAATGTAATTTCATAATTAATCCCCTTTGCTCCCTTTTAACTCCATGTGAAAATATTACTTTCTAGGCGGAGTGGGTAGCCTTGAATTATGTACCATTTGCTGAAAGGTCTTTAGAAGTAGTTGTGGACTTATACCAAAAAACAGCCTGTCACAAAGCAGTGGTGAATGAAAAAGTCCTCCAGAATGTTATTAAGGTATCTTTTCTATTTTCTGCCCTTTCATTTCATGATATCAATATTATTGAAATTATTCTTTAAATCATGTAATGTTTGAGTGAATGGAAGATCAAATTCATACTATTTATAGTGACTTTTATGCAATGTTCCTGAATTGTATTTATGAAACCATTTTTCTAAAATACGAGGTTTTGTGTGTGTGTGTTTTAATGTAAATACTTAAAATAGTATGCCTTAGTTAAAAAAATTTTTTTTAAAGTATGCCTTGGGCTGAGCTCCGGTGGCGTAGTGGTTGTGCGTGGGACTGCGACCCACTGGGACAGAGGTTCAATTCCCGCTCACAGGAGCAAAGGCTGGGCCTCCTACTCCCACCACCAGGGCAGTGATGCCTAAAAAAAAAAAAAGTATGCCTTGTATTTATTACAATTTTAAAATTTTGTTTCTTGAGAGTAATACTTCTCAAACTTCAAAGTTAATTATTGTTTCTGGAGATATTAACAATACAATTCATTGATTTAATTATTATGTATATTGTGTTAAGTTTGTTCTCTTAAAAAATCCCGCCTCCCCTAAATAGACATCTCTTTTTGACTTATTTCATGGTTTTTCCCCTTTGTTTTGAAGGACAATCCTCATCATTGCTCCTCTCTAGTACATAGACGTGCCCACTATTCTAAACAAACACGTTCTCTTTGCATCCATCTGCTGCTCTTTCCACTTTCTTCATTGCTGATTCTTTCCTTTTTTTTTACAGTGTCTTACTCTTTAGCCTGCAGAAGCCCCGAGGTGTTTTATATTACGAGAACTTTCAATAGTACTAGCTATTCAACTTGCCAGCCTTTTCAGCTTTTCTGTACTTCAACTCCCCTGGAAACAGCAGCGGCCTTCTCCTAGACATCAATCACACTGTTGCTGTGTTCTAGAAACTGCTTCTCAAAGTTACAGAATAATACATCTACAAACCCAAAGTCCTTTTCTCCTTCTGTTTCTTCCCTGGAGCATTCTACTGCTCTCACCTTTTTAAAACGCTTTCTTCCCTTAATTGCCATGATATTTTTTCTAAACCTTTCCCACCATCAGCTGTCTTGTCTTGCTTATATAGCTTTCTTTTTGTTTTTTGTTTTTTTCTCAATCATGTCTATAAAGTTGCTTACTAAGTGGTTAGGGGTTTGAAAATTAAGGTGAACATTCTTATATTTAATAAGTCAATGTAGGAAACTTAGAAAGGCAAATGAATATTAGGATATAGTATATAGAGTTAAGTGTAGACCAGAGTCGAGGCAGCTCTGCAACCAAATGGACCTAGCATATAATAATGCACTGTTTGTATGATCTTGACAATACTGCTTTTAATTCTTGACTATTAAGAGAATCAAATAATACAACATTTAGTTGTGCTTGCCAGGTAGTCAATGCTAAATAAAGTTCTCAGTCTCCTCACAAAGAAATAACTGTCTCTGGGTCTTTGGCAAAATTATCAAATGTACTTGATAATGTCCTAGAAGAAAGAGTAAAATCTTGCTAGGTGAAAGAGGGAGAAGCGCATCAGGTAAATTGATGTAAAAATTGTGATACACTTATATTTTTAAGAAAATGTGAGAAATGTGATGTTCTGAGAAAGCAATGACTGGCTGGAGTACATCTGAACAGGTGAATCTGGTTCTTTAGACCTCTCATTGGGAGATCACAGTTTGATGTTTTTTTTTAATTACCATTAAATCATTTTAATTTTTTTAATTACTATTAAATCATTGAGAGCTCGTACACCTCTTATCATAGTCCACACCTCCATTCATTGCGTCCAGCACTTTTGTACATTTGTTTCCCTCATTGATCTCAAAACACTTGATTTCTACTTGAGCTATTGGTATCTGCTCCTCATTTTACCCCTTACTCCCTCCTCCCTCCTCTCCCCTCTCCCATGAACCCTTGAAAATTTATAAATTATTATTATTTTGTCATATCTTACACCATCCAATGTCTCCCTTCATCCACTTCCCTATTGTCCATAACTCAGGGAGGTTATATGTAGATCCTTGCAATCTGTTCTCCCTTCTACCCTACCTCCTCTCCACCCTCCCATTATTACCCTTCTCACCACTGATTCTGAGGGGTTCTCTGTCTTGTATTCCCTCTGTTTCCAGTTCCCATCTGTAGCAGCATACATCCTTCAATCCAGCCGGATTTGCAAGGTAGAATTGGGATCATGATAGTGGGGTGGGGGAAGAAGCACTCAAGAACTAGAGGAACACTGCACATTTCATGGTTACTACGCTGCACCTTGACTGGTTCACCACCTCCCCAAGAGCCTTCTGGGAGGGAATGTCCAGTTGCCTACAGATAGGCCGTGGGTCCCCTATGTGTACTTTCCCTCATTCACAAGGATATGATATTTTGTTGTTCTTTGATGCCTGATAGTTGATCCCCTCAAGACGTGTTCACCCTGGCTGCTGTGCTTCTTTCATGTGAACTTTGTTGCTTCTGAGCTAGATGGCCACTTGTTTATCTTCAAGCCTTTAAGGCTCCAGACTCTCTATCACTTGATAGCCAGGCACCATCAGTCGACTTTGCCACATTTGCTTATGAACCCACTCACACTTTGATGTTTTAATCATTTGAATGGCTTAACATTGAGGAGTGGCTTGAATTAGTTTATATTTTTAGGCAAATTATAGTTTACCTTTGGACTTGTAAATACTTTGTTCTTGCCACTTACTATATTGTATCATGTTTTAAATATTAGGAGATTTATGGGAACCAGAATTGAATTTTCCAATTGAGCATAAATTTACTGGTTACTCACTATGTGCCAAACCATGTATCAATTAGAAAGTTAAAAATTAGAGGGCAGGAGCTGTGCCCTGGTGGTGTAGTGGTTGTGTGGGGAACTGTGGCCCACAGGGTTGGTGGTTCAAATCCAGCAGCAGATCTCCAGGAGCAATGCTGGGCTTCTACTCCCACCAGGGCAGTGATGCACCCCAAAACAAAACAAAACAAAACTAGAGGGCAGGCTTTACGTTGGGCCAGTAGTTTAGCAGTCTCACCAAAAGCCAAATTTCTTTCTCTCTATTCTGCTAAGTTGTCTAATCAGAGAAGTCCATTCTCAATCACCAAATTAGTTCTTTTAAGTATTAATAGCAGCTTTACCAGAAACTTGGTTAGTTTAGAATCTAATTAGTTTTTATTTTAAAAAAAAAAAAATCCTACTCCCACCACCGGAGAGCAGTGATGCCACCCCCCCAAAAAAAAAAATCTTTGACATCTTGGTCACTATACATAGCTCAGATATTTTACTGTCTTCTCCATTGCCAAAGATAAAGAAGCAATCGTCTTCCTTTGTCAATTATACTGAAATATGTAGAAAAGGAAAAGTCAGCAAAATATACTAAATTCAGGGTTTTAAGGATAAAACATAAAAGACTTTGAAGTGATATTCCTCTAGGCTGGCTAACTTTCTCCCAAACACTAAGTAAGGATCCATGGTGGCTCTAAGGATTTGGCTGCTAACTGGAAGGCCAGTAGTTCAGGCTCACAGGTCATCCCAAAGGAGAAAGATGAGGTAATTTGTTTCCATAAAGATGCCTTGCCTTGAACCAAGAAGGGAATGCAGCATACCATCAATGGGAGCAAAGTCAAAAAGTCCATGAGGAATCGCAACTGTAGATTTCTGACTCAGTGGTGTGTGGTGTGGGTGTGGTTGGGATACTGCACACCGAAAATCTAATGGTGTAATTGGGCAGGGGCTGGGGAGGCATTAGTCCGCTCCATCGGCAACTGCAGGGAAGCAGTGGGAACTTGTAGGAGGCATGCCTCTATGTCACGAATGCTATAAAATGAAAGGGTACAGATGCTGTTAAGTAAATGGATCTTGGGATATGGAACCCGGAAAGAAAAGGGGAATGGATTAATAGTTATAACAGATGCAGCTTGCTCTTTAACAGAGAGAGAGAAACTCATCTACTCTGGGTCAGAGTAGAGGGCTTGGAACAATTGGTATGGTCTTTCTTTAATAGTTTATAAATTATTATTTGTCATGTCTTACACTAGCCAATGTTTCCCTTCACCCACTTATGTTGTCTGTCCCCCAGGGAGGGAATTACATGAAGATCCTTGTGCTCAATTCTCCGTTTCGACTCCACCTTCCCTCCACCCTCTCACCACTCTCACCACTGGTCCTGAGGGCTTCATCTGTCCTGATTCCCTGTGTTTCCAGTTTTTATCTGTACCAGTGTACATTTTCAGGTCTAGTTGGATTTGTAAGGTAGAATTAGGATCATGATAGTGGGGGGGGGGGGGTAGGGGGAAAAAGAAACATTAAAGAACTAGAGGAAAATATGTTTCATCCTTTCTACACTGCACCCTGACTGGCTCATCAACTCCCCAAGACCCTCTGTAAGGGGAATGTCCAATTCCCCTTACAGATAGGTTTCAGGTCCCCACTCTACACTCCACCTCATTCACAATGATAAAATTTTTTGTTCTTTGATGCCTGATACCTGATTCCTGGGACACCTTGATCACACAGGTTGGTGTGCTTCTTCCTTGTGGACTTTGTTGCTTCTGAGCTAGATGCCCACTTGTTTATCTTCAAGTCTTTAAAACCCCAGAAACTATATCTTTCTTCACCACATTTGCTTAGGTACCCAGTACTAATCTCTTCTGAGGGAGAGAACCACATCCACCGAAGTATTTTCTGCTAGAAGAGCTAATGGAGAGTATTCTAATTCCCTAACAAAGTTCAGGAAAGCTGCAACACTCTAAATTTCCTTTTCTTACACTAAATTGTATATTCATATTCTGATTTTTCTATGATATGTATAGTCATTTTGTATAAGATGAACACAAGATCAAGATTTAAGAGTTTCTTTTTAGGATACGTCTATCCTAAAAATGTTATCTATTTTATCCAAAAATAAATAAATAGTTTGAGAACCAGATCTTGAGAGTTACTTTTTCTGGAAAGCAAAATACTTTTAAAAATGAAAATTCTGGGCTGAGCCCTGGTGGCGTAGTCGTTGGCGTAGTGGTTGTGCGCGGGACTGCGGGCCACTGGGACGGAGGTTTAATTCCAGCAGTGGGGCTGGGCCTCCTACTCCCACCACCGGAGAGCAGTGAGGCTCCCCCCCCCCCCAAAAAAAAAATGAAAATGCTTTTGCTATGAATTTTCTATCTGATATGATATTTTTTAAAGTAAGTAAAATTGTGTGTGTTGTAATTGTGTACTTATCTTTAGTGTAATTACTATGCCACAAGGGCTCCATCAATTGTGTATTTATCTTAAAGGACTTTTTTTCTTTTTCTTTCCACAGACTCTTAGGGTACCCCTCAGTTTGAAGTATTCCTGTCCGTCAGAAAGCACATGGAAACTAGCAGTTACCTCCCTCCTCAAAGTTCTTTCGATTGGGCTACCTGTTGCCCGGCAGCATGCTTCTTCTGGAAAATTTGACAGTATGTGGCCAGAACTAGCCAACACTTTTGATGACTTTCTCTTTACAAAAAGGTCAGCTATTCATTTAAAAATAGGAAAGCCTTTCAAGAAGTGTCATATTACATCTGCAGTTACTTTAAAAATCATGTTTATTTATTACAAAAGAATTGATTATTAAGATTGTTAGGTTATATGAGGGGACTTAAAAAAGTTCTTGGAAAACTTTTATTATTTTACTATCATCTTTTAATGTCTATAACCCCTTTTCATAGAAAGTTATTTTTTAATTTTCCAAGCCCCTCTTATGCACAACAAAAGTGGTTTGGTCATCCACTATGTACATCATTAACCATGGAAATGCATTCTCTTTGGAGGACTTTTTTTTTTTTTTTTTTAGGCATCACTGCCCTGGTGGTGGGAGTAGGAGGCCCAGCCTTTGCTCCTGTGAGCGGGAATTGAACCTCCATCCCAGTAGGGCCGCAGCCCCGCGCACAACCACTACGCCACCGGGGCTCAGCCTCTCTTTGGAGGATTTTTGATTGTATTCTAGGGTCTTACATATAAAACCATTTGACTGTATCATAGTTAAAGGAATCATGACTTTGGTTTAATGAAGTTAAGAAGATCCTTTTTTTTTTTTTTCAATCTGATGGCCATAGGACACTATAAGGAAGAAATTACTTTTTTAAAATCAATAAGTTCCCAGAATAAATAAGATTAGTGCTGATAATGATGAACTGTTTCAGATGTTTCTAAAGTTTGGTTTTTAAAAAAATGCAATTTTCATTGCTTCATATTCAAAGATCAGTACTATGATGTATGGATTATTCCCCATTTAAAAAGTATTTTAGCATATGCAGAGATAACTGAAAGAAAATTAGGATATTTTATCAATCTGAAAAATGATATCTCAATCTAAATGTATCTTTACATTTCTAACACATTAGAGAATTTAGTCTCTATCAGATAAGTAAATCTAGATTCAAATTGTGGCCTTGTTATTTGCTTTCATTGTATTTGGGGGCATGTCATTCACCATTATCAGTATAATTTTCCTCTTTATAAAGTACATGATAATAACATGGAATTTCATTAATAACATTTGAGATCATACAAATGAAATATTTAGTGCAGTAGCTGGCACTAATTTTAGCTGCTATTATTTTCATTGCTGTTCTCTGCTTGCTGTTTTTTAGTAAATAGTTTGAGTAACATTTCCTTGCTCATTCTTTTTAAGATCTGTAGGGTTTGCAGTTCATCTGTCTTCTCTCAAAACTATTAGCAAAGAAAGATTATTTGCTTTCAAAATCCTGAAGCAGGATGTTAAATGTTTTGAACATCTTTTCAGATGTTGTCTATCAATGCAAAGATCTTTAGTACATTGCACTATGACAGATGAGTGAGTAATGGACAGTGTCTAAGTGAAAGATTCAGCTTAACCTAGGCTTTCTTAAATCACTGGCAAGATAGCTGAGCTCACATCATGGTGATAATTTTGCTATAACTGTGGATGATAGATATCTTTACTTTCCATCGTTTTTTTCACTTTCAGCATTGAAAATATTTAATTCTATAAATTATATGTAGCTCAGGATTTGACCAAGTGTTTGTGATGAGAAATTCACGGTTTTGATTAGCATACTCTTTATAATAATGATGTTAATTTAAAGTGATTTTTCTCTATTGAAAATAGTGATATCCCAACTGAGTGGGAAAATGCACATTTTTATCATTTGAATACTGTTTATTTTCTGTTTGAATTTCCAAGTAATGCATTTTTACCTTTAAAAATAAACTTTTATTTGTTCTATAGCATACCTCCAGATAATCTCTCTATTCAAGAATTCCAAAGAAATGAAAGTATTGATGTTGAGGTGAGGAAACTAAAACATTTTCTTGTGCCTATTTGAAAAATTAAGTAGAAATGTTGAAACTAAAATTACTGGAAAAATAAAGTAGTTGCAGATTGAGATTGAATATGAGTATTGATATAAAGTTTGTTAGTGTTATAAGATGCCATCAATTAATTTCTGACTCATACTTTTGCTCTGTATAATAGAACAAAACAGTGCCAAGCACTAGATCATGCTCGAAATCACTGCCATATTTGAGTCCATTTTGGCAACTGGCGTCAGTCTGTTGTATTGAGGGTCTTCCTCTTTTTCCCTGGCTCTCTACCTTATCAAGCACCTTGCCCTCCTATGGAAATTAGTCTCCCCTGGTAACATGTCCAATGTGTGTAAGATGAAGTCTAAGGTGCATTCTGGCTGTACTTCTTTTAAGACATTTGTATTTATTTTGTAAATTAGGTGGGTGCGTTACATATCATCAGATCATTTTTGTAATCTACAACTTTAGTAACTAATTACACTTATTTTTTCTTAATCCCACCTCTGATGTACTCAGTATAGCTTATCTTTACCAACACCATACTTCAAGTTTCATCAATTATCCTTCCTTAGTCAGATGACCAACTTTTGCATGCATATGAAAACGTTAAAAATACCATGATTTCAGTCAGTCATGCTCTAGTACTCAGAGTGACAACTTTACTCTTTAACACTTTAAAGGAGTCTTTTGCAGCAGATTTGCTTAGTGCAATAATATTTTTGAACTGTTGCTTCCATGAGTGCTGATCGTGAATCCAAATAAAATGAAGTCCCTGATAGCCTCAATCTTTTCTCTCTTTTATGATGTTTCTTATTGGTTCATTTGTGAGGATTTCTGTGTTCTTGATGTTGATATGTAATCCATATTGAAAGCTATAGTTTTTGCTTTATCATGAAGTGCCTTAGGTCCTCATTGCTTTTAGCTGCAGATCACAGATTGTTAATAAGTATTCATCTTATCTATTCTTCTTACAGTCAGTTTCTTGGATTATTTGCTCAGCATACAAACTAAATGTGGTAGAAGAATGCAACCTTGAAGCCATTTTTCCTGATTTAAAATCATACCATAGCTTCTTGCTCCAGTCTATGTATGGGCTCCACATGAGCACAATTAAGTGTTCTAGAATTCCCACTCATCGAAATATTATCCATAATTTGTTATGATCCACACAGTAAAGTGTATTTGCATAGCCAATAAAAACCTAGTAAATATCTTTCTGATATCTATTGCTCTTTGCCAAAATCCTTACGATGATATAAAAAATGCTATCACTTCATCATATCTTCTGAATCTGGCTTGAATGTATTGCAATTCCCTGTTGATGTATTGCTACAATTGTTTTTTAATTATCTTCAGCAGAATTTAAGTTATATGTGATAATAATGATACTGTTTGTTAGTTTCTGCTTTCTGTTTGATCCCTTTTCTTGGAATAGGCACAAATAGTGATCTCTTACAGCCAGTTGGCAGAAACAAATGTGTGCCTTCCAAATGATGTTGGTGTGTTTATTTTTTTGGAGGGGGCATCACTGCCCTCTCGCGGGAGTAGGAGGCCTAACCTTGCTCCTGGAGAGCTGCTGCTGGATTTGAACTGCCAAGCCAGTGGCCCGCAGTCCTGCACTCAACCACTATGCCACCGGTTCTCAGCCCTATGCTGGTGTGTTTAAACATTTCGGTTGATAATTCAATCCTTGTTTCTCACCAGTGCCTTCAGTGCAGCTGGACTTCTTTCGCCAGTACCATTGACTTTAGTTATATACCACTTCACAAAACGAATGTCAACCAACTCTTTTGGCTTTGTTTTTCATACAAATGACTTTGTATTTCTTTTATCATCCTTCGGTGCGTGTTGAATTATTTAGTTATTTGGCATATAGAATCTTCTTTAATGCAACCTGTTGTTTGAATTTTTTTCTTCAGTACCTTCAGCTTAAGAAATACCAAGTATCTTCTTCTTCCCTTTTGTTTTTCTAACTCCAGATTGACCCATATTTATTTATAACATTTTACTTTGTCTTCTGGAGCTGCCCTTTGAAATTTTCTTTTCTTTTTTTTTTTTTTTGGCATCACTGCTCTCCGGTGGTGGGGGGAGGCCCAACCCCACTGCTGGAATTGAACCTCCATCCCAGTGAGCCGCAGTCCCGCGCACAACCACTATGCCACCAGGGCTCAGCTCTGAAATTTTCTTTTCAGCTCTTCTGCATCATCATTTCTTCTATGTGTTTAACTGCTCTACATTCAGGAATTATTTTCAGAGTCCCTTCTGACATCTTTTCTTCCCTTCCTATATTTTTAATGACTTTTTGCTTCCTATGATTGACTTTCTTAGATTTATTATAGACTTGAACTATATGCTTGTTACCTAGTTAGGTGATTGTATCCATTCAGAGAAGTAAATCCATCAGGCAATTTGCAGATATTTGAGAGTTTACACAGCCGTTTAGCAAACCAGGTGTTTGTGGTATAAATGAACAGTAAATTACTTAGGTAGTTTCCTTTTTAACCAAGCGTGGATAGACTCTAGTGGCCTAGTGTATGCATTAGGGGGCTATCCTCAAGGTCAGCAGTTCAAATCCACAATTCACCTGAAGAAAGAAGAAGCATTCTACTCCTGTTAAGCACTGGAGTCTCAGGAAACTCACAGGGTATTGTCCTACCCTGTCCTATATGGTCACTATGCGTGGTGCTTTAGGTGAATTATAAATGGAAAGTGAAGTCATATTTTTGGTTAATTTTTTTGTTGGCAGTGGGGTTTTTTTGTCCTTGGATGCTTTTTCTTTCAATGAGATAGTTGATTTCTTAGTAAATTGTATTAATGTGTACAATTAAAAAACAAAGCGATACTGCAAAATATTGCTTTTGTGCCACTAATGCACTAGCATTTTGTGAAATATTCCCTAACGGTAGCACTCTTGTTGTTAGGCCTTGCTCTGTGACCTGTGTACAATGGGATGAAAACTGCCTGGTCCTGTGCCCTCCTCACAATTGTTAGAACTGAGCCCACTGTCTCACTACATCTTATCAAGATCTTCCTCCTTTTTGCTGCCCCTCTACTTTACCCAGTATGCTGTCCTTTTGCAGGCATGGTTTCCCTGCAAAGCATGTCCAAAATGCATGAGACAAAGTCTCACCAGCCTTGCCTATAAGTAGCATTCTTGTTGGACTTCTTCCAAGACAGATTTGTTTGTTTTTCTGGCAATCCCTGATACTTTTAATACTCTTCACCAGCACCATAATTCAAATGTGTGGATTCTTCTGCCTTTCTTTTTCAGTGTCCCACTTTCACATACACATGAGTGGAAATATGATGGTTTGAATCAGGCAGGCACAACTTAGTTCTCAAAATAACCTGTTTTTCAACACTTGTGTGGTAGTTACATAATCTGTTGTCAATTTGAGACTTAAGAGTGGAGGGGTGGAGTTTAGCCTGCCAATCAGGTCGCAGCTTGATGACCTCATGTGGAGGCGCTGAGGAGACAGAAGATCTACTCACTCCTTGCAAGACATGCTTGCTGACAAGACACATGGCACTATACTAGAGCCCTGGATCTCAAGGATCCACATGGAGACCCTTGCTAGTGCTGAGGTGCTTCTACTGCCTTTGGATCCACAAGACTTTCCACTCACTGGCTTGTGATCGCCTTGCATTCAGCATCATTTCCTGTGTTTCTTGAGTCTGAAGTGGAATCTATATATTGGTATCGGACATCTGAGCTAATATTAGACTTATGGACTTGATCTGAACTTACCTGGCATGTTCACTCAATGTTCAATTTCTCTTGTGAGTATCTATGAATTTGTTTCTCTAGTCTACCCAGGCTAACACAACTTGAAAGAGTTGTTGTGTAGCAAATTTGTCAAGTGCCAAGCATTGTTTGACATTTTGACTGATGCTTCCATGAGTGAAAAATCATATACTACGTATTAGAAATAACCTATTTGACAAAATTAAATAGAACTCTTCTTTCTCTGATGCAGCAGTACATTGACAGGGAACTGCCAAAAGTTCAGACCAGCTCTAAAGAGGACTTGGAATGAGGGACATCATTGTTGATGTCAGTGGGAGCTTGGTTCAAAGCAGAGAACACCAGGAAGATGTTTACTTGTGTTTCATTGACTATGCAAAGCCATTCAACTGGTAGACCATAAAAAGAACTGGATAGCCTAGGGAGTTCCAGAACACTTTATTGTGCTGATGAGGAAATTATACTTAGAGGCAGTTGTGTGAACTCTAAGTGAATACTGTATTATTTAAAATCAGGAAAGATGTGTGTTCAGGTTGTATCATGTTTGTTCATTCTATATGTTGAGCACCTTATGAGAGAACTGGATGATAGGAAGAAGAGTGCGGCACCAGGATTGGAGGAAGATTTTTAGCATCCTGCGGTATACAGATGACACAACCTTGCAGCTTCAAAACAAGAAGGACTTGAAATGTTGTTGAAGATAAGGATTGCAGCCTTCAGTATAGGTGTAAGAAAGACCATACTCTGGATAACTGGACCAATCGGGAACATCATGATAAATGGAGAAAAAATAGAAGTTGTCAAGGTTTTTGTCTTAGTTGGATCCACAATCAAAACTCATGGGAGCAGCAGCGAAGAGATCAAACAATACATTGAATTAGGTAAATCTGCTGCATAAGACCTCTTTAGAGGGCGGAGCCCCGGCGGCGTAGTGGTTGTGCGCGGGACTGCGGCCCACTGGGATGGAGGTTCAATTCCGGCTCCACGGAGCAAAGGCTGGGCCTCCTACTCCCACCACCTGAGGGCAAAAAAAAAAAGACCTCTTTAGAGTATTGAAAAGCTCCTGACCCAAGCCATGGTATTCTCCATTGTATCATATGCATATAAAAGTTGGACATTGAACATGGAAGACAGTGACAAATTGATGCCTATGAACTATAGTACCGGAGTACTAGACTGCTAAAAGTACAAACATCTATATTGGAAGAAATAAGGCCAGAGTGCATTTCAGAGACAAAGATCGCAAGACCTAATCTTACATATCGTAAGGTGACCAGACATCCCATGTCCCGCGGCATTTTAAAATTAAAATAAATATATTACAATACTATTTTTGCATTCTATGAAAATTTTTATTGCTCCATATAGACCAAATTTTTAATCAAGACTCCCCCCACCCACCCAGCCCCTCTGGTCATCAGTGGTGTTCTACTTAAAATCTGTTACTTTAGTATAGACTCATGCATAAGCCGAGTTTTTCAGCACTTTTTTTTCATCATATATTTTTTTTGGTAGCATCACTGCCTTGGTGGGAGTAGGAAGTCCAGCCTTGCTCCTGGAGAGCCGCTGCTGAATTTGAACCACCAATTCTGTGGGCCGCAGTCCCACACACAACCACTGTGCCACCGGGGCTCAGCATTCATCACATTTTTAAGGCAGTTTTTGTGGTAAAATTCGGTGCCTTGGCTGATGTTCGGGTCAACTTATACTCGGATACTTTGAACATACTGTGAGAAGAGATCAGTTTCTGCAGAAGGACATCATGTTTGCTATCCCACGTGCCATCCCACGTGGAGGGATGGCATAGAAGAGGAAGGCCCTCAACAAGATGGATTGACACAGTAGCTGCATGCATGGGCTCAGGCATAGGAATAATTGTGAGGATGGCAGTACCTTTTTCTGTTTCCTTCCGTGCAGTGCTTTCATTTCTGTTGTGCATCAGGTTGCTAAGGGGTGGGGCCAACTCGATGACAACTAACAACAGCAGTTTCTCTGATAGTGCAGACTTTCTGGCGATGGAAATGCGGTTTCTTCCATAATCTCATTCTGGATGCTTTAATATAACGTGGTAATGTCATGTGCTGACTGTTTTTCTTCAGAGCACTATTTGCATTTATCACTTTGACCTTCATCATTGGTCAATGGTTGGATGAGAAACCAAAATAGTACCATTTTTAATAAAGTTACTAAAACAGATGAGTTGAAATAGACTGGTAATCCTTCATATATTAACATAATGTTTGTGAGCATGAGGATTCCTTAAATCTTTTCATTTAAAATAAAATTAAAATTTTGCTCTAGAAATTAAAATTTGATCATAGTATTTGGGAGAAACTCTTGGATTTTCTGCTTTTGTTTTAGGTAGTTCAGCTTATCAGCACTGAGATACTACCTTATGCCAATTTCATTCCCAAGGAATTTGTGGGTCAGATAATGACGATGCTTAATAAGGGCTCAATACATTCTCAATCATCTTCATTTACAGGTATGTTTTTTACTGTTGTTGGTTAGTGTTAATGTATATTGAAGGACTTTTGAAAATGTTGACTTTAGAAATGTTTGATTCTATTAGAACTGTGGGAAATGTTAACTGGAAAACAACGTAGTAGTTTTTCAAAATGAAAGCCAGGGTTTGTGAAAAAGGAGTGTAGTTAATAATTCTGTGGCTCTTGACACATTTGCAAATCCTGGCGAGTTAAATTACAAAATAAATATTTATAGAATCAACTTAGATCATTAGCAGCTGATACAATTTACTAAAATGTGAAGTCATAAATTGGGAGGGTAATATGGTATACAGGGAAAAAAGCGTGCTTTCTACCACCTAGTAAGTAGTTATCTTGTGAGTCTCAGTTTTGTCATCAGTAAGATATATATACCTACCTCATGGTACTATAAATTGTAGAGTTAGCCCATTAAAAATAAGATGCCTTAATATTTTATAAAAGAATTAACATTTACTGAATGTCTTTTGTGCAAGGTTTTATACTAGACATGCACTGCCTCAATCCTACCAACATTGCTAGCCAAGCCCATTTAAGCCAAATAAGCCAAGCCCATTTCTGTCGAGTCCATCTGACTCATCGTGACCCTATGAAGTTAATGCATTTATATCAAAGGATGGGTAATGAGTTAAACAAAAGTTGTAAATGATGCCCAAAGTCTTATGACTGGGAGCCAAAATTCATGTTCAGAAAGAACTCCACTATATCATGCAAACGTATTGGGAAGTGATATGTGTTCCTTATTGCTACTATATCTCATTTTCTAAATTATGCTAAATCTTAAATATTGCTGAAGTATATTGTGATCTTCTGTGAGGTGATTACATTTTTAAAAATTTATACTACATCTATCCTTAGTCTCCAGAATTTGCTAAAACCATTACTAACTTTAGCTTCTGAGCTGTGCTGAGAATACTTTTTTGCTTCATTGTAGAATATTTGTGTACACAGTTCAACCACTAGGTGTCTCTCATACTATGTACTTCCTAAACTAGCTCTATTTGTTAGCCCAAATAATTTTTAGAACTACCCAGTGACATTTACGTGTAAATTTAACAAGCATGGGAATCTCAGAGGGGGGGAGTCAATTTATGTACAGCTAAGCAACTTTTTTTTAATCTAAGCAAGTTTTATTACTAAAACTATATTTTAAAACATATGATACAGTTTTATAAAGTACATAATAAACAGAATATCTTTAAGTGAGTATTAATGTTTTAAGCTAAATAAGGTCTATTACATTACCATATGTACTTTTAAATATAGTTTTCTGTTGTCACTTATCATTTATAGTATTGAAGGCACAGGGACATTCACAAAGACTTTACCATAAAACACAAACTTTAGCTTTCTGCTTTAAAGTATTATCTAACAGCCAAAGCTCCCAGGCATATGAGAAAATCATTCAAAATGTAAGACAGTTTGCTGCAATGGAAATAGAGTAAACAAGGAAAGTGAGTAGGTAGAAATTAATAAGGTGATTAGTTCTCTAGTGTGTGTGTGTGTGTGTGTGTATAGAGAGAGAGTGAGAGAGAGAGAGAGAGATTGACTGACTTATGTCAATCTGGTTCGGTTCAAGCAGTTTAAAATGGATGCTTATGACTCACGTGACTTCAGAGGCTGATAAACCAGGAAACAGAAAGACCACAAGCTGGTGGTTACAAAGGCAGATGAATCCAAGGTCAGCCAGTCAGGCTTATAGTTGCAGAATCCAATGAATCCAAAATTGACAGGTCAGATGGCAGATTGCTGACAGGTCCCAGCATAGACAGGCAACATGGTGGACTGTTGACTCAAGTCCAGAGAACCGGAGGTTGATGAGCCTGATGCAAGATCTAGAACAGCAAGACGCTAAAAAGCTCTCCAGCAAGCCTCCTCCTGTAGGAAGTTGAACACAACTCTGAGGAAACCTATCAATTACATCAGGGCTATGACATGAATACGTGGGTTGCCCCTCATTCTCATCTTATTAAAACTTGTTGGCTGCTTATAGCAGAG
Organism: Nesogale talazaci; assembly: GCA_004026705.1. Classification (NCBI taxonomy): domain Eukaryota; kingdom Metazoa; phylum Chordata; class Mammalia; order Afrosoricida; family Tenrecidae; genus Nesogale; species Nesogale talazaci. Next base: position 81,947 of record PVJH01000340.1, read on the forward strand.
TCTATCATGGAATTGAGTACTTTATGTTATGTCACATGCCAAACAACTGAGAATCCAGGCCCAGCCAACTTAGAACAAAACCTAGTTCACATGTGGTACTATCTTGGGTTCACGTAGATACTGAAGAAAATAAAAACAGGGAAATACAAACACACACACACACACACCATATAGCACGCTTATGTATATATTAAGCTATTTAGGCCCAATTTTGTTAAGCATTTTCTTAAATGAGTTCTACTTTTAGAAAATATGAAGCACCTAGCATTCTCTTTCTTGTGTTTAAGATCTGAAAAAAAATGTAAAAAATTTTAAAAAAAGATGAGTTAATGTTTCCAAATTTTATTTTCTATCTTCAGATAATTAAAAAGTTGAGAACCTACTTGTTCTAGATTAGCTTCTTAAATTGAGTGAATGAACACTCTTTCAAATGAAGGCAGTATTCACTTTCAAGTACCATTTACAAAACATCCTTTCTTACTTGAATAATGCTTTGCAGACCTTTCTTCCTGGCTGACTATACTAGAAATTCCAGTCCCATAACAGTGGTGTGCTGGTAAATGTTTAACCTGCTTCTAAGGTCGAAAAAAATATGATTTGTAGCATTTGCTACTCTTTTTTTTTTTTTTGGTATCACTGCCCTGGTGGTGGGAGTAGGAGGCCCAGCCTTTGCTCCTGGGAGCCAGAATCGAACCTCCATCCCAGTGGGCCGCAGTCCCGCGCACAACCACTACACCACCGGGGCTCAGCCCTATTTGCTACTTTCTATGGTATAAATACTTCCAACATAATTGTAAGTTATCTGTGGTATATCACTGAATATGCAATTGGAAAGAGAGGTCCATGATTAGCACCTGAAATATAGTATAGGGAGGCTTCCGTACACAGGTGCAAAAGAATATTTTGGAGTAATACTATTCTCTGCTGTATAGTTTTTAATAGAAGCAAATTCAGAAAGTCCAGAATTACTTCTTTTCCATACGTAAATATATTTTTACTCATTTTCATACTTTGAATGCCTTTGATTTCTTAGTCTTTCCATGTTGAATCACTAGAACTACAAGTCAAATGTTGAATAAAAGTGATGAAAGTGGACAGTCCTGCCTTGTTTTTTATCTTGGCAAAGGGGAATGGAAGGCCATTCATTATTTCACTATATATATGTGTCTAACCCTAGACTTCCTATACATCCCTCCCCTTCATTGGGTTGAAAATTTCTCTTTCTTCCTAGTTTGCAAAGACTTGTTCATTATTTGCAGCAGATTGATTTAACCTCCTATTAACCATCAAAAAATATTAATTTCACAGAAGCAGAGATTGATATTCGTTTGAGAGAGGAGTTTTCCAAAATATGTTTCGAAACATTGCTCCAGTTTTCCTTCAGTAATAAAGTCACAACACCTCAAGAAGGCTACATATCACGAATGGCACTTTCAGTGCTCTTAAAGAGGTCCCAAGATGTACTGCGTCGCTATATAGAGGATGAAAGATTAAGTGGCAAATGCCCTCTTCCGCGGTATGTATTTTATTTTATTGAAGAAGAAAATCCACTGATAATAATTAGGAATAACAAAAAAGCTGAAAATTAAGGATTCTTGCGATTGATCTGAACTGACTTGAAGATGTTTGTCATTTTCTTTATCCCATGTAGTGTAAATCTTAATACGTTTTGCTGCTTTATTGTTTCTTTTCAGACCTCAAGGATGATAAGATATGTGTACACACACATATACATATATACATACATTTTATATATATCACCATTTTGAATTTTTAAAGAATTGAATTCTAAGACTTTTTTCCCTTGTATTTCAGGGTAAGGTTTTACAGATCTACCTAAGCATACAATATTATCTCTGTACAGTGAAAATCATAAATAAGTCTTACTCTAAGTAGTTTAGTTTGTTTTACAGTCATCTCTTCTAGTAAGCCCTTAGACCTAATCTGAATTTCCTTCTCACATCTCTCCAAACCAAACTCAAAGGAAAGACTCTAGGTCTAGGTTTTTCTACTAAACCAAGGTTAATTAAAATTTAAAAATACATAATCATAAATTATGACTGGGGTGCACATGTTTTTTATTTTTCATGTGTCAAATAGGATGTTGGGAAAGGCAAAAGAATTAAACATTTTAAAAATATCACATGTCAAGAAATCGAAGTCAGCAAAGAAGTTCATATTTCATGGGTAATTTTAAAAGGAGTAAATCACTAGCCCCAAATATTTGTACATGTTTTTATTGTCAAAAGATAAAACTGCATATTCTGTTTAAAGCAATGAGTTTTGTAGTGTATGTGCTGACGAAGTGAGCACAAAAAAGCAAAGCATTTTAATGAAGGCATAATAACAGTTTAAACTGGAAATATAAGTTCATAAAAGTAAAGCTATACTCACAAGAAATTACAAGCACCCACACAATATTCATATTGTTAAACTATGTGCAAAAATGGCACGGGCACAGATAAGATCTCCTCTGGCTTCCCTAGTGCCATGAGGCAGACATCCGTCTTGCCTCTGCCCTACATCCTTCTTTCTCTCTTCTTGCATCAATTATTCCTCCCAGGGCACTCTCCTTCTGTTCTGGGTTCCATCATTCATTGCAGAGGCCTCACAGCTCCCAAACAAAGCTCACAGTTATAGGGGGACTCTACTAGATTACCACATGCTAGAAACAATAATATAGTCACTGGTCCACAGTCCTGCTTCTCCTCAGCAAGGACCCACACTTTCTCCCATGGTGCGGCTAGCTGGTGAGATCAAGCTACTTACTTCTGGTTAGCCGTCTAATGATTAACTTGTAACACATTATGCCACCCAGGCTACTTCCCCGGAGAAAGTACAAAACAGTTCAACAAGGCACATTGTTACCCATCCTCAATAGTCCAATCACAATGGTAGCAATGACAATCAAGAGAAGCAAAGCCCAAGTGTTTCAGGCAACTAGCATTGCTGTTTTGATACACATTCTTGAACAGATGTCTACTTTGGACATTTGCATACCTGCATTTTAGTTCGAGTCCCTTAGTAGGTCAGTTAGCTCAAGGAGAAATCACAGCCTTCTTTAACCTGTGAAAAATAGTCTTCAGAATGCTAGATTGCTGGCAGAAGTAATGTAAGGAAGATGCATTTGATTTTCAAGAGCTACTTCTCTCATCATATTCATTTCAGTATTTAATTTCTAAAGTCCACGAGTGAAATCATTTTAGAACATTTGGAATTTAAGTAGTTAAAATTTGAACATGTCCTATATCATTTTCTACTACTTAAGGTACAAAAGCAAAGGGAAAATGATTATGCCATTTTAATTTAGATTTGGACTAATGAGGACTAAAAAAAATAATTTCGTATATCTAGACAAATGAACATTGATTATCAGCAGGATTCTAGTGTTCAATGTAACCTTGTAAATCCTACGGGAATTCTTCCAGTTAACTCAGGCTGGTACAGTTAATTTTGGTTTCATGTATTCAGGGCCAGTAGTAGTCTGAAAACCTGGTCAGCTTCTTAATAAGGGTCCTAGAAATCTTGACTTCAAGTCCAGTTGTATCCATGTTTGATATCTAAAGCTCTTCATGTTCACTATAGTTCATTTTTGCAAGAAGTATTTTGATTAAACATTTTCAGTTATTAGCAAAGTAGAATTTATCTGCATCTGAAAAATGTAAGGTGGTTATGATAAATTTAGAATAATATTTCATTAAAGGTGAAAGACTTAATAGTAACTAATTACCAAAGTAATGCAAAGTCAAATAAAGTCAACTACAAAAAGGCACTTAAATGAATGTCTCTAAACACAATAGCTTTGTTTTCTTTTCTTTTTTTAATTTTTTGGGGGGGGGGCAACACTGCTCTCCAGTGGTGGGAGTAGGAGGCCCAGCCCCACTGCCCACTGCCACCGGGGCTCAGCCCAATAGCTTTGTTTTCAAAGAGGTTCGTATATTTCAATAATTATAAGACTTGTTACCAAAATACCCACCCACTGCAATCACATCAATTCCTACACATACAATCTTGTGTACAATTTTCAAAACTATAAATCTTTATGGGAGCAATTAGCATCAACTTTCCCCTGAGGAACAGTTAGTGGGTTTCAACTGCCTACATTGTGGTTATCAACCCACCCGATAACCCATAGTGTCACCTGTCCCGGTCTGCGGGTCCATAATTCGCAAGTCCTGGAAGGAGGAGCAGGAATATGGGAGACAGGAGCCGTGAGAAATGGAGACAAGACAGTACTCTGATCAAGTCTCGTTTATTTGGGAGAAGTAAACCGGTTTTATAGGGCAAGCAAGCTTAGGCAATTAGCATATGGTGATCTCCAAAATTAACAAGTGAATGGCAGCACAGCTGCAAGTCAAGCTTCAAAGGCCAGGGCTGTTTACAGTTATAAAGGTGACAAACTACAAACCTCAGGCAGCAAAGCTGTAGCCAGGTCAAGCATGTCCAGGCTGGATGGCTCCGGACAGGTCCCCCTTTTTTATTTTTTCAAATATTATCCTCCCGGGAACTCTGCCTGTCTTAGGTTGTCAGGACACACACTCAGTCCTTACCCGTCATCAGTCAATGACCTTCTAATGTCACCATGGCCTGTCTTAGGTTGGTAAAGAGTGCTCCTGATCTTACCTGTCATTGGCTGTCAAGTTCAGCTCACGGAGGCAGAGGGTCTTATCATATCATAGTTGTGTGTGCCACTCTGTTCAAGATCGCTCATCTCCAAGCGATGATAATGAATTTGAAGGGGCCTTGCTTGAATGGTCTCAATCTGTTACTTAATAAAATACCACGAGTTTGTTGAATATGACTGGCCCTAATGAAAGCAAAAGCAATAAACTAACGAGGGGGCCCCACAGTGGCAAGAGATAAGACAACAGTCCATTGAGCCCAGTCCACAGTGGATTGATGGTCAACTCCTTTCTTCTCTTTTCTAAGTCTTCTTGCAGCGCTTGATTTTGTCTCTTACGATTCCAGGTTTGTTGGCATAAAAACAGCATCTTTCCTGTAAAACCGAACAAATACCTCCCTGCACTGCAGCAAGTAAATCTAAACCTCTTCTATTTTGTAATAGTACTTCTGCTAAAGAATCTACCGATCTTGCAAATCTTGGATAGTGCCTGACAAGGCCTGCATATCTGAGATTAGCTGCTTAGATAATTTGGTATACTGAGTAAGGGAGACACCCAAACCTGCAGTTCCAAAGGCCACTGCAGTACTGATATCTAGTCTTGCTAATAGGGGAACTAGTCACACTGCCCTTTTAGCTCTTCCTGCCATGTGATCAATAGCAGGGATAGGGACAGGAATTTCCAGGAATATCTATGTCTAGAAAGAGAGAGGCTAACACACATAACCTTGTCCAATTACTGGGTAACTGGGTAAAAGCCCTATTGTTGCTACAAACAAAAACTGAACTATTAAGGGCACATAAGGAGCCCGTAACATTAATAACACTAGAACAAGAAACAAACCCTGCCAATCCCACATAATCTCACAAGTATTGTTAAGGGAGGAGGAAAATAAACCAGTCACATACAATAAACTGCAAAGGTTGGACTGTAAAAGGAGAAGTCAAGTCACAACTATCTTCAGAATAGTTAGTAAAAGGACTAGGTAATGCAAGAGGGACGGGGTATCCCTGCTGCATTTTTTCAGGATACATACATAAAAACGGAAAAGAACATACTCTCAGGGAGAAATCTCTTCCCTGGATCGAGGGTTGTCATCAATTTGTTTCACCAGTCGTTCTGGCAGCATCATAATCTTGAGTAAATGCAGACTGAGCCCCTTCTCCAGATCAATACCGGGTCTGGGCCATACCATGAATTGTCCAGTGGGTCTCTCCATTTTACCATGGCAAATTGCTTTTGAGATTCAGGATGCCAAAAACGATCTGCAGCAGATTTCCCGTGATCGTCCAATGTTAAAAAATTTCTTATAAAAAGAGTGTGGTTGGGCTGAGCCCCGGTGGCGTAGTGGTTGTGCGCAGGACTGCGGCCCCCTGGGACAGAGGTTCAATTCCATCAGTGGGGCTGGGCCTCCTACTCCCACCACCGGAGAACAGTGATGCCCAAAAAAACAAAACCAAAAAAAAGGAAAAAAAGAGTGTGGTTAAGAATGTTTCTGGGGGTACCTTTAGTGGGGTACCATTCCCCCTTTATTTTTTTATAGTAATTTTCAAGGATAAATGGGCTTTTTCAACTATACCTTGCCCCTGGGGGTTGTGCTTGCCCCTGTAATGTGCTTTATCTGTAATTGGTTACAGAAATTTTTAAAAGCTTTTGGTGTATAGCCAGGGCCATTGTCTGTCTTTATTTGTTTGGGAACTCCCAAAATAGGAAAACAATGCAACAGATGGGCCACGACATGCTCTCCTGTTTGGAGGGGAGCGAGAATGAACCCACTATAGGTATCTATGCATACATGAATATATTTGAGATTCCCAAACTCTGCATAGTGGGTGACATCCATTTGCCAGATCGAGTTAGGTACTAGTCCCTTAGGGTTAATTCCCAAATGGGGGACTGGTAGAAATGTCACACAAGAAGCACATTGTTTAACAATCTGTCTGGCTTGTTCTCTAGTTATTTTAAACATCAGTCTTAGGGACTGGGCATTCAAATGATGCAAGGCATGAGCGGCTTGGGCCTGTTGTAAATTGCTGGTCATAACCATGGCCACCATTTTTGTAGCTGCATATCCATTAAACCTGTAAATGATTTGTTGTCCAGCCATAAAGTCAAATAAGGTTTCTGATTAGTAAGGTTTCTGATGTGCACCCAATACACATTTGAAGATCCAAAACCTCCTGTTCCTCTTTTAGGGTGTTGACTCTTATTATTAGTCTTAACCAATGGCAGCAAAATCAACTGTGCTATTCTTTCTCCCTGAGGAATAGTGCTAGCAGCTTTTGCCATAATTTTAATTTCTCCAGTAAAATCATTATCAATTACTCCTGGGTAAATCTGCAAACCTTTCATGGTAATGCTACTTCTTCCTAAAATCAATCCTAAAGTTTCAGGGGGCAAAGGACCCTTCACTCCAGTGCTTAAGGCTTGTGTTTCCATTTCAGGGGTTAGTACTGTGTAGGAGGAGGGACAGAGGTCCAGTCCTGCGCTGCCTGGGGTGGCTCGGCAGAGGCTCGAAACGGATTGTTGTTGCTGGCTGGAACAAAGCTGTCTGCCCCATAAACTTGTTTCGGGGCCTGGGGCTGGCCCCTCATCCCGTTTCCCGACTGTAGGAGAATGGGGTTACCGGAAATGTCAGTCCTGGATTTACATTCACTGGCCCAATGTCTTCCCCTTCTGCATTTTGGGCATATTCCAGGAGACAGCAATGGCCGTGTCTCCCTCTATAAGGTATTAAAAGGGTGACGGGCAAAAGAACATTCTCGTGCAAAATGACCATTTTTACCACATTTAAAACATCCTCGTTTGGTCTTATCTCTGTTGGCCAAAAAATCTTTAACTGTTTGGCCGCTAAAGGCAGCAGCCATAGCCAGCCCCTGTTGGTAAGAGGGCTCTATGTCCGCACACAGGCGCATGTATCCGTGTAAGTCAGTTTTGTTTTTGTGAGGGCGTATAGCTGCCTGACAAGCAGGGTTAGCATTTTCGAAGGCCAACTGTTTGATGAATTCTTAGCTAGTCTCCGAACTTCCAAACAGCCTTTCAGCAGCAATTATAAGCCTATTAGTAAAATCTGGGAAAGATTCATCAGTTTTTTGTTTAATATTGGTGAGGGTAACATTGGCGTCTTTAAGCGCTGCGGTCTGAATTTGTATATATAACCCAGGGGGATACATTATTTGTTCTTCTAAAGTAGAGTAATCCCCTTCCCCCAACAACATATCTTGAGTCCATGGGGTATCAGTACCAGCATTCTTTCTAGCCATATCTTTACATTGATCGAAATATTCTGACTTCCATAATAAATAATCTCTGCCTGAAAGGACGGACTTAGCCAATGTATTCCAATCCCCCGGGGTGAACCATTTTTCACAAAGAGCTTCTACTAGGCTCAGAGTAAATGGTGTATTGGGTCCATAAGTGGAGACTGCCTTTTTGAGTTTTTTTCAATAACAAAAATCTCACGGTCTCATGTTTTCTTGTGGGTTCTGCATCCTCATCACTATTGTCATCATCGGCTTTGATCTCAACTACTGGAGAAATTAATTTCTTGCAAGAGCGCTGAAAAGAAGACAAGTCAGAAGGCTTGTCTCGCTTGGGCAACTGAGTTATCATTTTAAATGCTGACTGAGAAGAGACGTGTTTTATCACAATCCTGACTGGAAGGTATCAAAGGAGCAGTAGGCTGTAAAGGGGAAAAGCAAGGGGGGGACCTTGAGGTCGAGGGGAGCCAGTCAGGGTTATGGTATTTAGTGGCCTCTTCATCGAAGTCATCCCAATCCACCTCTGAAGGGTCAGGAGGTGGTTCATCCACTACAAAGTCTCTGGGGTCAGTCAAATTATGGACTTGTTCTTTATAGCCAAAAGGTTTTTCAAAATAATGTGATTTTAAAGGTAATTTTTCGTCGCTAGTAGGTACCTTATGCTCCTCATGTAACGAGATAAGATCAAGCTTCAAGTCTTCATTCGGACAAGAAGTTTCACAACGAGTGGGCGGCTTACTACTAGATTTTAAAATTTCCTCCACTCTGGAAACTACAGTTTTAATTTTGGGGTTATTCTCTTGAATATCAATTAAATCTCTTATCAAACCCCAATAAGTGAAAGCAGTAACAGGAACCCGCTTGGCTCCAAAAACCTCGTAATGATTATTCAAGGTGTTCCCTACTCGTTTCCAGTGCCTAATATCAATCGTCCCTTCTATAGGGAACCAGGGACATAAATTTTTAATAAAGTCAAAAAACTTGAACAAATTCTTTTTCTTAACCTTTACTCCTCGCGTCTTTAAAACTTCAGTTAACTGTACCATATATTCCTCATGCAAACTTAATTCCGGTACCACATTTTCCTCATGTGAACTTGATTCCTGCCCCATTATTTAGTGCTCTACCCTCTTACCTTAATGCCGAAACTGCAGCAGGCTCCCGCAGTGGCTCTGTTACCGATTTTCAAAGTCGCTAGCTAGCTTCCTCAAGCACTCTTCCTCACTGGGTCCTCCGTGTCCAAGCCCCACGGAAGGGCACCACGTGTCCCAGCCTGCGGGTCAGTAATTCACAAGTCCTGGAAGGAGGAGTGGGAATTTGGGGGGAGACTCGAGAAATGGAGACAAGACAGTACTCTGATCAAGTCTCATTTATTTGGGAGAAGTAGACGGGTTTTATAGGGCAAGCAAGCTTAGGCAATTAGCATATGGTGATCTCCAAAATTAACAAGTGAATGGCAGCACAGCTGCAAGTCAAGCTTCAAAGGCCAGGGCTGTTTACAGTTATAAAGGTGACAAACTACAAACCTCAGGCAACAGACTGCAACAGAGTTCAGGCTACGTGACTCTAGCCGGGCTGGATGGCTCTAGCCGGGCTGGATGGCTCCGGACAGTCACCAGGGATCCTTTAATGTCACATGGCTAGTACATATTATGTGTATAGTATTCCAAACTATAAAGTGTCTAAACATCTGAGTGGCAATAAAAATGTTATTGGTCATCTATGTGATACAGTTAGAATAATAAAATTATGACATATTATACATTTGCTTAATATTAGGCACAGATTGCTGACATAAATTTTAGCCCAAAAACTTTAGACAGATTTATTAATTGGACAATGTGAGTCATATAGTTCACAACACAGTAAATAAAATTCTTTAGCATTTTTCTTTTTTGGGGGAGCGGGGGGTGGGGGGGAGGGCATCACTGCTCTCTGGCGGTGGGAGTAGGAGGCCCAGCCCCACTTCTGGAATTGAACCTCTGTCCCAGTGGGCCACAGGCATTTTTCTTATAAAACAAAGTTTCTTAGGACATTCTACAAAGTTTCAAAGTTGTCAAAAGTTTAATATAGATCACCAAGAAATAATATCTGAGCTGCTGAATCATATGAAGGAAAAAAATAGCTTTTTTCAAAATTGTTTAGTTTCTATCAGGAATGAAATCAGATGTGTGTTAGCCTGGGAAGACTAGAGAAACAAATCTAGGGAGACTCAGGTATATAAAAAAGAGCTTTAGGGCTGAGCCCCGGTGGCGTAGTGGTTGTGCGCGGGACTGCGGCTCACGGGGACGGAGGTTCAATTCCAGCAGTGGGGCTGGGCCTCCTCCTCCCACCACCGGAGAGCAGTGATGCCAAAAAAAAAAAAAAAAGAGCTTTATTTACAAGAGCAGTTGTATATTGAGAAAATCCCAGCCCAGTCCAGATCATGTCCATAAGTCGAATATTAGCCCATGTGTCCCCCACTAGTCCATAAAATTCTCTTTCGACTTATACAGCCATGCAATACTGCCAAATTCAAAAAGATCACAAGCCGTTGAATGGAAAGTCATGTAGATCCAGAGTAGGTGGAAGGATCTCAGTGTGGGTGTGCGTCTCCACATACCTCCTCAAGCTCCAGAGCTTGGACTTCCATAAGCATTGCTCCATGTGGCTTTTCATCAGGAATGTCTCACCGGGAGAGTGTCCCTGTCCTACCTGCAGTGAGCTGTTTATCTCTGTAGTCCCTCCAAATGAAGTCATCAAGCTATGACCTGATTGACAGGCTAGATTCCACCCCTTCACAAGTTGACACCAGATTAACTACCACAAAATGAGACATGAAACCTTGGTCCTTGAGTAGATTACATAAAGAATAAATTAACTTCTTAACTCAGTAATCCAAGAAAATATTATTACCCCAACAGCAAGAAAATAAATTCAGTATTATAAAGCATTACATTTTTTTCTGAAAGTTCTTATAAATTAAACTGTCAAATTTTAGCTATGCATTTTACTTAGAAATGTTTTGCATTTAAGATTGATACATAGAGGGCTGAGCCCCGGTGGCGTAGTGGTTGTGCGCGGGACTGTGGCCCACTGGGACACAGGTTCAATTCCAGTAGTGGGGCTTGGCCTCTTACTTCCACCGCCAGAGAGCAGTGATGCCCTCAAAAAAACAAAACAAAACAAAACAAAGATTGATACATAGAGAACATAGAAGTTTTGTGTGTTTTTTTCTTTCAGAGCAACTGGTGGGCTTGAATTGCTCACCTTGTTGTTAGCAAACCAACACAAAGCTCTCTACTCTACCAGGGCTCCTAAATATGACTAAGTCATTTAAAAATTATCCTTGCTTTCTAAAATATTAAGTGGTTTATATACCCTATATTTTTATTTAATTTTACATTTTAAATTAATCTTACTATTTTTTCTCCATTTTATTTTCTATATTTTTATATTTTCTTTATTATATATTTTTCTATATTTTATATATTGTTTCTATATTTTATTATAATATACAGAGAATGCATTTATATTTCTTTTATGATGGGGACCTGCACTGCAGCTACAGAGGCCTTATCCTGCCGTGCTTCCCCACGTTTAGGTTCATATTCAGAAAGAGTAATTAATCATCTCACTTAAGGTGCTTACATTTAAATTGACATAGGTATTTTGAAAGACGGAATAATTAAACTTTTCCTTTAGTTTTTATAACTTTCTTGTTTAGTGTAACTTTTTCTTATGTTCTATTTTTTCTTTTTAAGTTATCAAAAGTTTAAAGTTAATGTATGGAAACTAGAATTATCAAGAAACATTCAGGATCTCTTGTTCCTTATAGTATGTAGTATAACTATAATAATTTGTGAAATAGCTTGTTTAGCTGCCTTATCTACAAGGTCATTTCCATAAATTGCTCTAATCCTAATGAATTTTGGTGCTGGTGGAGTACTTTGAATATACCACAGATTGCCAGAACAAGGAAATTTGTCTTGAAGTGTTACAGCCAGAACATTTCATACAAACAAGAATGGCAAGACTGTAACTCACGTACTTTGGACATGTTATCAAGAAGAACTAATCCTTAAAGCAGGGGTGCTCACACTTTTTCAGCATGTGAGCCACTTATAAAATGATCAAGTCAAAATGATCTACCAACTACAAAAATGCAAAACACATTTATTTATTTATTACATTTATTCATAAATGCATCAAGAATTCTTTATATGTGCAATGTATGTTTTTGTACCTTGCATAGCTGCATGAGTCTGTACTGCACAACACAATACAAGTAACTATATACATTTTTGTTATTACCTGTGTTTACTCTGATAACTTGCACTGAAAGAAATGAACCAGCGATGCATAGTCCGGACAGTAGTAGCTGACAGCCAGCCTCAAGCACACTTCCAAATGATCATCACTCATGGTGGGATGATACTTGGACTTAATGATCCTTATGTGGGAAAAGGCTGACTCACATAAATAAGTAGAGGTGAATAATGCCGTCAAGGAGGTAGCACGTGTTCTCGTGTTTGGGTACTTTCCCTCTGCAAGTAAGTTCCAGGACTGCTCATGTGCTCTGGACTTTAGCTGAATGTTGGCTTGTAGTGTCAAAATCTCCCATTCTGTATGAAAGTGAAACATTTTTGTCTTCTTCCTTGATCCACTTTCCCCCCTCATTTTAATACCCTTTCTTACATTTAAGAGAGAAAAAAAGGGTCTAAAAATGGGTGATAACTTAGCTTGTCAGTTTTGCTGCACTTAGTGCAGTTGTTTGTGCATGTGTGTGACACCTAAGATTGCATCGGATTGGCTGCGCTATATATCAATTAAGTGACAGGATTGATGATAGACTTATGTGTATTTTTTAATGCCATGCACTCTACCCACACTACATTTGCGATCAACTAATCGATCACAGTTGACCTGTTGAGCACCCCTGCCTTAGGGAAAGATATTATTCATTCTTGGTAGAAAGTCAGCAAAAAAGATGACTTCAGTGACTTTGATGATGGTGCGGAGCCGGGCACTTTGTAACCCTGCTATGAGTCAAAACGAACTCAAAAGCACCTAATATCAATTATTTCTTAAAGCTACAAGATCTTGGCAAGGTTGACAGTCACTTTTTTTTTAATCCTATAGAGATGACATTTTAATTAGGGCAACCAGGTAATAACAATGCATTACTAATAAAAATATAATATGCATAGTATGTTAGTGGTACATGGTTCAGGAAAGAAACCAGGGTGTAGATAAAGTCAATCGTTAGTCCCTGAGTTCAGGATACGATCTTGTGCACCCCCAAATCTGAGTGCTCTGACTTCAGCTTTGGAAAGGCTTCCATACCCGTCTACTGAAAACAAAGCAAATTCTCCGCCGTGGAGGCCAGCTGGCTCACAGAGACCCTGCAGGAGAGTGTAAAGTGACCGTTTGAGTTTCTGACCAGCGTAATCCTTGTGGGAGGAAGAAGCTTTATTTCTCTCCCAAATAATGGCTGGTGGATTCAAACTGTTGACCTTGTGGTTAGTAGCCCGACTCGCAACCACTACTAAATGACCAGGCCAAACCGTGTATCGGAAATCATTGATATAAATTCATATTTGGTATGTTAATTTTTAGAACCATTTTATTGGGGGCTCATACAACTCAACACGGTCAATACATACTACATTTATTGTATGCAGACCACATGTGTACATTTATTGCCTTCGATAGTCATTTTTAAATTAATGAAAGTTTCTTTGTTTTAAATAAAACACATTATCCAGCTTAAATTACATAGAAATGTTTACAATTAAGATCAGTATAATTTAAGAATTTAGAATTCTTTTTCAGAACAAATGTAACCCCCTTTGTAAAGATTGTATTTATCATTAAAATAGAATAAATTTCTACAAGAAATACTATAATATAAACTATCTGGAGGTTGGAAATTTTCATATTTGCATCATCCTATTGTTTGCATGATTTATAGGACCCTTCAGAGACTCACCAAGGAATAATTTAGCTCTCTTTAAATCCTAGTTAATCAAGAAAAACAGTACACTTTTCAAGTAGGCTAATATATATCAAAGTTTCTCAGAGTAGTTACTTAAAGTTCAGATTCCAGAAGCCATTCTTCTCCCTGTTTAATAAATGATCTTAATAAATGATCTTATTGGAGGCTCTTATAATCCATACATCAAGTACATTTGTACATATGTTGCCATCATTATTTCCGAAACATTTACCACCTGAGCCCTAAAACCATTTTTCTTGCAAAAGAAAATAACAGATTTTAAGTAACACCATGAAAGGCATCAACTTGACCTTTAATTTGATCCAAAACAGATAGAGAGCTCAAGATTAGAGACAAACTCTCAGAACAAAATAAAAAAGAAGAACCACATAAACTTATTAGCCTGAGGCCAGCTTCAAAAGCAGGCTTATACAGAACTACATCATACCAGCAGCTTAGTTTATTTGCTTCAGTAGGCATGACAGCATAAAAGGGAATTTATCGTCCTAGAATGGAAAAGAGGGGGAAAAAAACCAATGGAAATTTAATTTTTCTGAAGTATAGTTAGAGAGAGAGAGACAGAGAGAGCAGCATCTCAGCCGAGGGAATCTCGGCTTATTTATCAAGAATAGGATGAAACTTTGTTTTCCCCAAGTCAAATAAGCAATGTACCTATTGAAATAGTGGGATTCCTTCCTAACAACCATATAAAATCTCGTTACATTCATTTTCAAACTAATTCATTTTGCCAGCTAGAAATTTAGTTTCTCGCATTTGGAAGGTACTTAAAAATGATATTACTGATTTAACATGTTTGGGAATTTTTGAAAAACCTAAACACAAGTAATCAAAAAATAAACATGTGAAGTGGCTTAATTCGGAGGTTTGTAAATTCCAATTTTTTGTGCAGAGAACTCAGTTTATGTTTAAGTCAAATGTTAAATTCCTCTTAGTAAGCACCGTTACTGGCCCATTGGCACTCCATCTTACTAAGTAACCTCTGCATATAGAAAACTGAGGAATATCACATCAACAGACTTAAATCGTTATGTGCATCAAACATGAATGCATACTGAGTCCTTGATGTGCATAAAACTTTAATGTGTGAACATGAGAAAGAAAAATGCATGGTGAGTCCCAGGTGGGAGAACTCTGAACCACTCTCTAAGGCAGTGTTTTTTCAACTTGTGGATCGTGACCCCTTTGGGAGTCGAACAACCCTTTATTGGGGTCACCTAAGAACATCGGAAAACATGTTTCCTATGGTCTTAGGAACCAAGATACTGCTCCTTTATCCATCTCCAGCTGGGCCTGCCCACATACAGATACCCCCACATATGAGTACCCAGCGTGAAGACTGTTACCCATGCTCAACCATGCTTCATGTCAAAATTTCATTTATTTGTCATTAGAATTAAATATTTCACAATATATAATTACATGTTATTTTATGATTAATCACTATGCTTTAATTATGTTCATCTCATAACAATAAAAGTACATCTTGCATATCAGCTATTTACATGATGATTCATAACAGTAGCAAAATTACAGTTATGAAGTAGCAAAGAAAATAATGTTATGGTTGGGGGTCACCACAACAATGCCTATTAAAGGGTCATGGCATTCGAATGATTGAGAACCACTGCTCTAAGGAGAATGAAGGGACATTTGGGAGTGATTTGCTCACTAACCAGTAGATGGCATTGAATACACACACACACACACACACACACACACACACACACACACACACACACAATGTGGAAAGAAACAGAAAGTGAAAATAAAAGAAACACAAACCTGAAAGGACTCAGCAGAGAGTGAAGTCCATGAATGCAGTGGGCCTGCATTGTCACTTGTCCCCCAGGGCCATGGAAGGCTGCACATCTTCCATATTATATACTTCTGACACCAAGAAATGTCACTAAACCATGCCCTTTCTTCAAATAAAAGCAAAAAAGTTTAAAAAAAAATTTTTTTTAGGCATCACTGCCCTCTGGTGGTGGGAGTAGGAGGCCCAGCCTTTGCCCCTGGGAGCTGGAATTGAACCTCCAACCCAGTGGGCCGCAGTCCCGCGCACAATCACTACGCCGCCAGGGCTCAGCCCGCAAAAAAGTTTTAATGGAGGCACAACACAGTTTAAATACAGTAAGTCAGGTCCACAAAGGAAGACTGTTCTCTCTGAAGAATTAGAAGCATCATCTTCCTCTTCTCACCACCATTAAGTCCATTCTGACACATCAGCAAGCATCTAGGTGATATTTATATTGTTAAAGGAAGAACGAACAACATGGTATTTTGATTGGCTTCCTAATGATTTATAAAAGTCAAATGCAGGAGCTTTACACTTTTTGGTAAGCACAACCTGTGGGATTATGTGATTAGTTAAACCAAACCAAACCAAACCAGCCTATTCTGACTCCTGGTGACCCTACAGGACAGGTTAGAACAGGCCCTGCAGGTTCTGAGACTGGAGCTCATTGTGGGGTAGAAAGCGTCTCTGTCTCCCACCGAGCAGCTGGTATTTCCTCACTGCCCACCTTGTGCTTAGCAGCCCGACACATAAGCACTACACCACCATAGTTCTACACGATTGATTCAGCGTACATAATTGTGAGCATCCTTCTTTTCAGATGACAATAGCATGATCAAAAGACAAATCACTGTCTGGTTTCTTGAGAAGATGTTACCAAAATTCCTTTCTTAAGCTTGTCTTTTCAAGATTTATCAATAATATCCTATCCCTTATATGTTGACCACAGAGGAAAGACCCCTGGGCACAGGCTGTGCCATCTTGCATATTTCTGACTGCAAAGAAGAAATATTTTCTTCAGAACATGGTTAGGTCCAAACAGAAGTTAAGCACAAGAGAGAAAAATGACTACTAGAAAGGCAATTTAAAAAATAAACATGAAACATAAACTCAAATCAAGATTTAACAAGGAATTATGGCTTCACTTAAAGGCTGCTCTGTATACATACACTAAGTGTCTTATATTTTAGACTCAATACATTTATTATAATAAATTTTTGTCATTGGAATGGACATGTGCAAATACAGACATATTTTAAAACTTTTGGTATGAATTACCAAATTGCTTGCCAGAGATTGATGCTATTTTATATTCTCCCAGCAGTTTGTGAATGCTCTTTTGTTAAATTTTTACATTTTTAATGATTTACCACTTTATCATTTATCTATTTCTCATTTGATGAATGAAAAAAGTAGCAACTTATTAGTTTGCCTTTTTTTATTGCCATGGTTTAGTAGCCACTTGTATTTATACTTTTAAGGTCTTCTGTATTTTGAGCTTGTAGAACATAAATTAAGCCTCCTATACTCAAATATATGTACAGAAAAAAATTCAAAGGCAGGTTTTAATAATTTGGTCATGGACATGATTGAGAAATGATTCATTAAAATTGATTTTTGAAATTACTACAAAATATTAACAAAGTGTTTCTGTATTATATAATTGTATTTATTAGGTTACAACATATTATTTTGTTTCAGAAAGCACCTTTCCCTTCATTTCTTATTTTAAATTTGCCATATCTACTGCCTTTAGTTGTATTTTATTTGTAATTTTTCTATAAGGTTATGTTAAATATTTTGATGCACTGTCATTTGATTGTTTTCCAAAGAGCTATATTTAACAACAACAAAATACTCTGAAGGTTATACAGGAATACATGGCAAGTATTTTGTCCTAGTATTTTTAAAATCCTTTCCAGACTTGATAGCCTTTGGGTTGGTTTTGCTTTATCTGTAGAATGGTGACACACTCCTAATAGGAAATGGAGGTAGAGGGATGTAGCTGCAGAGTGAAAGAACTCTACTTTTGTGGAGAGAAAGAAGCTACTTTTGACCCTTTATTCCAACTTGATTCCTCATCACTGTTGTTCCCATGTGAGGATTCATGAATTTAGAGTATTGTTTGCTTGTTCTATTAAAAAATTTAAAAGCTATGCTCGTTTTTTATATTTCTAATAGCATGACAAATGTAATAGTAGTCTGTTCCCATTTAACTTTTTACAGATCTTTTCACTTTTAAAGAACAAACACTTTTATAGAGAAGTTTTTAGAGCATTTATGTAAATTATTTTCGTTTAAAATACTAGGTAAGAAAATATTCTAGTGATACTGTTGGGTAATCACAAGGTCAGGGGTTCAAAGCAACTAACCATTCCAAGAGAAAGGAGGTTGTCTGCTTCTGTGAAAAATAACAGCCTCAGAAGTCCCACATAAGGTAGCTATGAGCAGGAGTCAATATAGTGACAGTAGAATGGTTTTGATTTTTATTATTATGTGGATAATCATAGAATATATTTGCATGAGTAGATTCCCACCTTTTTTTAATTCATCACTTATAGTGAGTATAAGTGTAAATTTGATATGCACAAAGAAGTACATGTTAATAAAGTAACTGTTGGCATAATAACTTAAAACTCACATTAACTTTTATGTTCAGTACATTTCCAAAGTACATCTGTTTGAACAAACTATACATGATACATGTGTACAAAAACATACTGCCGGTAGTAACAGTTTCTGCAGGTCACCCTTTAGCCAGATAACAGTTTCTTATAAAATAAGCTTATCATCTATAAATAATTAACTGAATGACACCAAAGTCAACACTTACCCATAAGAAAGATGAGGAGGGAAGACAGCAACATGAAGCTAGATCAATTAAGTAGACAATTAAAATAATGAGGCTATATATTATAAAATAACAGCCAATAACGGAGCAATTTTCATAAAAGTTGTTCAAGGAAAACTGATTTATTATGAAAACATTCACCTAAACAAAGTAAAATAGGATTTAAAAGAAATATAAAACATTTTTTTAATCTTGATGGAAATATTTTCTCATCTCTTCTTTTAGACAACAAGTAACAGAAATCATATTTGTCTTAAAAGCCGTCAGTACTCTCATTGATTCACTGAAGAAAACACAACCTGAAAATGGTAAGTGCTTGGAAACTCCGTTATTCTAAGCTTATAACATTTGTGTGACGTTTGTGACGTGCTTTTGTATTATTAAGGTAACTGAATTTTAGAAACATAGCAGCCATTATACTTTTCTCCAATTCTCATAATAGCAAAGCATCAGGTCCATTAAAAGTTAAGTAAAATTAATGTGTAATATTTTACATACTTCATTAAACATCAGTTTAGCTAACTCTTATAAAATTGGCTTGAATTCAATGGACAATTCATGCTTTCACAATGTAGATGATCACTGACTTGGGGAACGGTGGGTGGGGAAAGACTCCCACTTTCCTTTTGTACTGCTTTACTCCATATACAAACTGCATAAATAACTTTTGTATTTTTGTAGCTGTTTTTCATTTCCCCCTTTCTTATTAGTCACTGCTGTCAAACTCACTTTTTACATTACTCCCCCAAAATTATTTTTCTCTAAAGGACAGCTTTGAGCATCTATTTGCCTATCTAGACAAATAAACCATTTGCCACGTACCAACAAAATGGAATGACTCTATTCCATTTATACTTAACACTAGATTTCATGCACCTCCCGGTTCAACAAAAACTCCCAATCTCCCCAGGTATTCACTTTTTGATTGTTCTCTTCCTGCTTTCATCCACCTAGTTTAAATACTATCCCCACTCTTAATACTTGTTTTTTAAAACTGTCAAAAGTGCTTCTTTTCCCTGACCTTGCAGTATTACATGTGTGTGTCTGTCTTGGTCTGGAAACATTCTGCTGATACAGTGGTATATGAATCTCAGCCCCTTCAGTGAAAAACTTCATGAGAAGTTATTTTCTGTTTGAGATCCTACATGGCATTGCTACTCAAAGTGTGGTTCCTTGAACTAGCCACTGATCTGAAGGGTTTACACCAGGCATGATAAAGAACTGCCCCCAGAATAAAACAGTTAAAACACTCTGTTTGATTGAGCAGATACTTTTTTTTTTAACAATGGAAGGTGATCTTAGAGAAGTAAAGGGTATGTTGACTTACATTCTGACAAAAGCACCTTGCCAAGTAGCAGCCTGATTCTTTAAGAAACATTGCTTTTAATCCTCCAAGGAAAAAAAAGAAATTTGCAATTGCTGCCTAATAAATGAGCTGCAGGTTATTTGTTCCTACATAATCAAAATAAATTTATTTATTTCAAAATCCACCTATTGGTATTGTAACCTAGAAAGAGTATCATGCTAAATCTTAAGCTTTAGTAGACTTGTGTTTATTCAACCCAAAAGAAATGATGAAATTTCTAAGAAAACGCCTAGCTGAATTCTGAGTTCATCTGACCAGAGCTCTTTTAAAATGCTAGGGATGATGGAACAGTGTGGTGATATTTATACAGCCTGGTGAAAGTAATGTCACTAAATTGCACATGCAAAAAGACTTGAAATGGCAAATGTTTTGTTATAAACTATGTTTTAAGTGTTCTGATTGATTGAAATGGAAAAATTATGCATCAACTTCCTAGAGATCATTAAAATTGTCATTAGATCACAGAACAGAATTTGAATCTTAAAATGTATTGTTACTTAGGAGAGAAACAAAAATTATTTTTTCGGGCTGAGCCCCGGTGGTGTAGTGGTTGTGCGCGGGACTGTGGCCCACTGGGATGGAGGTTCAATTCCAGCTCACAGGAGCAAAGGCTGGGCCTCCTACTCCCACCACCAAAGAGCAGTGATGCCTAAAAAGAAAAATCTTTTTTCCTCATGTTATTGCCATGTATAAGTACATAGTGCTTATATTATTTTGTATGATGTCTAGAGAGATGTCAAAAACTTAAGAGTATGCATGAGAAAAGAAAACTGTCAGTAACTTTTAGGAAGACAAGGAGCCTGGATGCCATCGTGGGCTATGCATTGAGCTGCTAACCACAAAGTCAGCGGTTCGAACTCCTCTGCCACTCTATGGGTGAAGGATGAGACTGTCTACTCCAATAAAGTCTGTGAAGCCTAAAGGGACAGTTCTACTCCTATAGGGTCACTATGAGTCTGAACCAACCTGATGGTAGTGTTTGGAGGTTTTTTTTCTTTCTTTCTTTTTAGGTGTTTTCATAGTTTTTATGAGCTGTGGAAAGGGTAGTATAGCAATGATTTCAAGAGAGTTTGAATTATGCTTCTGGACATATGATTAGATTTAACTTTACATGATAGTGATGATCCTTACCTTTGGAAAGTTGGGGTTCATTAAGAAACAGTTAAAAAATAATAATAATACCAGCAAAATCCACACCTTCCTGTCAGAAGTATATTTATTGAACTGCTCTTAGCCATCCCTTCCTAATTCAGAAGATTGATTCCAAGGTTGAAAACAAATACAACCAAAATCTGCTTAAGATTTTCATTGCGATGGAGTTTTCTAAGGGGCTGGAGGAGGTATTTATGGAGCCTTTTTTTTTTTTTTTTTAATAGAAGCCATCATTTTACTTGATCTTGAGTTGTAAACTTGAATAGGTAATCCTATGTACACATGATTCAAAAATTCAAAAAGTTAATGATGATTTTTTTTTCCTGCTTGAATCTGCCCAATTCTTTCTTTCATTGAAGACCTTCTTAGCTGTGGGTCCTTTAGAAATTTATTACACAGATTTATAGTACATATATGTTAATACTTCTTGCCCTTCTGGTATTTTTAAACAGTGAGTATGAGTAACATCATATTATACCTACGGTTTTAATTTTTCTAAACTTTAAATGTGTTTATTGTTAGCAATAAAATTCATGAAAGCAGAACACCTCACACCTGGCCCTTATAGACCCTAATCCCTTTCAGATAGTAGCCACATGCATAACCAGTATGGTACTAGTCACCTCCCTACCCCTTTTCTTATCCCCATCACCATCACAGGTACCCAGCCCCTGTTTAGGAGAAGAGGCTAAACGAGCACTTTAGCTTTTCTTGCGATGCAGACTAAGGAATGAATATTAATAATGTTAAGTGATCTCAGTATATATGCATGGAAAATAATCCCATATCAAATTCATTTTAGAAGTTCGGGGTTGAAGTTAAACCTGTTCTTTTATTCCTGTCCTTTGATAAATCTATATGAATGAGAAAAACAATGGATAATGAATGCAAGGTTTTTCCAACTTACCTGACTCTGAACTTTTTTATCACTCTCTAAGAAGTACTAGTTATATATTGTGCTACTAACTACAAGACCAACAAGTTGAAACCACCAGCTGCTCTGCTGCAGGAGAGAGAGAGGCTTTAGACTCTTACAAAGAATTAGTGTCTGAATCCCACAGGGACAGTTCTGCCCGATCTTTTTGGGTTGATATGGGTCAGAATCCACTGCATGGTAGTGGGTTGCTTGAAAAACACTATTTTGAAAAAGTCAAAAAGTTGTTTATTTAAAAGCCAATTTCAGAGACACCCACCCGGTGCCTTAGAAAAATTTTTGGATAATTAAGAAATTGACTAAAAAAAAAAATTGACTCGTTAGCAAGGAATCTGTTTGTTGTGATTTTAATACTCACTAAATTAGGTAGATGACATAGCTTTGATTTTGAAATACAATACAAGGTCTGTACTCAGAGGGTACATTTTTCTTCTTTTATATTGTTACCTTTCTTTTTGAAACTTGTGCCCCCCAAGTGTGATATACTTTGCCAAGAAAAAAAAATCTGTCCACAGGTTTAATTGCATATCAGGCATTCAACACTTATAGAAAATAGAAATGGAATGTGTTAACTGAGTATCAAGAGATGACAAACTAATTGGAATAGCAACACTTTTGTCCAACAAATAGCATTCAGCTGCATTGTGAGGAAGGCCTAGCCCCTCCCCATTAGAGTGTGTAAGGTTTATAGCCAATGATATAACTTAAAGATTAGCAAACTGTACTAGAGAAGATAGCTCTATGTATTGTTATTTGCAATCAGTATCAGGTGAACGTTGAGCCTGTACTCTAGTCCTCCCCTCAGCTCAAGGACACTTTGTTCTAATAATCTGGCATTCTGTGACGCTTACTTTTCCTGCACGGTCGTTAATGACAAAATTGGTGCCAGACTGGTGTGGTGGGGAAAGCCGATGGTACTCGGTTATTACAAATAGGCGTCTGGGGTCTTAAAAGTTAAAGACGTTAAATAAGCGGCCACCTAGCAGGGAAGCAGCAGAGCCCACATGGAAGAAGCGCACCAACCCATGCCATCACAGGTATCAATGAGGTCAGGTTTTAGGCATCAGAAGACTGGAAACAAGCAACCATTTCAAAGCGAATAAGGGGGTCAGAATGGAGACACAAAGTCTGTCTGTAGACATTTGGACAACCCCTCACAGAAGGGTCACAAGGAAGGGACAAGCCATCCAGGCTGCAGTATAGCACTGATGAAACACACAATATTCCTCTAGTCCTTTAAGGCTTCCTCCCCCACCAATGATCATGACCCCAGTTCTACCTTACAAATCTGGCTGGACCAGAACATGTACACTGGTACAGATCAGAGCTCCCAATGCATAATCACAGACAATAAACCCCTCAGGACTGATAATGAGAGCAATCCCATGAGGGAAAGGGGAAGGTGGAAGGAGAAGGGGGAGAAAGGGGATCCATTCCAATGATCGACCTCTAACACCCTCCCCCCAGGGGGATGTACAACAGAAAGGTGGGTAAAGGAAGAGAGCAGACTGTGTAAAATATGAAAATAAAAATAATTTTTAAATTATCAAGGGTTCACAAGACTGAGAGAGAGGGGGAAAAAGAGGAGCTGATACCAAGGGCTTAAGTAGAAAGAAAATATTTGTGAAATGATGACAACATTTATACAAATGTGCTTGATACAATTAATGTATGAATTTTTATAAGAGCTGTAAGATCTCCCAACTAAATGATTTATTTAAAAAGTTTTTAAGAATCAAGATCAAGGCCATTCCTGTGAAAGTAATTTGATACTTATATTCTTAGCAGACTACATAAAAATGGATTTATTTCTAATTGTTGAAGTATACACTACATTCTCTGGCAAATGTAGCTTCAGGCTATATTTATTATTAATAAATGAAAAGTATAAATCTCTCTTTCTAAAAGAACTTTTCTAAGTTTTCACAAAGTGAAAATAAGTTGCTGTCAAGTTTGCTCAAACTTGCTGTCAAAGTCGAACTATGTTCTGTAAGACACTCATTGACTCATTTTTAAAAATAGATCACTGAGCTTTTATTTCAAAGTGTGTCTGAGTGGTTAAGCCAAACCAAGTGTGGTAAACATTTGTACCAGACAGGGACTCTTCCACTACAGTGGACATTGCTACACTTCTCAGTGTTGGTGACTGCACACTGACCATGCCTTTCCTCCTCTCTCTTATTTATTATTGCACAAATTAAAAAGAAAAAAAGTGCAAGCTGATAGAATCACCTTTTTTATTTCTTTACACTGTTTTTAAAGGACTGTGCTCATGTTAACTGGTAATCTCTAACAGTTAATCCACCCTTTCCTGAGACTTTATGGTTTTTGCATTGCAGTTGACGGAAATACTTGGGCACAAGTCATTGCCTTATATCCAACATTAGTAGAATGCATCACCTGCTCATCCTCAGAAGTCTGCTCTGCACTTAAAGAGGCACTGGTTCCCTTTAAGGATTTCATGCAGCCACCAGCTTCCAAAGTTCAGAATGGAGAATCTTGACCAGCTTCAGCATAGTTGGAGGAAGAAAGATAACCTCGAAAGAGTTTGCTGCTCAGTGAGTCTTCTGTGAGAAGGACATTTCTTTTTACAGATCATTCTTGGCAGCTGCGGTTGGCCTCCTTCCTCTACATTGTACTTTTCTGAGTTGGGCAGTTCCTAATGCAGGCTTACTTGTCAACAAGCGTTCCTGAATGAGCAGTGCAGGCCTTTAATGAGGTAAACTGATGGAGAGGGTAATTCATACTGCAACGTATCTGCTACCATAGCTGCAGTTGGTGATTTAAAAGTGAACTTATGTACAGTTTGTGGTGTATGTGTTAATGATGTACTTTTTAAAAAAAGCTATTTCAATTCAGTCAGATTTATTAGGCTGGTGTTTTTGCACCCTTTTTCAAGTACAATATTGTACTAAAATTTAACATTTTATGCAAGATGGTACTGTAACATTCCATATTATCTGTAAACAGCCTTTATACACAAAGGGAACAGATATACTTGTGTGTATAATAAATGGTACAATTCTGTATAAAATAGTTGTATTTATTATTTAAATTTTTAAATAATGTTAAATGCTTGGAGCTGTATTATTATTACAAAATTGTTTGCTTACATTTTCACTTATAATTTGCCTTCTTGAGTGGCAGATATGCTCACCATATGATCATACAGTTAGCTTCTCGCTTATTTTGAATGTATTTATCAGTGACCATTAAACATCAGGCAAGAAGAGTCATGTGAACACAGCAGCAAATGGTTCCTGACCTGCTGATTTTGTAATTTTGAACTACAGGTTATTGATGTCGTATACTGAAATAGATTGTAGCTCTGACTCCACCATACCTCATTTCTTTAAAACTTTCTCTTCCAAATTTCACTAAGTCTGTTCGTTTCTACATTTGCTGTCTGGATTTTAAAGACTTTTCCTATTTTGGGTTTCTACTGATTTTTTTTCTCCTCTGACTAACACCAGTTGTCACAGGCAAGATGATTTCAAATTCCTTAAAATCTTGCCTGTGAGTTTTTTGTTTATTTCAGTTTTCTTCAGTGCTTCATTTTGTAGTGTCTTTTCAGAAAGAAAAATATCTATGCTAATCCACAAGTAGACATTGTGTATGTATTTTAATGAAAAGTGTATTTTTGGAGATAGTCAAGCATTTAGAAGTGTAGTAAACGTTGTCGTGGAGCACAGTGCTGATTGTGTTCCATGCTCCCATCCTCGTGAAGAAGAAAGTGCTCTTGAGTACATTAACTAAGTTGTTTCTTTAAAAACTGACTTTGACCTAGATCACTGTATTTTTTATTTAATGGATTATGGTATTACAATATTTTTCTGATTTAGATTTTCAAAATTTATGTGAAGACATGAAGATATTTAAAATGCTTATTCATAAGAAATTCTAATGGTCTCAGTATTATTTAAGTGTGCTAGAAGGCCTTTGTTTTGATATCAATTTCAGCCTGTCCAGAATAATCATCAAACTACAAGAAAGTAATAGAATTGAGTAATAGATGAGATGACATTTTGAGGCTGTTGTAATTGTGTAATTATTTCATTTGCACTGTTATTCAAAAATGTGTTAAGCTCTTTTATTCACATAAATTAATAAATTTCTATTTTATAATTTCACTTAAATAAGGTTAAATATGGCATTCCATAGATTCTGCCTTGAACATTTTCCTTAAGGAAACTTGTGTAAAATTTTTTTTTAATCTGTGTTTAGTTTATTCTCTGTATTTAGATTTGACACATTGGAAATGAGAAAATCCACATAGCACTGATAAATATTGCAATAGAATAACTGAAGGAGTATATACTATTTCAGTAACATGTTAAAAAAAAAAACCTTGCTATAACTTCACAAGAAGTAAAAATAAGTCTGTTCTTGAGAAAAAAGATTAATCAATTGCAATTCAAATAATTCTTCAGTGAAACTTAAGTATGAGTCAGGGGTATTTAACATATTTATATGAAAGGAGTACTTTGAACTAACTTTTAGTTAAGTTAATATAATATTGTATTAACTTTCAATACTAGATCTCTGACCTACAGCTCAAGATACATAAATGCTGTGAACATGTTAATATAGGGTAGTCACAGCCAGTCTAACTAACAAGCAAACTGAACTACCCCTCTTGGTTTTACACTTTGACCAGGTTTGCCTCCCAGAATAGCATTGCGTCTGTCCTACCTTTGAGAGCAACTAAAGGCTGAGCCCCGGTGGTGTAGTGGTTGAGTGCGGGACTGTGGCCCACAGATTTGGCGGTTCCAATGCAGCAAGGGCTCTCCAGTAGCAAGGCTGGGCCTCCCACGCCCACCAGAAGGCAGTGATGCCTCCCCCACCCCAAAATAAAAAGAGCAAATAAATTCTGTCCCGTGAGTGAAGCTTTCCTCTGGGCTACATTTTCTAAAACGTCCTGATCCCTGCAATGGTTAGCACATTCTTAATATGAATTGGTCAAGAACTGGATTTTGTGGGATTACTAACTGCTAGAAGATTCAAGGTAATGTACTGAGTTACTTGAGCTGCTAACTTCAAGGTCACTACTTGACCCCACCAGCGAGTTCATGGGGAAAAAGATGAGGCTTTCTGCTTCTGTAAAGATTTATAGCCCCATTGATTCCCTCTGAGTCATAATTGTCTTGATAACAGTGTGAGTGAGTGAGTGAGTTTCAAAAAGGAAACTCCCCAAGTTAAAATTGCTTTCCAGCACAATTGAGTTTGTGACTAGTCCTTGAAGCAGTGACAATGTCCTTTGATATATTTATTAAAATTATAATGGGTTTTAAGTCTCAGATAATCATTTTCATCACTGACAGTGCCTATCTTATATACATTGTTGCACAACAGGCATATGCCAGTATTTCTCATTATTCTATTATAAATGAAACAACTAATTTTCAACTCAAGTGACATACTTTTTTGTTTCCTATAATTCTTTGCCAAGAAGTAAAAGACTAGATCCTTCTGGTTAATCCTAGTTATTCTTCTGGATAAATCCTAATCATTGGATGCAGGTAAGCACCACTCTTGATGGACACAGTACAACTGAATGACATATTGACAAATCGTCTACCACCTCTGCAATCATTGGCATGCTCCAGTTCTTTGTTACAGCTACTGTGTGTTTTGATTGTCTGTTTCACTGTATCAGCGATATTCTGCAACATTCTGTTGTGGTTCCTTGGATTTTCAGTGACTCGTTTTCAGGAGTTAGTTGCCAGGTCTTTCTTTCTGTTCTATGTTAGTCTGGAAGCCCCACTAAAACCTGGCCACCATGGATGACTCCATTGGTTTTTGTAATACTGATGGCATAGCTTTAAACATCATAGCAACACACAAGCTACCAGGATATAACAAACTAACAGGCAGGTGGTCCTTTTTATTGCTAGTAATAGGATTTTGTTAGTTTTATTTCATTTATGAGTCGCAGTAATGTGTAGATTAACAACCTGTGGAGTACCAAACAAAAAGCAAAATGCATCAAAGCCTGGCTTAACTTGTTTCTGTTTTTAGTTTGATTAAATTTAACCGTTGTTCTCTGTGGGGCTGGATTTGTTTAGCATTTTCTCTAGCGAAACTAAACCTGCAGCCATCTAGTCAGGTCTAACCGCAGTTCTGTAGGACCTGTAGAAACCCTTCAGGTTTCCAGTGTGATAATCATCCTGGAAGCAGTCTGCCATATCTGTCTTCCGCAGAGTGGCTGGCAGGTCTGAACTGCTGACCTTTCAGTTAGCCGCCAACTGCTCCATCCCTGGTGTACCTCCAAGAACCTTTTCTAGCTATGTTCCTTAAATCAGTGTTCTCAAACTTCCTCATGCCGCAACCCTTTCATACAGGTCCTCGTGTTCGGGTGACCCCCAACCATAACATTATTTTTGTTGCTACTTCATAACTGTAATTTTGCTGTCATGAATTGGCCAACCCCTGTGAAAAGGTCATTTGACCCCCATAGGGGTCATAGCCCACTGCCTTGAATAGTATGCAGCACCAAAAGGAGAACAATTTAGTGTATATATTTTATTCTGGAGAGTAGCTTCCTCAAATCAGTTGTATAGCAGGCCATTAAGGACTGGTGTGTTGTCCTTTTCCAGTATGTCTTAGTGTTCTAAGTGTTAGTGGTCATCACAGTTATGTACTATTGATCCCAGATGTGAGGACCTCTGGTGGCATGATGGGTTCAGCATTGGACTACTGAGCATAAGGCTGGGAGTTGGAAACCACCAGCTGAGCCATGGCTTTCCACTCCCTTGAAAATTGACAGCATCAGAAACCCAAAGGGCCCCTTTGATTCTGTCCAGTAGGATGCTAGGAGTGGGATTCAACTCGATGGCAGTGAGTTTGGGTTTTAATATTTGAATTTTTTGGGGGGGGAGGGGCATCACTGCTCTCTGGTGGTGGGAGTAGGAGGCCCAGCCCCACTGCTGGAGTTGAACCTCCGTCCCAGTGGGCCGCAGTGCCGCGCACAACCACTATGCCACTGGGGCTCAGCCCAATATTTAAATTTTTTTTGAGCAGGTTGAATTCTAGGTAACCATAGGGTCAGAGGATCAGTTAATAAAACAGTATAAATTATTGAACAGTGGTTAGAAAAATTCATAAGTATTCCATATTGATAATGTCATTATCACCTTTATGTTCATGTTATTATCAAGTCTGTCTTTATTCATAGTGAGCCTATATATAACAACAGTATGGTTCCATGATTTATGCATTCCGTGGGGTCTCTTTCTTTGGAATGAATACAATTAAGGATCTCTTCCAGTTAGTTGGCCAGGTAGCTATTGTCCAAATTTCTTGACATAAAGCAATGAGTGCTTCCAGTGCTGCAGCTATTGAAATGGTCATGAGGCTATTGAAAATAACATGGCTTGAGGCAGATACACCTTAGTCCTCAAAGTGACATTTTTGTTCTCAGCACTTCAATTAGGGCGTGTATAGCAGATTTGCCTACTACAATATGCCATTTGATTTCTGGACTGCTGTTTTCATGGGCTTTGACTATGGATTTAAGCAAGATGAAATCTTTAACAAATTCCCTCTTTTCTCCATTTATCATGTCCATGATGTCTCCATTTGGTAGTCCAGTTGTGAGGATTTTGTTTTCTTTACATTGACTGAAATATGTTTATCAGTAAGTACTTCAAATTCTCTAAGCCTTCAGCAAGCAGGTTGTGAGTCTCCAATCCTGATGCTATATTCTTCTTCAGGTAATGTAGTTTGGATTTTTGTTCTTGTCTTGTTTTCCTTTGGTGGTTATTTGTTCAGCATACAAAAAAAAATAACTGTGGATAGGGGGGTGATACATACAGTCGTGAGTGCGCTTGTTGAAACATGTCTATTGGTCCGTCAGCTCCTGGAGCCCCACCAGTGCTTCACAAAGCCTTCAGGACAGCTTGGACTCCTTCCTTCAACCACTGATTCTTGGCCACATACTGTCGCCTGAAACAGTTCAATGTGAAGCCATTCTGTTTGGTACAATAGTGTGTTACGTCCATCTTTCGATACTTCCAGCATCATTCAGTATTTTGCCTTATGACTGTAAACTGAGGACTGCATTTTTTTTTCTTTCAGCAGGAGAAATTCTGAGAATGTCCTTCCTATTTGGCTTTCTAACGTTAGACCTTTGCACATTTCATTATAAGGCTTTACATTGTCTTCTCAAGATGCTTTTTGAGATTTTCTGTTCAGACTATGTTGTTACTATACAATGACCACTGTGTTCTTCCTCCACCACCCACCTGTCAGTTTGCCATCCTGTGCAGGCGGACATGGGGCTGTGCTTCTGAAAGCTAAGCCACTGTGATTTCAAATACTAGTAGGGACAACCATGGTTTCCAAGTTCCAGCAGACTTTCCAAACAAGAGTAGGAGGAAAAGTCTAACAGCCAACTTCCAATGATTAAATAATGAAAACATTACGGATCACAACAGGGTATTGTATCTAGAGGGATCGATCCACGAGGAGAACATCATGTTTGGTGAAGCTGAGGGTAAATGAGAGCTCGGGAAGACCCTCTATTATGGGTTGTTAGCAGAATTGCGGCAATAATAGACTCAAACACGGTGGAGATAGTGAGGGTGGCACAGAGCTGCGCATACGTTGTTTCGTTGTCCACGACATGATTTTGTCTGCATGAGGAGAAGTCAATAGCAGTTAACAGTCACAGTGTACTTAGCCACATGTGGGCGCATTCAAATGAGTGGCTGCATTCTGAAGACTGCGATAGAATATCTAACCAAGACAGAACTCTTTCAGGAGCCCACCTGACTGGTTGCTATAGAAGTTAACAGGGGAGCTTTAGGAGTTTCTGAAATGAATCGATATCCAAACAGAGGATGTTGTGGATTATTTTTTTAAAAAACAAAACTACCACAGATGTTAACCAAAAAACTACTATGGAAGCATTACCAGCAGTTTAGAGTATGTCACTTAGATTTGGAGTTTGACAGGCTGGTACTTAGGTAAAGCACATTTTGCTTCATGATCCTGAGTTGTATAGGCTACATTACTGGAGGACGTCCCCTTTCCCCCTTTATCATTCATTAAGAAGTACAAGGTTTCAAAGCACATGATGTTACAAATTTATGTGTGATGGGAAGTTTTTTAGTAGTTCAAGCTTTGTACCATTATGGTTTGAATTAAAATTTTCATATCTGAGAAACATGAGCCTTTCAATTTGAATGAAAAGTTCTTATAGTTTGGAAAAGAAAGTTAATGTCTTCGTATCTTGTTTTATATTAAAGAGAAGTTAGATACAAATCCATTTCTTATTAATCCAGTAATTTCACAAACAGGGTTGGCTCTTTGAAAGCACATGTTTGAACTTGCTTGTGAATACGAATTCTCAACAATCTGGAGTTTTGTGAGGCCACGGTAAGTTCAGGCTCTGTCTCATTTAACTGTACACACTAATTTTTCAAAGCCCTCTGTTTACCTATCTCTCAAGCAAAGATCATCATGAGCTCACAGTTCTTTAGAGAAAGGCATACTTTTATAATGGCATTCTTAGCGTGACTATTCAAATTGTTTGGTAAAATTAATATTGTAACAGAAACCTTTGGTTTTATTTTCCCCTTTCTCTCACATTGTTTGCTTCTCTGTGTGTTATTTTTACCTTTATGTGTTTTCTTTCCCCCTGGCTTTTCTCATTTATCCCTATCTTCCAGTTCGTCCTCTAATATCACCTGTTCTTTGTTCCTCTGAAGCAAAGCTGTTAGTGAAAGAACTACTGCCAACGGTCTTCCTCTGAGAGATAGTCTTTAAATACAAAGGTGAAGCCCATCAACCATTTCAAAAGAGCTGCCGTTAAAGTGTTGAACAAGTTGAAGTGTTTGTGACTGTAGCTTCCCCATTCACCCGAATCTACAGGGTTCTGCAAAGGGATTGCTTTGAATACCTGCAAACCACCCTGACTTTTCTCTTACATCGATAGGGAGATTATATCACTTTCCTCAATGGACAGTATCCAAATACCTCTATGTGAGGGTTCTTTTGTCTTTTAATTTTGCCTTTTCATAAAGGGCCTGTGTATGTCCGTACGCACACATGTATGCGTAGATATATGGTTTTAATTAGTAGAAGCAGCAGTTAGGCATCAGACTGCCTGTGTATTCCAGCTATTGCACAACAGCAGTCTTTGAAAGAGGAATGAAGGTTATCCTCAACTCGGAGTCTGTGCCTTTAGTGATTCAGAGGTCAGTTGAAGCATTCCTAATCACACTGTAGGGATTGACTAGAACCTCACAGGTAAAGAAAAGGACATTAGTTTTCAATTGCTACAATTGTGGTTGCATTAAGTTTTAATTTTAAGCCAACATTCCATAAGAAGTATAGCCAGGGAAGATCTGTCTATCCAAGACATTATTTGGAAGACCATTGCAATAACAGCTGCTTTTTTCATTTGTTTGTATGGAGTTTTGCAAGCTGAGAGAGAAGTTTCGATGCTATAATATTGCAATCTTATTCTTTTATCTAGAGAAATAAAATATTAGGCTTCAGATCCAACTGTGCAAGTTGTGTTTGCTTTCCAGTTTTTACTACCTCTGTCATAATTTTGACACATAACTTACAACTCCTGTCTCTCAAGGCAGTTACCATATGGTGTTTATGTCAGACTGGATATATTTATCTAATTTTGTGAGATTCTTTCTTAGCTCCCAACACAGTTCTGAAAGTAACTCTACTGCTGTTACACTTACTACTTACAATCTTTATACTGTTGAAATGTATCAGGTAAGTATCAGGAAAGTTCCTTGGTTTCAAATTTCCTTTGTTCTCTACGGTTCTTCACCAAAGCTCTCAAGCTATTGCTAGAGCTAGAGCTGTGCTTGCAATAGACTGTTTGTTTGTTTGTTTGTTTGTTTGTTTGTTTTTTGAGCATCCCTGCTCTCCGGTGGTGGGAGTAGGAGGCCCAGCCCCACTGCTGGAATTGACCCTCTGTCCCAGTGGGCCGCAGTCCCGCGCACAACCACGACGCCACCGGGGCTCAGCCCGCAATAGACTGTTAATTTGCTTTAAAGTCTCCATTCAGTATGGCCCCACAGTTTATGATCTAGCAGTACCAGTTTTTTAGAATTTAAAAGCATGTGCACTGACAATTTACCTTCAGGTCTGACAACTGATGTGCTTGTTTTCTTTAGGATACTCGTAGTGTTTTGCTCTCTAACACGATTATGTTCAAACATTGACACTCCACATCATTGATGACTCTGTTTTTAAAACCTCATAAAGATTCAAATATGTTTATAATAGATTTCATGTATGACCAAATTTAAAAAGAAAATTATATAAAAGAGTAGAAATATACTTGAGAACTTTGTTGAAGCTCTATATAAAACAAAATACTAGGAACTATCTCAATAATTTGGAAATAAATACTTGTTGTTTTTAACTGGAATTCTCCAGGAATGCATGTTCCTTATGTAGTTTGGACTCCTTTCTGTCACTAAATAGCGAATTGCCTATTTGCTAATTACTTGGCAAGACTAATTGTGAGAATGCATAGCTATGTCATCGCTAACCCAACCATCCTGTCCAAGGAAAATTGTGTTAATTTTGGTTTTGTTTTAAGAAACTGAGTTGTGTGGTAATTAAATGAGATCCATTTCTGTGTTTTGAAAGATTTGTAAGTAAATCAGAACAGGTACAAAACATTCACGTTTGGCCCTGGCGATAGAGTTCATTGTGCATTGGGCTGCTAACTACAGGTCAGCGGTTTGAGCCCATCAGCTGTGTGGAGTCAAACAAAGATGAGGCTTTCTCTCCCTGTTAAGATTTACAGCCTCTGAAACCCACTGAGGCAGTTCTAGTCTACCCTGTCGCATTGCACTGTGTCAGAAGCAACTCGTGGCAGTGAGTTCATTGTTGAGGGGTACTGCAGGAAAAAGACTTAGGCTTCTATAAGACTAGCCAAGAAAATCTCACAGAGAGCTCTACTTTGTAACAGGGCAGGGGGTTGCCTGGAGTTAGAATCAACAGCATTAGGTGTGTTTTGTTTCATTTGGGTTTTCGTAGTATGTTTCGGTCAAGACTTTACCAGTATTCTACCTCTTAATCCTCACAGGAGGCCTCCAGCGAAGGCATATGAGGGGGTGGGGGTAGGGGGAACTTCAAAAAGGTCATAAGACAATGGAATTAGAATGGAATTCATTTCTCATGAATGTCTTGAAACCCCCATGTATTATACTTGTTTTATAGATAAGTCCAGAAGAAGTTAAAGCATCTTTCCCATACTCACATGTATAAGACTATCTGACTCATCATGTCTTCCTCCAACAGTTCATTCCACTAAAACAAAAACCAAATTCACTGCTTTGAGTCAGTTCCAATTTTTTTTTTTTTTTTTTTAGTTCCAAGTTTTTATGACTCTCTAGCACAGAGTAGAAATGCCTTTTGCGGTTTCCAAGGGTGTAAATCTTTAGCAGAACCGAAAGCCTTGTCTTTCTCTCGAGGAGCTGGTGGAAGTTTTGGGTTGTAGACTTTGTCATTAGCAGTGCAAGCAAGTCCCACTCTACCACCAATGTATTCTCCATTAAAATCCAGATGGCACACCCTTGCTTGCTGAAAACAAAGATCTTGAAGCACACACTGATGAAAGTTAAAGACCACAGCTTTCCATGTGGATTACAGCAACATCAAGGCCATCACATCTGGGCCAGTAAGTAACAACATAAAGATAATACAAAATTTGTCAAAGATTTCCTTTTTTCTGGATCCACGATCAACGTTCATGGAAGCCACACTAAACACAAAAAAATAGATTGCACTTGATGAATCTTTCATTGATCTTTTTAAAGTATTAAACATCAAAGATGTGACTTTGAAGACTAAGCTGAGTCTCACTTAAGCCATAATAGTTTCAGTCATCTCATATTCATGGGAAAGCTGGACATATGAACAAAGAAGACTGAAGAAGAATGGGTGCATTTGAATTACGAGGTTGGTGAAGAATACTGAATAAGCAATGACCTTCCAGACGAACAAACATGGCGTGGAAGAAGTATAGCCAGAAGGAACGAACACTAGAAGTGAGCATGGTGAGACTGTCTCTCATACTTGTGACATGTTATCAGGACAGACTGGTTCCTGGAGAAGAACAGGATCTCCTGGTAGAGGTCAATGAAAAAGAAGACACTCAGATGGACTGACACAGGGGATGCAATGAGGGAACTGAGCATAGCAAAGATCATGAGGATGACACGAGACCAAGCAGTGTTTTATTCAGTTGCTCTGAGTCCATCCTTTACTGCAGTAGACTAATTTTTTGCCTTTTATGGGAGAACTGCATTACATAATTTAAGAATCTATGGTGAGTAAACTGCCCTTGCTATGTGTGACAGAAGTTATTAGGCAATCATAGGGCACTGAAACTAGTTCAGAGACCCACATACATCATAAAGAATCCAAACAAGATTGCATATAATTAGTTATGATGTGATTTTAACATCTTAGATTCTAATGCATACTAAGCATTGAGTTGCATTCTCAGCCCTTGTGGAGTTTACTGTTTTTCAGGAAATCCAGACCTCTAATAAGTGTGCAAAATACTATGAAGATCACTTAAATTCAAATTAATGAGTTCATAAGGGATAAAGCCTAAAATCTTGTTATAGATTATAGTTGCTGTTTTTATACCAAAGGAAGACCAATGACTAAAGAATCCATGCTGGAATTAGAACTTAAAGTGGAGTCTGATGACTAGGTAGGTATTGGATGAACACAGACGATATTGGAGGGCCTCAGACAAAGACAACTGACATGAACAAAGAACATCTGAAACAGGAGATGGATGGAAAGTACATCTTGGTGTGTCCTGTGAAACAGGGAGAGGAATTGAGACCCATTCATGAAATGCCTTGAAAGCCAAGCAGAAGAGTTTTGGATGGCAGATGCTTGAAGTGGTTACCTGTTCAGAATGCATTATGAAATTAAGGAAGGTGAACTTGCAGTCATAAGCAAGGCAGAGGAGAGAGGATAGAGAATAGGGGCAAGTGGGATGGGCTGACGACGCAGGACCTGGGCAGTGTCTAGATCTGTCGTGGCCACCCATGGGCAAGCAGCAACAGCAATCCAGGGTGAGAACTATTGCCATTTTCCTGTTGTGCTGTGAGGTGAAAATAAAGTACAAATGAAGGTGGTAACAAGGGAAAGATGCTTAATTTCTAAATATTGTGAGTTTGAGAAAAAGTAGATAAAAGCGTATTGTATCTGGATAATGAATACCTTGGTATTACTCTCATCAAAACCTAGTTAATTGTGAATAGGAATCTAAGCAATGCAATTAGTGTAGTTACATGGCCTCCCTTTAGTTGGATTATAGCAACAAATCTAAATATCATGGATCAAAGGATTGGGTGATTACAGACATAAATCATTGTGCTTCAAAGGTACTGATTTTTAGTAAATTGAAGATTTGTGACATCGGGCCCGGCAAGCCTATTGGTGACATTTCTCAAACTGTGCTCACTTTGATTCTGCTACATTTGGTAATTACCACAATATTTTAAAGTTTTCACAATTGTTCACTTACTACAACATAGTATAAATGTAGATTTTATGAAAATTAGTAATATATATATATATATACATATACATATACATACACACACCTTAGGGCACTAGTTCATACACAGAGGTTTATTCCAAACAAAATGTGTTTAAACATGTGTCTGTGATCAGTAGAGGGCCACAGACAATACTTTCCACAATACACTTGTCATGGTCTTGTTAGGATTCTTTTTATGTCATGGAAAACATTTTGAGGTTTGAGCTAATACAAGTTTTTAACAAAACTCAAGTGGGCATCACGCAAATCATCGAAGGTTTACAACAGGCTTACAGGAATACTGCCCCACATAAAATTAACAGATTTTAGTTGTAGCAAACTTTTAAGGAACGGCAGGAAAACCTCAGAAACTCAAGACAGTGAGGTTAGCTCAGAAGGCTATGGCAACTGGCTTTTTGTTTTTTCATTCCATGGAGGTAATCCTGATAGATTTTTTTTTCTTGAAGCATACAGGATGATCATAGAGGGTTAAGAAAAATGTTGAAGTGAAAACTGCACTGGGGATAAAAAGACCAGACAAGTTCCACTGAGCCATTTTCCCCATCATGACATACACCTGCTCAGTCTTCATGGAGCAGCAAGAGGTGTGCTAGGAGAATTTCCGCAGCCTCGCTCCAGTCCTGACCCTCCAAACCCTGAACAGGAACACCATCCGAGTCCCTTAAGGATGCCAAAGCTGCTGAAAGCACCATCTTCTTCAGGGAAGGCTTAGGAAGATGAAAATACCACCTTCAGAACTACATGTACCCACGAGACCTACGCTCATCCCACTTGCTCAATTTTCAGTCAAACCATAAGAACAGTAACACCATGATGGTATGTACTTAGAAAAATCAAGCATTTGAGATGAAAAGAAGGCAGCTTTACCTAAAGAAGGCATTCAGAAAAGTTAGAGAAAGGGGGAGGGGGACATGGAAATAAGAACTCGACACAGTGGGATAAATTATGTTACATTGTGGAGGTTGTAATCAATGACATGAAATACAAGATATAATTAGTGGATGTAAAACTGACTTCCTACGTAAATCTCCCAATACACCATTAAAAAGAGAAAGCATATAGACCTAGATAATATCAAGAAAGAATAGCTCTACATTTTGATATTTTCATTTAATAAAGGTTTCTGTAAATTTGTAGCATGTTTCACTTGCCCTCAGAAGCTTAAAAAAAAGTGTGTGACTTGCTTTATTGGAATGTTTACTTTATTGTGGTGATTTAGAACACAGCCCACAATATCTCCCAGGTCGGCCTGTATTTACAATCTGTGCTACTGTGATCAGTGGCCCCGCTTACAGGTTGCAGGATGATGTGCTCTTGTGAATGAGCTCTGGAGGCCCAGGGTCCCTGAATGTGATGGCAGAGCAAGCAGCGCTTTATGAGGAAAGGAAGGAATCGATCATACTGAGGCTCCTGGTGAAATTTCCAGACTTTTAGGCAACGTATCTTTAAGACGGACAGTCCAGTGTAGGCTTTGTCAAATAAAGCATTTAATTGCTGATTGGAAATAATTCATATTCAACCATTGCTTAACTAGCCTAACTTTAGCGTCGGGTCCATGGATATATCCAAGTGCATTTTATTTTCTTAATTTGTATATGACTTGAATCACATACTTTGAACCAATTGAGTTGCTTTTTAATTTGACGATTTGTGCTTTAGGAAATGGACTCATCATCAATACTCTGTACTATATACAATACAAACAGGTCTTACTAATTTTTAATTTGCGGTGAGGCTTTTGATCAGGAGGTTTTGTCGCTCAAAATTATATTGTGCCGCTGTAAGGAAGGCAGTTGTTTTTTTTAAAAAAAGGAATCATGCACGGATACCTCTTTGGCCCTAGCGCTGTTGCCTCCATAAAAGGATCAAAGTCTTTGCCGCTAGGCAAGATTCTCATCTTCCCTCCATTCCTGCCTTTTGTTAATTGCAGCCGGGGTTGGGGTGAGGCTTATGACAAATCAGAATGACAGATCTAGCAGAGAAAAGTCCAAAAAGCCCTGCTCAATTTGAGTTTCAAATAGACTCAAGTACACCGGCACACACCAAAGCAATCATCAGACACTCGAGTAACTAGACGGCCTTTATTCGAGCTGGCAACCTAATCGGTGAACTTTTTCTCTTGTAGGAGAATGGCTTTCCGCCAAGTGTCCCACTAGACAGACCGGGGGCTGGGGCCATCGCGAACGCAGCTCCACCCGGCCGGCGGTCCGGCCGTCCCCGCCCGCCCCGAGCCGCAGCTTTCCCGCCCGTTTTCGACAGAAAGTAGGAAGAGGCCACGCCGCGGGGTGGAGCGCAAATGGCTCTCCTCCTGACGCGAGGAAAGGAGGTGCCGGAAACCTTAGACGCTGGCCGGAGTACAACGTGTCCGTTCAGGCGGCGCCGAGGTCCGCCATCTTCTTTGCGGGCAAAGGCCGGGGGAGGTTCGGAGCACCGCTTTGGCCCGGGAGAGCAGACTTGGGAGGGAGGGGGGGGGACTAGCCCGCGGCCTCCGCACTTTGATGACGTGGAGTCGGAGGGGCCCCGTTTGGGGGGTCTGGTCTCGAGTGACACGCCGCAACTCGCTAAGACCGAGAACAGGGACGCGGCCTCGGTCCCGGATGTAAGATGGCGGCGCGAGGGGGCCGGGCCGGCGGCGGTCACGTGGTGGGGAGTAGCGCGCGCGCCTCCTTAAGTGATCTCTATGGTGCGTCCGCACGCACTGGAGCCTCGGAGCGCGAGACGGGCTGTGTCTGCGCGCGCCGTGGCCGCCGGAGGGGACGCCGCCGCCGGCGCTCCGGCCCGGTTCCAGTTGCTCGGGGCTTTTGTGGCGCTCTCTGCTCTGCTCGGGAATTCCCGAAGGGGCCTGGCGGACGGGGGCTTCCGGGCTGAGCCCGGGTCCTTCTTGGAGGCGGCGGCCCCCGGCAGGCTGCGCCCCGGGCGTGTGCTTCCCGCGGAGAGCCCGCCGGCGGAGGGCGCGGGGACCGGAGCGCCGGGGAGCTCGAGCGCCCAGCCCGGCCGCCGCCCTGCCCCCACGGCGGGCTCGTGGCGGAGAGAGGAGCGCGGGCGGGCGGCGCAGCCCGGGGACGCGGCGGGCGGGAGGAGCGCGGGAGCGGCGCTCGCCGGCCGCCGCCGCGGGGCCCTCCGGATCCCGTGGGCGCCCTCGCCGCCCATTTGCTGCTTTCGAGGGACCCGGGCTGCAGCCTGCCTCGGGCTCGGGGCCCGGGACGCGCGGGTGTCTGCGGAGCCGTCGGTTCCGTCCCGAGTGCCCTGCGGGGCCGGCCGGGCGGCGCGGGGCGGGGTCTCGGGCGGGACGCCGCGAGGAAGGGGTGCCGGGCGGACGTCGCGGCGGAAGCAGGACGGAGACGGCGGGGGCAGCGCGGCCCGGGCCCGCCGCGTGGCTCGCAGCCTGCCGACACCATGGCCCTGGCTGAGGTAGTAGTTTGTGCTGTTGGTCGGGTTGTGACATTGCCCGCTGTGGAGATAACTGCGCAAGCTACTGCCTTGCTAGTGCTGGTGATGCTCAGCGCCGCCGAGGACAATGGCTGGGAATCCCCTTTGTTTTCCGGGCGCGGCGACAGCCCGCCGAGCCCCCGGCCGCGACGGAAACCGTTACTTGAGCGTGCTCCTGCAGGGGGAGGGTGGGAGGGGGCGGTGGTTTTTTTTTTTCTTAAGCTGGGGGGTGGGGTGTGGGAAGAACTGAGCCATGGGGGTCGCTTTGGACCCCAAAGAGTGGAGGGGGAAGGTGCTGGCGCGGAACTTTTCCTCCCGAAGGCGCCCGGCCGCGGTGGGCAACGTCGCGTGCGTGCCGGGCTTCCCTCGGGCGGAAGCCCCGGTGCCGGGCAGGGCGCGTGGGAGGCCGCCCGACGGCTCCGGGACCAAGTGCATGCCTTCGGAAGCTGCTGAGCTGCCAGCTCGGCGAATTGAGGAGGCTCTTTTTTTGTTGTTTTTTTAAAATCTTTTCCCTTCTAACGTGACTCTAAAGCAATTTAGAACTTTTCTGCTTGCAACTTTTTGAATGTGTACTAAAGGTTCTGTTCAGATCGTTTTATGTATGCAGCAAATAAATTCTTTTTTCTTTATGACATGCTATTGTGGTTTGTTATTTTAACATCGGGGCTTAAATAAAAAATGGCTGGTGGGTGGTATTTTCGCCTTTGATTCTTATTCTAAGAGTGCTTTTTAATTTATGCCCTTGCATAGAGTGGGAGGATCGATCTAGGAGTCACATGCAAAGTTTCCCCAGGAGTTACCGTTTAAATTTTACTGACTACTTTGATTTATAGGTTACCAGTGTAAATAAAGAAAAATAATTTGGGTGATGAGTGAAACTGATTTTTCTAAATACCTTGAAGCCTTATAAACGGTGACAGTTGGATTTTGAGTTTTATTTTCAGAGGTAGTTGGGAAATTTTAGGACTTTAAAAATCATTTAGATTTGTGCTGAATACTTTTAAGTATGTTATCAAAACATTCTCCCTGGATGTTTAATGTTCAACTGAAAAAATGGGAAGACTTCTACTTTTAAAAAAAAAGGAAATTTTGATGCCCCTTTGTAGTTTTACTACCCTAGAGAGACATCTAATCTGATCTCATCTATTGGAACTACCTCATTGTGAGAAGGACAATGGAGAACTACGACTAAATTGAATCCTAAAATGTAGGAAGTAAAGCACTTGAGCTTGCTTTTCTTTATACTAAAGAGCAAAGTAAATTCAGTATTTAACGTGGTGATTGGTTATTGAAATATTGTGCCGTCAAATCCTGATTTATGGAATATCCAATCAAATTTGTATCTCAGAATAATTGTTTTTACTATGTGAAACACTGCATTCAGCCAACCAAGGCACTGACAACTTGCATTCAGCAGAATTCATCTTTTATGTTCCAATGTAACATTTCTGTAGAGAAGCAACAGTTGTTAACTA
Organism: Nesogale talazaci; assembly: GCA_004026705.1. NCBI lineage: Eukaryota > Metazoa > Chordata > Mammalia > Afrosoricida > Tenrecidae > Nesogale > Nesogale talazaci. The sequence goes on from PVJH01000340.1 coordinate 123,398, forward strand.
CCTCAAAATGTTACAGATTCTACTTGTAATTTAACTGGGTCACCAAATCAGAAATGCCCAGCCACTTAAGTAGACAATTAAGAGTTCTTTTTTGCTTTTAAAGTAAGTTATTTTCTCTAAAATGTCAATCACACATCACAAAAAGGAACATTATTGAGTTGGGTAGTGGCACTTAGATGTACTGATCTTGTTGATAAATCACAACAGAAAATACTGCTCCCAACTGGATTAAAAAAAAAAAAACTGGCTTGTTTTTGAACCAATAGTTTTATTTCTATTCTAGTCTTTAACTTTCACATTTCTCTAAAGACCAATAAAAATTACTAACTGAATATTTTTACTATCTTTTCCAAAAGAAAAGTTTGCCATGTCAAAAGTAAAACTTTGTAATCAAGTTTATTGACACTGGCCTGGCATGATTGCTGTATTAAAAACCCAGTGTGGGACATTTAATGTGTAGTAGAAAAAGCTGCTGATAAAAGGCCGTGGTTTGAGAGTCATCAAGTGGAAGGATCCACAGTGGCGTAAACTTCGGCCTGCAAATGGGCCAGCCAGTGGTTGGAGCTTAACTGCAATCCAATGGGACAAAGGGGTCTACCTTTGTGAAAATTTGCAGCCTCTCAGGCCATTTTGTCTGAAGGCAGTTGTGTTTCTGTTACAAACAGGTCCATAAAAAAGCTGGGTTCTTGTAATGGCATAAATCCTAAGTTCTGTTCAACACATGCCCACTGCTATGGCCCTGGTTTTACCTCAGTCATTCAATAGGAGAGTGCTCCATGGGGTATGGGAAGCTGACTGATCCCATCTAACATTGGGCCACTGTGGGGTTAGAACTGTGGTTTGGCTAACAGCCTGAATGGTTTAACAACTGGCCACTAGGATTAGCTGGCCTTTCTATGATGGAAGCCATACCATGCATGTATGAGATTTCGTGGTGCTCTGGCTAAGCCGTCAGCTGCTAAGAGAAAAGTCAACAGTTGAAGCCAGAGCTGCTCTGGGAGTCTCCTGGCAGCCACCTGTGGGTATAGTTATACTTTGGAAACCCTACGGGTTGTTATTGCAACCACAGTATGGATGCTTGGAGAAGATTCTTTGACCAAACACTTGCTTTGTGCTGTTGAGTTGCAAGTTTCTTATGTTTAATCTTACATGTAAGACTAGTTGAGAAGCTTCTTCAAAGTTACACATTTTTGCAGATAGACTCGGCAAAACTGAATAGTTAGTATAAGCTAAACCATGGATGTCAAACTGGCGGCTTTGTGCCCCACAATGCTCTGAAATGAAATAGAAAAAAGTGTTAAGAAGAAAATAGAGCTTAGCCTAAGCTTTTCTTCATAACATGTTTTTCACATATGGCCTGCATGTTGCCAGTTTGACACCCTGATCTAGACACAGGAATGGAGGCAACAGAATTCTTACCAGGGACACCTGACTAAACACTACCTCCTTAGCGTATTTAGTATCATGTTGCCAAGAAGGCAGGTTTCTTTATGTCTACACTCCTCTCCCTCATTTTCTGCCTCCCTGTCCACCTTATGCTAAAGAAATCTGACTTTGAATGTACTGTTAGTTCACTTTCCAACAATGTCTATATTTTATGTCACAAAAGGTAAATAATCATGCTTCAGAAATGAATTAGGCCAGATTGGTAATACTCAAGAATTATGTTGGTGGTTATGATAAAATATGAAAAAACATCTGTGCTACTGATATCCAGATAAGGCAAAAAAATGTTAAAATTACCTGAATGATTGTCAAATACAGTTCATCAAATGTATCACCATTGTGCATATGCCATGGGAAAGCAAAGTCATTGTATGGCTAGGTCATTGCACCAGAGGAAAATGCGGTTGGAAGAGTGACAGCCTGAGTTTCTAAGGTATCAGACATCAAAGAACTAACGATTATATCATTATAAATGAGGAGTACAGATTGGGAACCCAAAGTCTATCAATAGGTAAAGCGACAGCCCCCTACAGAGAGGGGTCGCAGGAGGAGACCAGCCAGTCAAGGTACAGTGTAGCAACAATGAAATATGCAACTTTCCTCTTGTTCTCAAATGCCTCCCCCCACCCACTATCATGATCCCAATTCTACCTGACAAATCCAGCTAGACCAGGGGATGTACACTGGAGCCAGAAACGAGTAATTGAGGACAGATGATCCTTTCAGGGCCATAGGTGAGAGTGGGGATGCCAGGAGGGTGGAGGGAAGGTGGAGTAGAAAGGGGGAACCTATTGCAGGGATCTATATATGACTTCCTTGGGATATGGGCAACAAGGAAGTGGGTGAAAGGATACATCGGACAGTACGATATGACAATAACAATTTGTAAATTGTTAAGGGTTCAGGGGGAGTTGAAGTGGGGAGGGAGGGGAAATATGGGGAGCTAGTACCAGGGACCTAGGTAAAAGGAGGGTGTTTCAAGAATGGTGATGGCAACAAATGTGCAAATGTGGTCTGCATACAATTGATGTATGTATTGATCTTGATAGAAGTTGTATGAGCCCTCAGTAAAATGATCAAAAAAAAAAAACTTATAGTGAGGGTTCAAGTAAAAACGTTTTAAAAATGATGGCAGCATATGTACAAATATGCTTGATACAATTGATGTATGAAACGTTATGAGCTGTAAGACCCACCAATAAAATGACTTTAAAAAAAAAGACAGCCTGAAGTGCTGTATAATGGGCATGTGCAGTATAATTCACCTTGGAGCCCTGTGAAGGGAAAGGGAGGCAATGGGTGAAAGTGGAACGTGGTACATTTGGAATAAGGCCGGCAGCTGAGTGCACTCGCTGTGTGCTTGTAGCTGCTGCTAGGGAGTCTGAGAGTGGAAGTGTGATCTTGGGAGATGAACAATGCAGTCTGTAGTGGATGTGAGTGATGTTCCATGATCTAATAATACCCTGGGGAATGAATCCCAAAAGAAATCGTACTGTTTCTTCATGGAATGCAGTGTGTGCCCTTAAATTGAGAGTTATATGGCATAATGGTGTTTGGGATTGGCTACATTTTCATTTTATAAGGTGCTGCTTTGTGCAGCTGTAATAGAGTATTGTGATTGGAGCCCTCTAATCTAACCCATGGACACCCAACACTGCAACTTTAGTCTTCATTACATCAGTTGTGAACCAGTATAAGACACTGCCCTTGTTTTCATTTGAAAGGACCCCTTTCACCTTCCTCAATCTCAAACAGGTTCTGAAAAACGTTTATTTTAATTAAGTTTCCAATTTTGTTCGTTCTGTAAAAATTGAAAATATATGATCCTAGCAGTAAGTGTTCTCAGAAGGTCAGATTTTATCAGATGGCACCAAAGCAAAAAACAAACCATCTGCCATCAAGTTGATGTTGATGTCGGGACCCTCTAGAGCAAGGTAGGTACCCCTGTGAGTTTCTGAGACTAGCTGCTAGCAGGAATAGAAAGAAAGCTGCATCTTTTCCCCTCAGAATGACTAGTGGTTTCGAACTGCTGACTTTCCTATCACTTCCCCATGCATAATCACCAGCGCCCCTCAGATGGCAGAAAAAGTAAAGACTGAAAAGAATCCACTGTCATTGGCAATTTAGATCATTCTTGTAATGCTGTTCTCATTGAAGAATAAACCACATTATACATGCTTTATACTACTTTGAACATAAGTACTAAAATGGAAGATTCAGAAGTCACTATTTCAATATTCCTTAGATAAGATACTTAAGAGCACTTATTATGCAGGCAAAACTCTACAGGACATGGGCTAGTTGTAGTAGTTAAATCACTTGCTATAAAGTCAGCTTAATAGGAGTGATAATAATGGTGGGGAAAGTGACTAGACAAATATATAAGCAAGCAGAAATATATCTTGCTATTTTTGTTTTTAAATATGTTTATGAAGAGGCTGCAAGAAGTTCATGAGAAAATCCCATCAAACTTTTTTGTTTTTCCATGAGCTTTTTAAAGTCTTACATATACGATTCAATAAAACTAGATGAATTGCCACTAAAAAATATTTCCCTTTTTTAAAACAATTTTTAGAGCAATTTTAAGTTTACAGGAGAATTAGCAGAAAGTTCACTTTTTCCCCATACCATACTTCTCTCCAATCAATTTCCCCTTTTACTAACATCTTGCATTATTGTGGTACATGTGTTACTATTGATTAACAAAACTTGGTATTATTGTTAGTAACAAAATCCATAGATTGATTACATTAGGTTTAATAATTAGTGTCATGCATCTGCTATTACAGCATCATACAGAATAGCTTCATTGTCCTAAAATCCCATGAAGACATTGTAGAATCCCATTGCAGAATTCTCTCCTGTGCAGGAGCTCCCAGATGGAGCCCTGGCTCATGCACCTCATGACCTACCACCTCCCTGTTAGTGGAGGTATATGAGGCTTACATATGTATTGCTACGATCCTGGAGGTTTCAGCAGAGTGGCTAATCTAGACAAAAAGGACCAGGAAGAATGGTCTGGCAATCCCCTTCCAGAAAGCAGCCAGTAGTCTGATCCACAATGGAGACAGCATGGGGCAGGGCAGCATTTCCTTACTCATGCGTGAGGTTTCTGTGAGTCAGGGGCCAGCTGACCCCAATGGAAATCCCCTGTGATGCATCTGTTGATTCCTTCCCACCCGCCTTCCTTTGTCCAAACCCTTGGCAACCACTGGTATTTCCACTGTCGCTACCATTTTGCCTTTTCTAGAATGTCATCATGGAATCATACCGTATTTTGCCTTGATAGACTGGCTTCTTTCACTTAATCATTTCAGTGAATGAAAGGCATGTTCCTGGTTAATCCATGCACTTCATTGATTTAACAACATGTCACCTAAGTGCTATATGCCAGACTTCCATCCAGTTAAATCTGACTCTAGCAACCCTACCTAGGGTTTCCAAGAACAGACAGCCTTTTCTTCCAAATGTGGAGCAGCTGGTGTCTTTGAACTGTCTTCCTTGCTGTTAGCCCAACACCTAACACAGACAAAATAAATAAAAATCCTGGGCTTTGAAATTCATAGTTCAATTCACATAAGTTTCTTCGTAATAATAAAAGTATCTGTCTGGGGTGATTTCCAACCTGAGTCACACATCAGGCATCTGATTAGATCTGATCAGGCATTAGAATCCTGGTTTGTGAGCCAATTTTGACACTGTCATTGTGTTTAAAAAGAAAAAAAAAGTCATGTTCTTCTTCCCGTTGATACTTGTTCTCTATGCTTGTGTAAAATAATAATACAAAACAGCTAATAGTTTGGTCCCACCACTGCTGTCTTCTAGGACCTCACAATGAGGCAGAGAGTGCTTCTCTGTGGAATCCTACGATCATTTGCCCTGTGAAAGCTCACGCATTGTGTAGCAGATGCCTAATGACCTTAAGGAGGAGGCCAAGGACTGCGCAGACCCCTCACATCACATTTTAGCATGTGCATTTGAAGTGTGGGAAGAATCCTGAGAACCGCCACGGTGGTGTGGGTAGACTATGGAGTTGAGTCACATACAATGTATCGCTATGCAGCAGAAGGGTCACTGGCTGTAATGACTCAAGCAAAGGGGACTGAAGATATGGCTGACTGGGACTGGGAATAGAAGAAATCCTCAAAAAGAAATTGCCATGAAGGTAGTTAACACTGTCCAATGTGTAGGGATCCTAGTGGATAGACTAACTGGAGGGTTTCTCAGGCTGTGGACTGTAATAGAGAAGCAGACCTATCTTGTGCCTCAGGGCAACTAAGTCCTTGTAAAGAAAGGGTTTTCATTTTACAATTTCAACTTAAAAAGTCAAAAGTGTGGTAGAATTAATATTTATGCAACAGCTAATGAAACCATAGATCAAGGCCACAATCCACTGTGCCTGTCAAGGTCCTCTAAGGGAAATGCTGGTGTCATACAGAGTCAGGTTGACAGCACTGATCAATCAATCCTCAGCACCTCCAAAGCAAGACCACTGCACGTGAGGTGCTTGGAGCGATATATAGAAGTGCAGGGCACCACCCACGAAGTCCAAGTAATTGAAATTGACTCTCCTCTGACCTCTACACCTGACTACCAGTTTATAGGAAATCCAGCATGCAGGGATATGTTAAAACACCACAACAGTGTGATTAGTAAAAACCTACTCTCAAAAAGTCTACAGGACAAATGATCCCATTAAAACTATGAATTGCAAGAAGAAGAATCAAAGGGGATATGTCAGGTAGACTAGAGAAACAAATCCATAGACACGCATATGGATATAAGGGTATGGTTTATATACAAGACGAATAGGACATTAAGAAAGCATCCCAACTCAGTCCAGTTCAAAGTCATAGGTCCGATATTAGCCCATATGCCCGATACCAGTCTATAACATCTCTTTCTGACTCATGAAGTCACAGGCCAGTGGGTGCAGAGTCCTGGCACCGGCAGGGGTCTCCCCATGAGTCCTTGTTTCCAGGGCTCAGGGTCCATCAACAGCATCCAGTGGTGGTAGAGACAACTCAGCGCTGGCAGGGGTCTCCACGTGGCTTCAACAGCTTCAGAGGTCTGGTTCCATCAGGTTAAGGCTGTGTGACTTCTCCTCTGGCTCCTTCAGCTCCTCAGATATTGTTGTCTTCTTTATAATTCATCGTCTCTGAGACTCACTTCCAACAACTGGAGAGGTAGCTTCTCATCTTCACGAGGGAAATAACGCGAGATTTCCCAGAAACCTAAGGAGAAAGCCATGCCCACACAGAGGCCTCATTGACTACTCAATGGCTATCTCCAGATTAACAGGCTAGACTCCATCCCTACATCTCAATCATGAAATTAACATAAACACCTGACCACCACAGGGGAATCTTACAGTTTCGAATGGATGGAGGTTTAAAAGTCATTGGCAAGGGCTGAGCCCCGGTGGCTTGTGGTTGTGCATGGGACTGCGGCCCACTGGAATGGAGGTTCAATTCCAGCTCCACAGGAGCAAAGACTGGGCCTCCTACTCCTACCACCAGAGGGCAGTGATGCCTAATAAAAAAAACTGAAAAAAAAAATTAAAAAACCAGTCATTGGCAAAATGTAGTCCTTCTTTGGATCCTGATTTGATGAAAAGCAAATTGCAAAGCGTATTAGAAAACTGGAGGAATTTAAATATCATTTGAAATTAAATAACTGGGGCTGACCCCAGTGTCTTGTGGTTGTGCGCGGGACTGCAGCCCACTAAGATGGAAGTTTGATTCCAGCTCCACGGAGCAAAGGCTGGGTCTCCTACTCCCACCACCTTATGGCAGTGATTGCCCACCCCACCCCCCCCAAAAAAAACGAAATTAAACAATTGTATTACGGCTGTGTTTTTTTTGTTTGTTTGTTTGTCTGTTTTCCTCTTCTTCTTTTTTTTGTTTTTTTGGTTTTTTGGTGGGCATCACTGCCTCTGGTGGTCCTGGGCACTACCCAACCACGGTTGGATCTGAACCGCCAAGCCCATGGGCTGCAGTTCCTCACTCAACCACTTACGCCACCGGGGCTCAGCCCCTCCTCTTTTTTTTATGATATGGCACTGCAGCATTTACCAATGAAAAGATAGGATGGACTTGATTTACTGCATACTTTAAGTAATCACTGGGAGGGGCCAGTGTGGTGCACACAGAGAAAGTGGGTGAATGAATGTTATTTGTTGAGGCAGGATGGTTGGGTTCACGATTTTTTCTAATTTAATTTTGTATGCAATTTGAATAGTTTGTAATAAAAAACTCAAAACCCAAATAAGGGAAGGGGATGTGTGAAAGCTTACAGAAGCCATACACAGGTCAGAAGGTTATAGAGGGTGCTGGCAGGGTGTCCTGCTAGACTATTTGAAATACCATAATACCATTCTATAGTTTAACTATTGTTATATAACCTGTTGCTAGAAGTGTGGTGTGGTATTCTACCACCCATCTGTCAGTTTGTGGCTGTGGATACCATAATGCTTGAAAACCATCACCATGAACAACTACCATCGAGTCAATTCTGACCCAGAGTAATTCTATAGGACACAGCGGAGCTCCATAGAATTTCCTGGATCATACATCTTTATGGCACAGACAGCCTCTTTATCCCATGGAGCAGCATTTGGCAGCCCAACATGCAATCCACTACAGCACCAGTGTGTGACAACAATGGGTGACAACTGGAGTTTCAACTATTAGAGAAGCTTTCAGACAGAGAAAAGACTAGGAAGAAAGACATGGCACTGTTCTTTCAAAAGTAACCCATGGGAAGCCTAACAAATCACAACAGATTGTTGTCCAGTCTAGGACTGGAAGATGAACCCTCTAGGTTGGAAAGCACTCAAACGACAAAGTGGCCCTAACAGTGACCTCAGGTGTGCCAGTGATCATGAAAGTGACCCGGCACTGGGTGAGCTTTTGACCTAGTGTGCTCGTGGTCGCCATGAGTCAAAACCCATTCCACTGCAATGAACCGCCTCATACCTGGTGTTTGGTGTGCTTTTTTTAAAAAAAAATTCTGGGATATTAAAACTAAAACAACTTACTGACAAAAGCTATTCATGCTTTGGTTTGTTTTCCTTGAATTACTTTCTGTACATGCAGTTGTCTTTCCCTATAAAAGCCAGCGCTCTATGTGCTTTCTGAGATGGAAATCCTTAGGCCAGCAGACTGCTTCATCTACCTCGGAGAAAGGTCTAAACAGCTGGCTTTGCCCTTAGCAACCCAAAGCCTAAACCTCTGTGCTACCACGGCTCCTTGAACCATGACGGGACATTATTTCTTAGCAATTAGTTGATTGTTTCTATAGGTACTGCTATCATTCATCTGGCAGTCTGAATATTTAACTGAATGCTGGTCTAGTTTTGAATGTAGTATTCTTGGGAGGTGTCAACAGGAGGGAACAACCTCTAATGGGAGGGACTAACCTTTTGAGAAAGGCATGCAGGGTTAAAAAAAAAAAAAAGAGGTGAGGCTGGGGACTCAACCAGGGCTTTCCTATCCTGTCTGCAGTGACAGAAGGGAGCCCCATGGAAGTGCTTTCCCAAGGCAGTACTCCCCATGCTAACTCCCCAGCAGGCCCCTCGGCTCAACCACCACTGCTGCAAGAAGCACCTCAGTGCCTTATATCCACAGGCCAACAAGGACACCATCATGGGCTATGGGTTAGGCCCTTTCTTCATCACCCTGATCAGGTTGTTGGTGGCTATGGTAATGTCTGTACAGAAGAAAAAGTATGTACTGTGGACTGACTGCTCTCAACTGTTATACCTTATGTACAACTGGGAGCCAAGCACGAGCTTCTTTCTAACATGTAAGACTTCAAGGTGATATGAGGCTGACAGAGCAGCTACCAGCACAAGCATATGCCATTGCTGGACATCAAGACATGAATTGACCCCTTACTTATTTTCACCACCATTCATTTGTCAGTTGGTCCTATAGTTGTGGCTTGCATGCTGTTGTGAAATTCGAAACTATCACTGGTATTTCAAATACCAGCATGGTCACTCATGGGGAACAGGTTTCTGTGGAGCCTCCAGACCAAGAACAGCCTGGGGAGCAGAAATATGCTGTCGAGTTCTGACAGTGCCAGAAGATGAGCCCCTCGGGTTGGATGGCACTCAAAATACCACTGCAAAAGAGCTGCCTTCTCAAAGTAGAAGTGACATTAATATCATGGATAGCCTTGGGGACTTTCATTTGCTGATGGGGCATGTGTTAGCCTGGGTTGACTAGAGAAATAAATCCATGTGTGTAAGAGAGAACTTTATATCAAAGAGCAATTAAATATTAAGAAAACATCCTAGCCCCGTTCATATCAAGTCCATAAATGTGATATTACCCACTATGTTGATACTAGTCCACAAATTCCTCTTTAGACTCACATAGCCATGCAATGATACTGAATGTCGGAAGATCAGGGACCAGTGGGTGGAAAGTCTTGTGGATCCAATAGTGGTGGAAACATCTCAGCTGGTGTGGGTCTCCACATGGTTCCTTCAGCTCCAAGACTCTGACTCCACCAGGGACCTGTTATCAGGAATACAAAGCAGAGTGTGTGTCTGGCCTACAGTGAGCTGTTTATCTCCATCATGCCTCCAGTTGAGGCCATCAAGCTGCAACCTGATTGACAGGCTAGACTTCACCCCTTCACAAGTTGACAGGGGATTATGTAACTGCCACAGGGCATGATTCCAAATTAAAAGCTGCTTTTATCCATTAATAATAGAAACATAATTTATGAAGTATGAATATAGGAATATGAGACATGATAAAAATTAAATGGAACTCATAAAGATCAATACTCCAGGCATCTGTGAGCTGAAATGGACTTGTTTTGAACATTTTGCATGAGATAATTATATAATTAACTATGAGGGAATGATACATTCAAGAAAAATGAGATTGCATTCACTGTCACAGTAGACATCTCAAGAGGTATCTGGAAGTACAATGTGGACAGAATAATATCAATGCATACACAAGACCAATTCATCCAATGTATTTCTCAAATTTATATACCAACCATTAAAACTAGTGATGAAGAAGTTGAAGAATTATACCAGCTTCTTCAATCTTAAAGGGATCGAACATGCAATCAAGGTGTCTAGATAACTATTGGCTATTGAAATTCCAAAGTTGGAAGCAAAGAGGAAGGAATACAAGTTGGCAAATATGGCCTGGGTGATAGGAACTAAACTAGAGATTGCATGGTAGAATTTTTCAATATCAGAACTTCCTCTTGCAAACACCTATTTTCAACAACATAAATATTGTTTATACATGTGGTCTCCACCAGGTGAAATGCACAGGAATCAAATTTACTATATCTCTGGCAACAGGTGAGGAAAAATGTCAATATAATCAGTCAAAAACAAGACCAGTGGGAGACTTTGGAACATTCTATTAATTGATAATATGCAAATTCAGGTTTAGGATAATAATTGCAACAGGTCTATGAGACTCAAAGTACAACCTGGTATACATCCCATCTAAAATTAGAAAACCTCTAAAAACCAGAACGATACATTGAACGCTAATAGCATAACCTGACAAGCTGTGGAGTGATACCAAGAACATATTTGAGGAAAGCAAAAGGTCATTAAAGAAGCAGGGGGAAAAGAAACAACCCCAAAAAGTGTATATGCAAAGAAACTCTAAAATTGCTCTTAAATGTAGAATAGCTAAAGCAAATGGAAGAAAGAACAGAAAATTTCAAAGAACCGCTCAAGAAGACAATGTAAGTACTATAATGAAATACGCAAAGACTGGAGTTAGAAAGCCAAAACGCTTAACATGCCTCAAGCAGAAAGAATTATAGAAGAAGTTCAAGACCTGTAAGATGGGGTAAAGAAAATGAAATAAGCTTTCTTGGAGGGGATAGGGAGGGAGGAAGGGAGAAAGAGAGGGAAGAAGGAAGGGAGGGAGGGAGGGGATTAAAGGGAGGTGACATCAAGGAGTTCAAGAAGAAAGAAAAGGTTTTGAAACTGGTAGCAATTGTACAAAAATACTTGATGTGGTTGAACTATGGAATGTTATGATAGCTATAAGAGCTCCCCCCCCCAAAAAAAGAGCTCCCAATAAAATGATAAATGAAATTTAAATTTTAAAACTCTACTTCCTCCAAAACCAATATGTGAACTTAAAATTATGACAAACATTTGTTAACTTCAGCTTAATATCAGCAAATTACTTCAAACTCTTGTTATTATGTATCACAAGACATTTATGAAATAAAATTCAATATTTTTAAGTTTTCCTCTTTTTTTGTTTTTATTTTTGGGGGGGGGGGCATCACTACCCTCTGGTGGTTGTGGGAGCTACCCAGCGCTGCTCCTGAGAGCCGCTCCTGGATTTGAACTGCCAAGTCTGTGGGCTGCAGTCCCGCACTCAACCACTTACGCCACTGGGGCTCAGCCCAAGTTTTCCTTCTTTTAAAAAAAATTCAAGCTCTAAGTTGTACTTACTTGAAGGATTCCATGGACAAAATATTCAACCATATAGGATGGATCAAAATAAGATAGAAAAAGCACAGAATCAGTGTACCAAAAAGAACTTGTTGAAATACAACCATTTCAAGGGCAGCATATGATCAAGAACCAATGGTATGAAGGAAGAAGTCCAATCTGAACTGAAGGTATGAATGAAAAACAAAGCTCCAGGAATTGGTGAAATACTAATTGAGATGTTTCAGCACACTGACGAAGCAGTGGAAGCACTGACAAGTCCATGCCAAGAAATGTGGAAGGCAAGTACCTGGTCAATCAACTGGCAAAGAGCCTTATTTGTACCCATGCCCAAACAGGTGACCCAAGAGAATGCAGAAGTTATTAAACCATATCATTAATATCACCTGCAACTAAGATTTTGCTGAAGAATTCAAAACATTGCCTAAAGAGTGAGCATCTAAAAGTTCTAACTGGATTCAGAAGAAGAAGTTGAACAAGGGATATTATTGTAAACATATTCAACTGTGTGGTTCATAACAAACTATGAATGACATTGAAAAGAATGGGCATTCTCGAGCACTTCATTGTGTTCATGTGGCACTTTTACATGGAACAAGAAACAGTCATTGGAACAGAACAAAGGCATACTGAGTATTTTAAGATCAGGAAAGGTGTCATGGGTTGTATCCTTTTACCATACTGACTCACTATGTATGCCAAGCAAATAATCTACAAAGCTAAACAATATTGAAGAAGAATGCAGCATCAGGATTGGAAGGAGGCTTATCAAACAGCCTGTGTCATGAAAATGGCACAGCTTTGCTTGCTGTTAGGGAGGAAGGCTTGAAGCTCTAGCAGGAGAAAATCAAAGACAAGAAAAAAAGGAAGAAAATCAAAGACTGTGGTATGACTTGCAATTTAATGTAAAGAAAACAAAAACTCTTATTCTAGACCAATAGACAATATCATACTAGCTGGAGAAAATACTGAAATTGTCCAGGATTTCATTTGCTTGGATCTACAATCAATGCTCTTGGAAGCATTAGTCCAGAAATCAAATGATGGATTGCATTGAGCACATTTGTTGTCTGTGACCACTTCAGAGTGTTGAAGACCAAGGATATCACTTTGAAGATTAAGGTGTAGCTGGTCCAAACCACAGAGTTTTCTTTCTTTTTTAAAAAGTTTTATTGGCATAAAATTCATAAGCTACACAATTCTATAATTCAGTCATATAAAGAAGAGTTGTGCAATCATCACAATTTTAAAGCACTTTCTTTTTTCTTGTACACATTGT
>PVJH01000340.1:136684-347151 GCA_004026705.1 Nesogale talazaci
TTAATTTTTTTTTTTTAGGGCATCACTGCCCTGGTGGTGGGAGTAGGAGGCCCATCCTTTGCCCCTGTGGAGCTGGAATTGAACCTCCATCCCAGTGGGCCGCAGTCCTGCGCACAACCACTACGACACCGGGGCTCAGCCCCATACACATTGTTTTTTAACTCCTCATTTCTCCCCCAAGAAACCATCAACCTAGTTACTGTCTCTATAGATTTACCCATCCTGTTTTTTTTTTTTTTTTGGCGGTGTGTGTGTGTGTGTGGGGGGGGGCATCACTGTTCTCCGGTGGTGGGAGTAGGAGGTCCAGCCCCACCGCTGGAATTGAACCTCCGTCCCAGTGGGCTGCAGTCCCGCGCACAACCACTACGCCATCGGGGCTCAGCCCCCATCCTGTATTTTATATGCAGAAAAATATTTCTAAAAGAAAACAGCAGCAATAAGATAACAACATAGCAAAGCAAAACAGAAAAATTTCAATATAAAAGAAATAAGAAAATATTAAAAACCAGAACAAATTTAAAATGGGTCAAGGGAGAGAGCAAATGATAAAGTGTTCAATTTTAACTTAACTGCACTGGCAATAATCCACTTTCCAAAGCATTTTGCCTGGTAGCAAGGCTATTCACATTCCTGGTCCAGGGTCAGAGAGGATTTACCAGAGGCTTAATCCACAAATACCATATATACTCATGTATAAGCCAACATTTTCAGCACATTTTTAATGCAATTTTTTATGGTAAAAGTAGGTGCCTCAGCTGATTTTTGGGTAGGAGTATATAGGTATTTCTTCTCTCCCTCTTTCCCCCCAAAACAACCACTTTAAAATGGGTCAAAGGAAATAGGGAGGTCTGAGGGGTGGGCCCCAATCCCAGGTATGTGGACAATCCCCCACTCCCTCCAGACGAATTTACTTCAGAGGACAGCCCTGAAGCTACAGCTCAGGAAGAGGGACATATCTGATCAGAGAACACAGGAGCGAATGAAGGGGGAGGAAGTGAGGGCGGAGCATATCCTGATCCACCACGCCCTGAGGAGGACAATACCTCTACTCAGAACAGCCAATGCACAGAGAGGCCCATATGGCTGGCCCCACTATGAGACACTATGCTCCTCACCGACTCACAGTTCTACAGGGGACAACACAGGAGGCACTGTGTGGGAATTGCACCCGATCTGACCCCATCACACTGATGCAAAACACTAAAGGTGTGCAACAGAACAAAGGGAGCAGAGCAAGGAAGTCCTGAGGGAAGACCACAAACAGTCTTTGGGCTCAAGACATGGCACCCCATCAGAATCTACCAGAAAACACTCATATAGGTCAGCAAACAGACCTAGAACTATTTACAGGCTTTTCTCTTTTGTGTCATTATTTCTTTTGCTGTTGTTTTCTTTTGTTGTTTTGTTTTGCTCTGTCTGGTTTTTAAAAAAATCATTTTATTGGGGACTCCCACAACACTTACCACAATCCATCCATCCATCCATTGTGCCCTTGGTATCAGCTCCTCATATTTTCCCTTCTCTCCCTGCTTCCTCCTTTCTCACGAACCCTTGATAATTAATTAATTATGATTATTTTGTCGTATCTTACACTGTCCAACGTCTCCCTTCACCCACTTTCATATTGTCCATCCCCCAGAGAGGAGGTTATATGTTATATGTAGGTTCTTGTAATTGGTTCCCCCTTTCTGCCTATTATTAATTCTGCTGGTCTATTTAGATACGATAATTGGATTAAACAATCTGGAGTAGAAAACAACAGGTCCAACCGTTCTAGGAGACATGGGAGATGCGGAAGTGGGGGGAAAGGATGTAGAAGTTAAACCCAACGTCAAGGGAACAATAATTGATTCAAAGTCAATGGCGCGGCGTGTGTAGGAGGTCTGGCAGGACCTGAACAAGGATAACATAATGTGTGCCAATCTGTCTCATTGAGGGTCTTCTTTCAATTTACCAAACACGGTGTCTTTTTCCATGGACTGGCTCAATCACCAGTAATCACATCTTTTTTGCATGCTTGATCAATTGCAGACTGAAAAACTGGTAGAATTCTTCAAGTTTTTCCATCATTAGCTTTAGTGGTTGGTGCACAAATTTTAATTATAGTCATATTAATTATTATTCTTTATAGGTGTCTGAATATTATCTATCCCAGACATTGCCCTTCAAGGTAGATCTTTAAATGTTTCTTTTTTGAAGATAAATGCGAAACTTCTTCTCTTTAACTGATTGCTTTTAGTATAGTGAATTATATGATTGTCAGGTTCAAAATGACTAATACCAGTCCATTTCAGCTCATTAATCCCTAATATATCAATGTATATGCATTCATTTTATTCTGTACAACTTCCAATGTTCCTAGATTCATACTTTGCCATTTTAATGAATATATTAGTGACATTGATTATTATAATGGATTATTAATTATGTTTGCAATTTTTTTCTAATTTTGAGTCATGTCATGTCACTAAATGAGGTCCTACAAGCTTATTCCTTCCACATCATTAAGGTCAACCATTCTTTGAAGAGGTAGCACTTCTCCAATCACATTTAAGTGTCTTCCAACCTGCCTACTAATCTGTGAAAGAAAGGTGAAGCTGTCTGCTCTCATTAAAATTTATCATCTCGGAAACCCTATATTGTGTCATTATGAGTCCAGATAAACTCAATGTTTATCTGCATGTGTGTGGGGAGTGAGGGGACAGTGGTGTTCCAACCTGAAGACCTCATGTTCCAGCAGTATATCAGACAACATTCCACTGTTAAAAAAAAGATTTTCAAACGTCTACTGACTAACTTTTTCTAATTTGTCATAGTCTAGAAATTCCACTGGAACCACAGTGAAACAAGCTGAGAAAGAAGCAGTGGTCCCCACTCCCAGGTTATCTCAAAAGTTAGTTTGCACATTCTAAACTTACTTCTGGGCATTTTGGTACAACTTACAGCCCTTTAGTCAATTCTGACTCATAGCAGCCCTCTCGGACAGGGCCAGAGGGCCGCTGCGGGTTTCTAAGATTGTAATTGTGCAGGAGTAGAGATCCTCCTCTTTGTCCAGAGAAGCAGCTGAAGGTGCTGAAGGTGCTGTTATGCCACCATGGTACTGTACATGCACCGGGTACTATGTCCATCTTTTCCCTTTATTATGTTTCTCATTTTTTAATGAGTAAAATAATCTTCATGTTTGGAGAAAAAATATTATTTCTTCATTGAAAGCCATGAAAGATTGGAAATAGAGTGGTGGCTATAATGAAATGTAAGGACCTACATACTTTTTTTCCGTGTAAGAATTGGTGAGCTAGAAAAATAGGATGGTTGACTTATGGGTACATATGCGGTCTGTGTACTATGAAACTGTTGGCAGAAATTGTGATGATGAAATGCCTGTGATTGCGCTAGGCTAAGTGAAAAGTCATGTTGAGGGATGGATTGAGTTTTGAAGTGCTTTGAGATTGATTTAATGAAAGTGGGGCCATAAAATTTCTAGAAAGAACATGGGGTGATTTTTGCCTGTGATATAAGGGCTGTGAGACTAGAAAAGCCATAGGAACAAGAACGCAACCTGATCAACTTGGACACCAGAGTTGGACCTTTGCATGAGCTTTGGGAAACGGGTAGATTCACAGGGAAAAAGGGATCTGGGATCATTCATTTATGTAGCCATTTCTTTGTTGAAACATTTTTGTACATTTATTAGATAATAGCATAAGTGCAAATTAGCTGGTGCCCTGAGGGAACTTTCCTAGTTGAAGAAAAAGACATATACAGAAATAACAGCAAACCTAGTCATCTAACAAAGATAGGTATTTAATAACACCACTGTGACAAGGAGAACCAAGGAAAAAGAACATGTGTTATGCAACTATAGACAAGACTTTGAAGACCAAGAGACCAGGAACGGTAGTAACAGGGAGAAGGACACAATGGATTATTGCGTGAGGAGAGAGGAGGGATAGGAAGAAGAAAAAGAAGCACATTTACGGGTGATGTAACAGGATATGGTCAGTTTCATTTCTTGGGATGGCCTGTGTGAATGGTATGTGGTGTGTTTCTTTAAAAAACAAAAACAAAATCCCTCCAGATTCCTTACTTCTGAAACCGAAATAGTGGTCTGAGTAATTGTAAAAGAAAGAAAAGTAAAACCAGTGGACTTGGAGTCTTTCATAACAAGTTCATCTCTGACAAAAGAAAGAAACTAACTGCAATACAAAATGGAAAAAAAGTGTTATATGCATCTTCGAAGAGCAACTTGCTATGCAAATTCAGAACACTGAGCAATCAGTTTTGGGTAGGGGGTCAGCCCACGAGGCATGAAAAATAGCATATTTTCAATATAATTAGGATAGGCATTTTTAGATTTAAGAGCAGCAAAATTCCTGGGGACATGAAAGAGTGTGAACTTTCAAGGAAGAGCAACAATCTGTTGTAGGTATGAGACAAGGGGGTGGAGAGGTAGACAAAGGGGCTAGAAATGCGGGAAAGAGCTGGACTGGGGATGACTTGCAAGGGTCAGGAATTGTGACTGCCCTTGAAGGGCTGCGGAAAGGCTGCTATTTGCACCCACCCTGAGGCACACTAACAGAATGACTTGGCGACCTGCTTCCCAATGGCCACTGCTGCCACACACGTTCCCGTTGAGTCAGAATGTACTTGACTGCAACTGGCAGTGACTCACTTAGGTGATGACTTGGGAGAAAGGAAGTCGCACGAGGGGAAAAGGAAGCTGCACTCACCAAACGGGAAGTGGATGGGAGAGAGGGAAAGGGTTGCTCAGTGTGGCAGTTACATAATCTGGGGTCAATTTGTGAAGGGCTGGAGTCTAGTCTGTCAATTAGGTCGCAGCTTGATGACGTCAGTTGGAGGCGCCAGGGAGATGAAATGCTCACTGGAGGCGGGACACACAGAGACTCTCTGTGAGACATGCTTGTTGAGCTACTATGATGGAGCCAGAGCCCTGAGCTGGAGAGCCACATGGAGACCCACGCCAGCACTGAGATGCTTCTATCACCACTGGGTCCACAAGATTCCCCCCACCCCACCAATGGGCTGTGATCTTTTTTCTTGAGTCTGAAGAAGAATTTATAGATCAGTAATGCACATATAGGCTAATTCCGGATTTATGGACTGGGCTGGGATGTTTTCTTAATGTACAATGGCTCTTTTTTTTTAATTTTTTTTTTTTTTAGGCATCACTGCCCTCAGGTGGTGAGAGTAGGAGGCCCAGCCTTTGCTCCTGGGAGCCGGAATTGAACCTCCATCCCAGTGGGCTGCAGTCCCGCGCACAACCACTACGCCACCGGGGCTCAGCCCTACAAAGGCTCTTTTATATAAAACTCTTTTTTATACACATATGAGTGTCTATGATGTCTATGAATTCGTTTCTCTAGTCTACCGGAACAAGCACACTTAACACAATAATGGGAGCTATTGGAAGACAGGAAAATCAGCGCAAGGCGGTGAAAACGGGAAATGGAAGGAATATGCTGTGTGCTGTAAGTCAGTCAGTAGATTCGAATTCATAGTGACCCGACAGGAGAACTGTCACATACGGTTTTCTAGGTTATAAGTTTTCGATGGGAGTCCGTTGGCGAGTTTTGTTTTGTTTTGTTTTGAACTCCGTCGGAGGACCTGAGTGGGTTCAAACTTCCAATCTTTCAGTTAGCAACCCCGCTATCAACCATTGTACCAACTGGGCCCTTAGAAATATGCGTCTATTGTGAATTAGGTGAACCTTTACAGAGCAAATCCAACATGCGACAATTTATACACATCTTGATCCAACCCCTCATTTCAGTCTGCTCAGGACAGGACATCGCAACTTCCTCCCTGTTCCGTTTCGATTCCATTGGACTGTTACCCTATTTGGGGGCCACTGGACATTGCAGAGTTTCAACATCTGTTGAAACTGCCCCTCCTTTTTCCTTTTGGCAACAGTGGACGTCTACAAATTCTTTGACGTGTGTGTGTGTGTGTGTGTGTGTGTGTGTGTGTGTGTTGAGGGGAGGTCTACGTTCCCTTCCCTTGCATCTGGGTGCGCTTTGTGAGCCTGCACCAGGGGACCGCGGAGAGGGATCCTGCTGTGACTTCTGAGACTGAGAGGGGGGGCTCCCTCTGAGAAGGGGGTGCCCCGCGCTCGCTGGCTACGTGCACTGACAGGCTCACTTGCTGACTTTTTTCAGGAAGAGCACTTTGCCAGTTGACTGGGTCCATCGCCGAGCTGCAATCGAAAGGTCAGTGGCTCAAAGGCACTAGCCAATCCACTGTCTTTGTAAAGCTCCTGAGACTTGACGCCGTCTCCGCAAGCGGAGGGCGGGCGCCGGGCGACTTTGTCCTGGGGGGTCCCTATGCGTCAAAATGGACCCGAGGCCAGCGAGGCCTGCGAAGCGGCCACCCTGAGACTTCCGACATGGAGGGTGGGGGCGGAGGCTGGAGCCGTCCCCACTCGTCCCTGTCTCCGGGTCCCCAGAACAGGGCCCCGCGTGGGAAGGCGCAGCCTCTGAGAACGCAACCCTCTGATGGCCCCACGCTCCCACGCAGAACGAGACCCAAAAGAAAATGCAGGGGTAGCTTTGAGCCAGGACGTCTGGGGGTGATGTGTTACCTAGTAACCGGTAACCCTAACTTTGGCCCGTTGGCAGTGGGCTCGGGATGGAGCGCAGGCCCACATGGACCGCCACTGAGCATTTATTCACAGGAACAGCCCTGGAGCTGGCAAAAAAAGCCGTCATTAGTGAAACTGTTTCCCGCGGTCACAAGGAAATGGAAAATACCCCTAATGATGGATAAGCGATCTCCCCCGGGCTCGAGGGAGAACGTTTCAACTGGTTTCCTGCGGCTGTCCCAGAAAACGTGGGCAGTGGGGAGCCGGAAGAGAAAGCGTTCCGTTCTAGAGCAAACTTCGTCGGGACTTGCTTGGGTCAGATAACCCAGTCTTTTCTGTCCATCGTTCTTCTCCCAGCAGATTAGTCACAAAGTACAGAAGGACGTCGGGATGAAGATCAAGTTCATGACCCGATGAGGAAAATTACTCAGGTGAAAGCTGGAGCAAGGAACTTGACTGAAAGTCCCCTCTACACACCTCAGAAAGATGGAAGGTGGTGGCTTCTCTGGCTGGCCAAAAGTTAAATAACAGAATCCTAAGACTCTCAGGGCGTTGCTCCTCAGCAGACTTATGTGAGGCCAAGTGTGCTAAGAATGGCAGGTATGGCTTCTATGTAACATGGACAATCACCGTAGCTTTGGTAGGAAACTCCCATTACTCTTTTAAGAAAACATTATTAGCAGCAATACACTTTAACAAGGATGGTTTCAAATGCAAAGAGGCTTTGAATCTGCCAAACTTCTACAGTAGGAAGCAGTTTATCCAAGTATTCCATTTTAGATCTCTTCTATAATTTACAGAATAAACCAGAGACCACATCCATTGTTGATAAATCACTTCCCACCATTGTGACCTTACAGGGCATAGGTTTTCAGTGGCTGTAATCTTACAGAAGCACACTGCCACATCTTTCTCCTGCAGGGCCGCTGGCAGGTACAACCACTCCTGATTGCTTATCAGCCAGTCTTTAACCTCTCCATGCAGGTTCCCGCCTTGGCATCTCAGAAACCCACAGGGGGTCTGGGAGGTGGCATTGACTTGATGGTGGTGTGTTTGAGTCTGTTGCCCTTGAGTCTGTGTGGACTTCAGTGATCAAGTATGTGACCTGTGTGACCTCTGAGGCTGCGTAATGAAGGTTATGTAGCTCCCGTCGGAACCTTCCTCAAGAGATGTGTCTTTGGAGCCCTGAACTGCCATAAAGATGACAACACCCACCCAGCCCCCTCCCCCACTCCCCAAAAGACATCACATGGTAGGGACCCCAAAGGAAGATTCCAGAGCGATAGGACAGACCCCGATGTTTGAGTCTGTCGCCCCCAGGCTTCAGGTAATCCCACTATCTGTCACCCTGTCACCGTTTAATGGCAATCAGGGGAGCGTCTCTGATTGAGAACCATCTTATTGATCTCAATCTTCAGACTTTCAAGAGATAATAAAGTGGTTAGGGTTTTTTTTTTTAATTTCCCTTTGCCACCAGGTTTCTGGAGTGATTTATTTTATAGCAGTAGATAATAAGAACTGTTGCGGTCCTTTAGAACCTGTCAAAACTTTGAGTACATTTGTTTTGCCTCCTGACACATTCCACAAATGATTCTTTCCCGTCTCGTGTTACAGATCACTATGCTGTTCCCTGTTTGTCCCCTCTTCCTCTTTTTCTTCTTTTCATCTAAAAAAAAAAATCTCCTCAACCACATAGTAAGAGACTGCAAAAATATTTGACTATAGCATGGGTGACCAATAAGCACAATTCTCTTTCTTCCTGAGTCTCATGTCAGACTATTCCAAGTACTGACATCAGGCACACAGACCACACGCTTTTGAACTTGTTGCTTTCCTCGTTCTTCCCTCCTGCCAATGGCATTATCTTGACCCAGGCTATCATTATGCTTTTATTAATTTCTGTTTTCACCTGTGCCCCCCATCTCTGAAGCCTCCGGCTCCCCTCTCAGGCTTCTTCACATCTCAGGCCGTTTCCTGATTTCCTGCTGTCATCCACAATCTGCACTTGCTTTTATTTAAAAGCTCAGAGTGACTAGATAGCTAATATAAGTATTGCTAAAATCTATCAACGTAAAAACGCGATGACTGCAGTAGCAAATGTCAGTTTTTACGCTGTGTAATGAGGAGAAAATCCCGAGCATTTTTGTGGGTCACCCTGGTTCAGGATCTCTAAAGGGATCCTCAGGTCACGTGAGACACATGTTCTTGTTTCATGGAGCGCTGCCGCTTTCAGGGAGACAGTGCAGAGTAGAAGGCCGCTGAAATCTGCCCTGGCTCCTCTCCACTTTATGGATCATCTATCTGGGAAGCCTTGGCATCAAGGTCAAATGTGTCTTTTATCATCAGAATGTTTGGTACAAATTTCTAATGAAAACAAGTGTCAATAGCTGTATCGAAGAGGAAGTCTTAAAAGGCAGCAGTTTCAAGAGGAAGCAAAAAATAATAATAAAGGAAGGCAGTTTTGTTTTGCTTTGGAAATTGTGCTTTTGTCACTCAAAAGGTCAGAAGCATGTGGGGACCCCATCTGACCTCACAAGAGGCAAGGGACTCGTATTCATTAGGCCAAGGCTCCTGCCTGGGGACTGGAGGTCAGACAGGTCTCAACTCTCCCATGTCCGTCCATGACCAATTCTGACACCAACCTTTTCTCTCATGGCACTCTGTACTTCTCTGCTGGGTTGGAGAATTCATTGCCATGGCCATAAGAACTTGCAGACAATATCCACAAATATGGAGTTTATTAAGAAAGTTGACAGGTTACAAGTTTGAATCAGAAATGTACAAGAAACAGTTTTTCCAGTGAGGCATCTCTCTCTTTCTGGTCCTTGGCCTCTCAGCCACCAAGGCTCCTGGCCTTCATCCTGCTTGGGCAAGATTACCCAGCTTGTTTCCCACTGTTGGAAAGGGCCCCCAAGGCATGCTACATCCCCAGCAGCTCTGGTCTCTTTCAGTAAGCCCAGCTCTTCGGATTAAGCGTTCTGCCTCACCGTCTGCTCTTGTCTCCACTGGGCCCCTCCCTGCCACACCTCTGCTGTCACAGTGTCCCCTGAAAGAAGAAGGTGCAGTTCGCAGGGATTCTGGGTTCCAAAAGACAGGCTCTGCTCATTATATCCTTTAGAAGAAAGATACTCTTAATAATCAACAAAACACTAGTTAAATAACTAACAATGCCAATTAAAAATAAACACGCAGGGATTTCAGCATTTGGATAGATGTTATTGTTCCTGAAACTTCATTTTATTTGATTATTTTTAAATCTGTGAGTACAATCTTATTTGCATTAAAAAGCCCAATACCTTCCAGAGTCTTCCTAAATGGCTTGTCAGACTATTTCCCTCGGTATTATTTGCCCAGCACTAAGCTATTGTTAGAACTAGTCTTTCAGAAGAAGGGCTTATGCTAGTTACACAATTTCATGTCAACTTGATAATTAAGTGTAGAGGTGGAGTCTAGCCTGTCAGTCAGGACACAGTCTAATGACACCTCCTTGTGGGCATGACCTTTTCATGAGGATTCAGGGAACTTCTCTGTGCCTCTGTCTTCCTATTGGCAAGTCACAGGGAGACTTGCTGAGACTGGTGAGGCATCCCCTGTCCGATTCATCTTCCTGTTGAAGAGCCACGCTTGGAAAGTGGGAGAGACCCAGGGAGACCGGTACCAGTGCGGACAGGCTTCCTCCCACGCTGGAGCCACAAGACTTTTCACCCACCGACCTGTGAACTTCCTGCATTCAGCACCATTGTTTGTACTGTGTAAATTTGAAGAGGACATTATGGACTGGTATCAGACATATGTGCTTATATCTGATTGTGGATTTGACCTGGACTGGACTGGGATGTTTTCCTAATATATAATTATTCTTTGATATAAACTTCTTTCTTATACCTATACGAGTGTCACTGAATTTGTTTCTCTCATCTCCTCGGCCTATCACAGGGGTCTTTCTAAGATGTCTTCCTATATAGTAGGCAGTATAGGGAGGTAAGCATTGTGATGCTGGTAATACTGATTAAATAAAAGAATATGTATTTGCCTTGAATTAGTTGCTGGGTATAGGGGTTCAAGATCATCATCTTGGATGGCACTAAAGTCAGTTGTCATAACATAGCCCACAAAGACAATGTTCCTCTACATCTTACACTGATGAGTAGATGAGTAATGACTGGGGTCTTCAAAGCTTGTGAGCTGCCACCTAAGTTGTAACTCTTGGTCTCTGCTTCTCCAGAGGACAAGAGAGTGAAGAGAATTGAAAATACATGGAAATAATCCTTTAGACGCATGGACCATGATCATGAAACCAGAAGAACTAAATGGTGTTCAGCCTGCTCTGAAAGGGAACACATTAGATGGTCCTGAACAGAGTGGGAGAAGGCAAATATGAAACAAACACCCAAACCACCAAAGACCAGCCTTCCTGGATGGAGAGACCAGTGAAAACCATGAGCCTCTGGCTCTTAATCACCACTCAGGTCTGGAAATGAAGTCAACCCACAGCTCCATTTTTAGCCAAACAATAGACAAACCTATAAAGGAACACCATGGAATACTTTCCTATAACACTGGGAAGTATGCACATCTTAGAATATCCATACATTTGAGATCCAGGAGGGAGTCTTTCCCCTAGGACAAAGTTCAGAAGGGCTAGGCAAGAAGGGGAAATACTTACAGGGAGCACAGGGAAGAAGTTGGATAAGTGATGTGACATTGCAGGGGACTAGATTCAATGACAGGAAACAAAATGTGAATTGTTGAGTAGAAAACTGATCTGCTCTGTAACTCTTCACCCAATTCACAATAAAAAGCTGAAGAAGCAGAAAGAGGAGGAGGAGGAGAAAGAATGTGTATTTGTGTGTCGCTGTGATTTGCTTGGTTTCATTCCATTGCTAATCTCTGCAACTTCCACCCAAGCACAGGGTGGGAATTGAACATTGAATGTACTTCTTGTCCTGATGGGTCTGGATAAGAAAAGGTGGGGGAAGATGCAGATAGGATCACAGAATTTAGGTAGTATTACAGTGCAGTGAATTATTTAAGATAACTCTTCAGTAATACTCTTTGTAGCTCCCACCAGATGATTGTCCTGATAGGTCTGGGCAAGAGAAGGTGAAGGAAGATACCAATAGAATTACATAATTTATCCATTGAGGATTTAACAGCAAGAAATGGGGAATCTCACTGCCATCAAAAAAAGATGATCCATGAGCCAAGCATGCCCTTTGAATCCAAGAATTTCTGTTAACTGAACCCCCTTCATCAAGGAGACAGCTATGACACAAGAGGGATGGCAGACACATGGCAGAAGAGAGACAGCAGTAGAGTCAAGAGCCAGAGTATGAGGTAGAAAGCTGGATTTCCTGGCCTTGGAGAGAGACCATGGAGTGTTTGGGGTAGGAGACTTGCTTGCAGAGTAGATTACCTCAGGCACTTAATCAGGAAAGGCAGGTTCACTGACCCATTGAGCTAGAACTGAATAAGTTGAAGCTTATGGTGGCATAAATATATGTCTAGGTCTTTTTTAGACTGCTAAAGAACTTCGTAACATTTCCCAAGTAGGGAAAAGGTGAGGTGATCTTATGACTGAGAGGCCAAGGATGAGAGAGACAGAAAGAGAGAGAGAGAGAGAGAGAGAGAGAGAGAGAGAGAGAGAGAGAAGAGAGAGGTGCTTTACTGGAAAAAACTGTATCCTGAACATATCTGATTCAGAATTGTAACTTGTTAACTTTAGGAGTAAACCCCATTATTGTGGATCTTGTCTGTGAGTTCTGTGTGGTCATTCTCAAGCCCAACAAAGAGAGTGTTGTGGGAGAGAAGGTTGGTGTCAGAATTGGTAGGAAAGTTTGGAAGGTGGAGGCATGTCTGTTACCCAACTTAAAAGAATCAGTCTTGGGCTGCTAAGTTTGATTCTCTAGTCCCTGTGAAGTCAGAGGAGGTAAGATGCAGCACCACGCCCCTTTTGATGATTGAGGAGAAGTGATATGCCAAAATAAGGGGATAGATTCCTAGGTGATACCTTGCTAACTTGAGACTCTTGAGTGTCATTGATCAGGAAGATGATGAAGTTAATTCTGATTAAGGACATACCTAGTGTGGCAACCACATAATCTGTCAACTTGAGCAAAGGAGTGGAGTCTATCCTGTCAACCAGGACATAACCAATGAGGTCTCTCTGTGGCCATGACCTTCTTCTGAGGATTCTAGGAACTTCTGTCTTCCTTCCTTGAGGTGGGACACATATGGGAGATTCTGTGAGACATTGCTGTTGACAAGCCACATGGAGCTGCACTGATGGAACCAGAGTCCTGGAGCTGGAAGAGTCATGTAGAGACCCACGCCAGCACTGAGATGAGATAGTTCCATTGCCACTGGATCCAGAAGACTTTCCATCCATTGGCCTGTGATCTTCCTGCATTTGGCATCATTGCATGTGTGGTGTGAGTCTGAAGAGGAATTTATAGATTGATATCCGACATATGGGCTAGTATCAGACTTATGGACTTCATCTGAACTGGGCTGGCATGTTTTCTTAATATATGATTGTAATTTTACATAAAACTCTTCCTTACACACATTTGTTTCTCTAGCCAACCCGACCTAACACATCTGGTGACTTCATGATTTTGACAAAGGGGCTCCTATATAGTTCCATCGATTCCTCTTACCTTATAGGCATTAAATGATGGGGTGTGTGTGCACCCCACGTGCACATGCCCTGCTCACTACTCTTTTCAAGAAAGAGCATGGGCTTGGGAATCAGTCAGGTATGCAGGGTGTTATTTCCTATCGCAGCTATTTGGCAATGGCTTGTAACCTCAGGTGAATTTCTCAATCTCATTAATCCTGTATGTCCATAATTGTAATACCTTCCATAAAAGGTTCTGAGGGTCTAAAACGGCACAGTCTAAAATGTCCCCTTAAAAATCTTCAGCCACCCTTACAATCTCAGTTGTAATTTCTTTTTCTTTCACACACACCACACAGAGCTACCATTTCCAGATCTTGAAATTGAGTATCCACTCTATCCTTTTAAGAGTGTTTGTTGTAATTGTTGTGAGGTGACTTCGAATCGGTTCTGACTCATATCTACCCTGGGTACAGCAGAACAAAGCACCCCTCGCCTCTTGCCATTCTCACAGTTCTTATTGTGAGAGCCCCTGAACTCATTATTACAATCACTGTGTCCATCCATTCACCCACGGCCTTCCTCTTCTTCACTGCACTTCCACTTTACCAAATCACCAGAGACTGGTCTCTCCTAACATGTCCAGACGGTGTAAGATGGGACCCCACTACCCTTACCTTTAAGGAATATGCGACCTGTACTTCCTCCAAGACAGAGCTGCTTGTTCTTTTGGCAATCCATGGAAATTTCAATATTCTTCACCAACACTGTAGTTCAAATGCACAGATTTTTCTTTGCTCTTCCTTATACAATGCCTGTGCATATGAAGCGATAGAAAATACCGTGGTAGGGTCATGCACACCTTAGCCCTCAAAGTAATATCCTTGCCTTTCAACACTTTAGAGAGTGAGTTTTTGTAACCCTGGAAATGGCCCTTTACAGCCAGCTTGAAGGAATATTCATGAAGTGACTCTGCAAAAAATAAAAGTCACAAAATCAGAAATGCTATTTTCTCAAAAGAATATTTTTTGTCAATGTCAACTCTTGGCCTTGTATGCCTTGTGGGATACCTACAAACGCAATTCAAGGCCATTGACAATCCAACTCCCCTTTTGTTGGTTGACATGGGAGGCTGGAGTACTCCCACTTGCCTGCTAATGATTGCAACAACTATATTACACATCTTGGGTTGATAAGAAAAAGGGTGGGGCTCATTTTGCAAGTCAGCCTTCCAATTCTAAAGAGAGTATGAAACTGACCCAGACAAATGGTTGGAGTCACATAGGACTGTGGATCTATTTGTTACCCTATTATTAGTATGTCTGGTCCTTGTTTTCCTGTCTTAACAATCTTGTAGGACAAGCGAAGGAGAAGTCTGAGATCTGTGCAATGCTGGTTAAGGAAAGGGTGGTGCCCATGACAAACTGATAGGATGGTGCTGCTGCTGCAGAAAAAAGAGTCGATGGCTTCACTCTCGGGTGTATACAAAACTGCTGTTGTGACAAGTGTCTTTTTACTCAAATGCAATAAATCTTCCCTTGTTAAAGTGACAGATGGTTAAGATTGGTACTTCTGTTTTCAGCAAGTGAAGAAGAGGAAAAACAAATAACTGACATTCAGAATTCTTCTTGGTTTTCAAGAAGGCTAGGTAAAAACTGACACTGTCGTTCCACCCAGGTGATTTGTCATTCCACCCAGGTTGGCAAAATAACAATGCAACGACGATCTCTACACTCCAACCCATGGAACATGTGGCAAGGTTAGACTATATGTTGACGGGGAATTGAAATTGCTGATAGAGTCAAGCTTGTTAATGAAAATGACTTCAGAATAGCGAGAGTGTCCTGAATTACCTGAGTGGGGCCCAATGTAATCTGCAGAATCCTTAAGAGGGAAAAGATCGGCATAAGAGTCAGAGGAGGCTATGAGAGGATAGAAGCAAGATCAGACACTATGTTGCAAGGACTCCATGTTGTAATGATCTTGAAGACTAAGGATGGGGCCATGAGCTGAAGAGAGCAGGCAGCCTCTAGGAGGAAACAGACAAGAAACTGAATTTTCATCTCAAGCCTCCTTCATCTCAAGCTGCCCTGTCGATACCCTGATATTAGCTCTGGTGAAAGACTTGGGTTAGACTTCTGACTTAGGGAAATGTAAGACAATACTATGTATTTTCTTTGACTCCAGTAAGTTTGTGGTCATTTGTCACAGCAGCACCAGAGAATGAATACAGTTTTGTTTTGTTTTTTTAACAATGAACAAATAAATATCTGAAATCTAGGAACCCAAATTTCCTCTCTTCTTCCTTTGTAGGCAGAGCTGATTTGAACCATGAAATGGCAAGGCAAAGGCAAACAGAAAAATGCCAAGAGGCCTAGCTGACTGGCTGACTCCAACGAGGAAAGTTTTTTATTCAATTCCAATTTTACTACTAAACCTATGCTCTGCATTCCCCTGGGGGCACTGTGGGTAATACATTAGGCTGCCAACCACAAAGACAGGGGTTCTAAAACACCCTCCACTCCAAGGGAGAAAGAGGATGCCATCTGCTCCCATAAAGATTTTTACTGTCTCCGAAGTCTAGGTAGGATCCCTAGGAACTGGAATCAATTTGATAATAATGTTTTTCTGGTTTTTTTTTTCTTGCCATTAACTATGTCTCAATGCTGCCTCAATTTTCCTTTTTGTACATTTGATTCTCTATCTCCTGATTTTTATCTCCTTCTCCTTTTCTAGCTGTCTTCTTTTTAGCTGTCACTCCTGCATTACCAATGGCCCCAGCAAGAAAGACAATAAGTTAGCCCTAACTACTCCCTCCCTCCAATGCTGTCCACACTGAGTGCTGCAGATCCTCTTCAAGGAAAACTAGTGAAGAACAAAAGGAATGAACTGGGGGAAAACAAGCAAACCCAAAAACATATCTAGAAAACAGTGAGTAAAAGAGACAGTCTTGAAGCGGGTGATTGGCAGTAGTTTCGTACCTTATTGATGACTTAGCTGTCACCGTTGTCCTTGGAGAAGTAATTCCAGTGTCCATGTTAGTGTTATTCAAAATAGGTCCACCTGGCCAGACTCTTGTCAACCGGGAACCACACCGTGGTGGGAGAAAGAGAACTGAGTCTTTCCTGTGCCAAAGGAGACAGGGCAGCATCCAGCTGGAGACTGTCTTTCCTCTGGAAGTACTTTGCTACTTTTCTAGGCTGTTAAGGGAAGAAGGTGATATCCTCACAGGTTGAGCTCAAGTGACACAAATATTGTAGGGTGTCAAGTTGGGAAAAGCTACAACATGTCATTAACATATGAGCCTGTTTCATTATTATGTTGTCTCCCTCCCTAGGGCATGAATTCAAACAAGCTACTGCGCCTTGGTGGCACTTTGGGGTAAGCACTGGACTGTGATCTGCAAGGTCAATGGTTCATAGTTGTTCTTCAGAGGCAAGATGAGGCTGTCTGCTCCCATCAAGATTTACAAAGCCTTGGGAACCTTATATAGGGTTGCTTTGACTCCTCGTTGACTTGATGGAAGCTGGTTTTGATAGATGACCTTTCAAGAAGCACTCGTGGTTCTTTGGACTGGATGTTGGACTGCTAGCTGCAAAATTAACAATTCAATCCCTCTATAGGGATTCTATAGGAGAAAGCTGAAGCTATCTGCTCTCAGAAAGATTTGCAGTCTCAGAAACACTATCTAGAGTCACTATGAATTGGATTGACCCAATGGCCTCAAACATAATGATCGTGAGGATGGTACAGGAGCAGGCAGTGTTTGGTTCTGTGGTGCATAGGGTCCCTATTCATCTGAATGACTTGCTGGAACCCAACAACAACAACAATAAAATAAAAACTAAACTTAGCCATCCCATTGATTCCAGTTCCTAGGGGCCCTACATAAGACTTCTGAGACTGTAAAAATCTTTATGGGAGCAGATAGCCTCCTCTTTCTCCCTCGGAGTGGCTGATGTGTTAGAACCCCTGACTTTGTGGTTGGCAGTCTAATGCTTCCCCATAGTGCCATAAGGGGTAATAAGTTGATTCAATGGCAATGGGTTTGGAACTTAAGCTACTCTTTTATTTAGTATGCTGGTCATTGCTCAAGCTATGAAAGTCAACAAAAACTGAGGACTGCAACCTCTCTACAAGAAACCACAAAAAGCATGATGTTGATCAGTAACTTTGAATAACTGGGCACTGGCTTTACTAGAACTCAGCTTAAATGTTACTCTTATGCCCTTTGCAGAATAATGGAAGTGGCTTTCTTCCTCTAAATAGTTAACTGCACATTTAGAGTTCTTGGTAGAGCCTGGAATGCAGACTTAAGTGCTTCAAGTGTACCTCACCCTACTGCCATCTGTGAGTTGTACAAAATGTAATATACTCTAAGACAATCACACAGGGTGCGGGGCAATGTGCTAGCTGTAGGTGATAATCTGGTCAGTGAAGACCAATGGAGCCAGTAGAACCTGCTTTTAGGTGGAGAATGTTCTCTGTGGTCTCTTGGTACTTCCTGGGCAGTTACAGAGAAGTTATTCACTGCAGTCATCGTCCTACAGACATTAGTTCATCTAATTTAAAGAACAACAACAATCCATTTTTTGCTCCCTGGACAATCAGGGACTTGGTGTGCCTAAAGAGAACAAAATGACATCATTGACATCATCTAGGAGTTCTCTGAAGGGGAGGAAGGAGCACTCCCCTTGAGTTCTCTCCCTGATCTTTGACATGATTTCCCAGGTGTGTCATACCACAGTAGTGGCTTTCCTGTTTTCATGCTGGAAGCTATGCTATCAGGGTTTCAAATTCCAGCACGATCACCTCACAGTGGACAGCTTTCAGACAAAGACAAGCTAGGTAAAAAGTCCCGTGGCTTGGCTTCCGAAAATTAGATACAGATCACAATAGCATATTGCCAACTCTTGCTGTGCTCTAGATTCAATATCTGCCCCTAGCCACCTTGCAGGACAGAGAAGAACGGCTTCATCAGTTCCCACCTAAACTGTGATCTTAAGGGGAGCAGATTTCCAGGTCATTTGTCTGACAGAACCACTAGCCGGTTCCTACCGTGGGCCTTTCGCTTAGCTGTCAAGCCATTGAGCCTCCACAGCTGGACAACAAGATCCCTAAACTAGACAGCATTCAAAATACACAACAGCTATGACCATTGACTCTATAGTACCAGAGATGAGGAAGCTAGCCCAGTGCTCAGGCAATGGCTCATCCTCTGGTATGTGAGTCACTGTAAGTCTGAGCCAACTTAATGGCAACAGCAAGAAGAAAATGCCTGGATATCACTTCAACCTGTGCTATTGTCTTACAGTCTATCAGATGGTTGTATATTGGGCATAATCAAATCTTTCGCTGGGACAATATAGCCACTCCACCCCCCCCCCTTTGATGCTTTCAATCTGTATCTTCATTCATTGCTTGCAGAGGAGACAATGTCTCCTTCTAAGCACTCAGGACCCGGCATGGTACTTTGGGTTAGCATGGGACTGCTGAAGTGAAAGTCGATCGGTCAGACCTCCCTGCTGCCCCTGGGGAGAAAGAGAAGAGAATCACTCTTGTAAAAATGTATAGGCCCAGAAACTTTATGTAAGATTGCCATGGGTTGGAAGTGGCTCGATGACGGTGGTTTGTTTTTTGGTGATTCTACTCATACTCCGAGAGTCCCGGGTGGCGTAGTGGTTATGTGTTGGGCTGCAAACCACAAGGTCAGAAGTTTGAAACTACTCCGAGGTAGAAAGATAAGACTTTTTATTCCTGGAAAGGGTCAGGGTCTCCCACACCTACAGGGGTAGTTCTACTCTACTCTGCCCCACAGGCTCACTCTGAATTGGAATTGACTTGGGGGCAGGGAGTGAATCACCCGGAGTGTGTTCCAGCACTCTCACTGGTCTCCTGGTCATCTGTGTGTCCCCGTCTTCATTTGCCCAGGAACCTTGCTTTCTTAGGGGGGTCTTTCTAAATGATCACAGATCACCATCCCTTCCCCTTCACCCTGAGGCGGGTGCTCTCATAACACCTTGGACTTTCCTCCCCAAACACTCGCTGCCCAACCACTGCTCCAGGCGGGCTGGCTTATGCAGGGCTTGTGTTCTGTGTGCATGCATAGAATGAGCTAGAATGAGAATCAGGCTCATGCTCTTCCATTCTGTTTCCAACGCCGCATCCCATAAGCTCTCATTTCTGCAGAGCCCTCATTCCCATTCTGGCCTCTCCAATGAGGTGAAGACATGGAAGCCACATCTGACCTCAAGTTCCAGTAGGAAGCAGCAGAATCCAATGCCAAACCAGCCCCACCCAGGCCGATTGTCACATGGCCGAAGGCAGACATGCCTCCACCCTTCATCCTTCTTTTACCCCCTTCTGACGCCAACTGTTCCTCTCACTGCCTGCTCTGTGGAGTGTGACCATTATACAGAACTCACAGGCAGTGCTTGTGATGACAGCGATTTGTTAGGCAAGCGAACAAGTTGCAAAATGGCAAAGGGATGGTTGTGTAATCCACGGTCCCTCTTCTTAGCTACGTCAGCAGGCAAATCTGTCTGGTCTTGGGTTCCTTGACCTCTGTCTCCATGGGCCAGGAAGCTGCTCCGCTTCCCTTGTGCTCTCGCCCTGTCCCTGGACTTTGCCCAAGGTCCAGCCACTGCCACTTCCCTCCTTTAGACAGGGATCTCCCACCTGCTCCGCTAGGGTCTCTTCTTCCTTGAGCATCACCAGGTTCTGCTCGTGAGGCAGCTCTTGTATCACAGGAAGGACACAACTCACCAGTCCCTGAGGTAGAGAGAGGCCTTTACACCTGACTGGCATGGTGTCACCCAAATGGTGGACATTATAGAGAAATGAACAGAAAAGCCTGATGTAGAGAAGCTCATGTCCTCACACTACTGCTGGGGGTATATCTGCCACCTGTCCTTCCATAGTAACTTGCTTTCCAAAGATACCTATTTTCAGTTTCTTCTCTCTGGTGTACACATGCCATGCTCTCATTGAGACATGGAGCCTGCTCCTCCCCTCCCTTGAATCTGGGCTAGGCTTTCCTTGATTTCAGTAGAATATGGTAGACAGGACACTGGATTTGGGACCTAGACTTTAAAACATCTAGAAGTTTAGATTTCCTTTCTCTTGAAACCCTGTGCTGTCATTGAACAATGTCGGGTAACACTTTTGGATTGAGGAGGTTGATGGAGGAGGTGGTGGCACCAGCTATGTGAGTGAAGAAACTTTCTCAGACAGCCAGCCCAGACCAGCCTTGAAATAACTGTACTCTCAGCTGTTATTTGGCTGAAACAATATGAAGGACCCCAAACAAGACTACTCTGCTGAGCCCACTAAACACACAGATCACAAGAGATAATAGTATAGACCTGTCCACAATGCATTGATGAAGTAGGACATTTGAACACTGTCTGGACACCTTAGAATAGTCTGCTTTTTAACAAAAATTAGTACCTCAAACAAGCGTCATGCCTCAGCAATGATCCACTACACACTGAGAAGGATCCACTTTTCTATTTGGTCCTCAATGTTGCAAGCTATCACTGATTTCCACCTCTCTGTTCTTTAATAACCTTTTGTTTCACTTCCACATGACTGCTTCTCCTTGGTTCCTTGCTCCTGGTGTCACCAGCACAGAGTTTGCTGCCTTTGGGAGTCACGTTACACTTCACAATAACAGTTTTCTAAAGAAAATTAAAGAGAAAAATATGCTACCATACCCTAGAGCAGGGTTCTCAACCTGTGGGTCACAACCTGATTCATAACAGTAGAAAAATTGCAGTGAGGAAGTAGCAACAAAAATAATTTTATGGTTGGTGGTCACCACAGCATGAGGAACTGCATGAAAGGATCGCAGCATTAGGAAGGTTGAGAATCACTGCCCTAGAAGGTTGCGGTACACAAGTTTGCATGCCACTGCAAGGAGTGGAAGCACACACTGTGACACAGTAAACTTTTTAGATAGAAAGTATAGTACTGTATACACATAAACCAGTAGCATTATGGCTGTCAAGACACTGCATGTACCATACATGAACGCTTGTAGCATAGTGTTTGAAGGATCCAGCTGCTAACCAAGTGTTGGAGGCTCAAACCCACCATTCTCTCCACGTAAGAGAGACGGTGCCATCTGTTCCTGTAGAGCTTTACAGCTTTGGAAATCTTTATGGACTAGTTCCACTCTTCCCTACAGTGTCGCTATCAGGTAGAATTACCTGGACAGACGTGGTTTGGTTTGGACATACGGTACCATTGTACACCTGACTGCACAATCACTTTGTATTTAAGAGACATCCAATACACATGTGGCATGTGAGAACTGTTCCCTAATCAAGATTTCTAAGCTAAGCTAGAACCTATAGTAGTTACATAATCTGCTGTCAATTCGAAACGATTAAGTGTGAAGGGGTGAAGTTTAGTCCGTCAATCAGGTTGCAGCTTAATAACCTCATTTGGAGCTGCTAAGGAGATAAATAGCTTGCTGGAGAGGGAACACTCCCTCCCTCCTTGCAAGATAGTCCTGTGGGCAAGATACATGAAGTTACATTAGAGCCCAGAGTTGGAGGAACCACATGGAGAACCATGCCAGTGCCAAGATGCTTACAACACCACAGGATCCCCAAGACTTTCCACCCACAGGCCTGTGATCGTCCTACATTCAGCATCATTGCATGTCTTTTGTGATTGTGAAGAGGAATTTATAGATTAATATCCGACATATGGGCTAATATCAGACTTATGGACTTGATCTGGACTGGGCTGGGATGTTTTCTCAATTTTCAACTGATCTTGTATATAAAGCTCTTTTGAATATACATATAACTGTCTATGTATCTCTCTAGTCTACCCGGACCAACATAGAACCTAGGGGGCCATGGGTGCTTTTGCGGTAGGATATTGCTCACACAGACACAATGCAGTGCATGACCAGTTGTGTTCAGTCACTCACTTTGGGGTGGTTTATTGTATAGTTTGGCTTGGGTGTGCAACTGAGTGGTTTCTGACTAGTAGAGAGACAGAGTGGAGGTGCCACATAGGATTCCTTAGTCTGGAATCTTTCTGAGAAAGAAACTTTCATGGCATAGGTCCTTAAAGCCATTAGCTGCCCACCTTAGCACTCAGCTGAGGGCCCAACTCCACCCACTGCTATTCAGGAGACAGATGTCTTCTTCTGAACCAGATTCAAAGCTGTGGAAACGCTCCAAGGCGGTCCTGCTTTGCCCTCCAGGGTTGCAGAGAGTCAGAATGGACTCATGCAAATAGTTAGGGCTGCAGATTTCCAGGCCTTTTCTCTGTGGAGTGGCTGTCTGGTACATTCAAATGGCCAACCTTCCCACGTGCCCACGAGCTTCTACCCACCGTGCCACCAACATCCCTTTTAGACAGCGCTAGCTGCCTCCAGTGCCATTCTCCAAAACTCTAAAGCTAGCTTTTGTGAAAGGCCTGACTTTATCTCTAACCCCTATAGAATGTATACATGTTGTTATGTTATACATCGGACTTTTCCACTGTGCTAACCTCCCCTCCATGAACCAATGGTATGACCCAAAAGACACTATACAGCAGAAAGATCTCGTTCCAACGCCTTTCATGAGACCTGAGTCCTGGCGTAGTGCTTATGTGGAGGGTTGCTAAGTGGCAGGTCAGCAAGCAGTTCGAAACCACTGGGCACTCGGAGGGAGACAGATGAGGCTTTCTATTCCCGTCAAGTGTCATCATCTTGGAAAGTCACAGGGGACGGTTCCAGTCGTCCTTGAGGACTGCTGTGAGTGGGCATCAGTTCCATGACAAAGAGTTTGCTTTTCTGGTTGTGGGGTACTGAGAAAAAAAGTAACACACTGTTGAGTTAAAAGTATATTTTGTCATTTTCACTCTCTGCCAGCGGTGGTACCTTTGACTCGGTTCTTGGTGCCCCACGTGACAGTACGTTGTCGCCCAGTGGTTCTCCGCATGTGGGGTTGTATCCGCAGCTGTAGCAGCGGCTGGATGTTAATGCACACGCCCCATTCCCCCAGGAAGAGCACACTGGCATGAGGTTCGAAAGGTCTAGGGTTTGCTTGTTTGTTTTTTAAGACCAATTCTAGTTAAAATGTCTTAGAGAAAGTGGCTTCACCCAGTGAGCTTTTCTTTCTTCATCGTTGGTATGAGAATTCCAGACCTAACCCAGGGTCAAGAGAGATAACACTTATGTCCCCGTTCTTAAAAATGGGACCACGACAGGGGTTCAAAGTCACAAACACTGCCTGGGAGGCTCTTCCCAGGCTAGCATGGGCTTGAACACAGAGCAGGGTGCTTTCCCTGCAAATCCCCCTCTGTCCGAGGCTCAGTGCCATCCTACCTGAACTGGAAGGTCTGTACTTTCACAGGCTCCTCAGCAGTGGCTTCTGCAGTCAGGACAACAGTGAGGTCACATTATCTGCATTGCCTTCCCTTCCCCAGAAATGGTTGCCTGCAGAGTTCATTAAGACCCAACAGGTCAGATCACAGGCCCCATCCCCACCCCACCACTATTCAAACCAATATGCTCAACGGCCTCACCCGTCAAGGCGGAAAGCCAAGCAGGGACATTTCAGGAACAGGCCAACCACCACACTTAATCTGAAAGATATCTGTTTAAATGTCATCATCCTCATTTGAAGTATCAACTGCTGATATCGTTACATAGGGTGCCTTTTCCCCTCCCCTCACAGCAAGCTTGGGGGCAGAGTCGTAAGACATTGGGTTATGGTCTGCCAGGGTTACCAGTTTGAAACCACCATCTGCTCTTCGGGAGAAATATGGGGTTTTCCATGCTCTTCGTTAGTCTCAGAAACTCACAGGGGCAGTTCTGCCTGGTGCCGTAGCATCCCCATGAGTCAGCAGCCACTCAATGGCAGTGACCTTGGATT
This sequence comes from Nesogale talazaci, assembly GCA_004026705.1. NCBI lineage: Eukaryota > Metazoa > Chordata > Mammalia > Afrosoricida > Tenrecidae > Nesogale > Nesogale talazaci. Next base: position 160,785 of record PVJH01000340.1, read on the forward strand.
TTTTTTTTTGTCCTCCCTTCCTTATAAATTAGGCAGAACAAAGAGGAATTAAAAAGGGATCAAACAACCTAAATAGAGTGGTAAAGGCACAACTCTGAGGGCCCAGGACGCTTTGTGTGGCTGAGCAGAAGAGAAAGAAGTCTCCTATGGAGAGGTCAGGGTCATGTTGCTGAGTTGCCGTTTACCAAGCTCCAAGATAGCAAGTCCACCTGAGGGGAAAGGATGAGGCTGGACCCCACACAGAACAAAGCCCCGATGTCTAGGGTGCATTCTGGCTATGAAGTTGCTCTCCCGTTCACTTCCCACAGCACAAGGACATGATTTGGGGTTGACCCCTTTTTTGAAACAAGCACGTGAAGCCCCAGGCTTTCTTCGTGTTTCATCTCCCACTCTTGACCGCCATTAGTGGTGTGAAGCTGGACAGCCTCTTGCCTCTTTGTGGATGGAGCTTCCTATTCTCATTCTGTGAATGGAGAGGGTTGAGCCGTCTGGGGGTGCCGAGGGGTAAAAGGGTGATGGGTGAAGGAAGGAGGTTGCTACAGTGGGAGTCAAGAGAGACTGTCCCTTTAGATGAGTGGCCACCCATGTGCTATGGCACGGGTGATGTGTTCTACTTTGCAGTTGGGTGTACACTTTATTGTCTTAATACGTACTTTATGTGCAGTTGCTAGGAGTGGTTAAGCATTGGGGGGCTAACCACAAGGTCAGCAGTTTGAAACCACGGGCCGGTCTGTGACAGAAAGACAAAGCTTCCTATCCACTGTAAAGGATTACAGTCTCAAAAGCTCAGGGGCAGTTCTCCCGTGTCCTATGGATCCCTGTGAGTCGGAATGCAGTGAGTTTGTTTTCATGTATGTACACCGTATGTAATCTGCATGTAGTTGTCTGTATGTGGCAGTGTTCAGAATGTGTACTGACTCTTGGGTAGCACGTACACTGCATGTGCTCCTTAAGGAGTTTGCTAGCCAACCATTCCCTCCCACGGCAGTAAACTGATGAGTGGAATTTCTGCACAGAGGGTAATAGGGAAGGCGCTAAGCTCAAGAAAATGGGAACTAGCAAGAAAGGTGCATTAGTTATCTATTGCTGCATAACAAATGGCCCCGAAAAGCAATGACTTAAAATAACATGTATCATCTTGATGTTTCTGGAATGCAGGCACTACAGTCATTGGCAGGAAAGGTCTGCGGCTTCCCTCCTGCATGAGCCATTCCCCTGCTCACGGCGGCTTCTCCAGAGTGCCTCGCACACAAACAAGTAAGCAAGAGGGCAACAGCGAGTGCCAGCACGACTGCAGCCAGAGTCTTTTGTACCCAGCAAGAAAGTGGCACCCCATCGCTGTTCCTTAGGAGGCACCACCCACACTTCAGGGCGAGGGCTTCAGCAAGGGAAGGATTCCCAGGGAGCTGAATTCTTGGAAATCAGGTTGGGAGCTCCCGACCACCATCGACTCTCTAGCCAGGGGCTCATCTTCATCAGGAACTTGAGGCCTGAAGGTAAGAAGGTTTATAGGGGCTGGAGAAGCAGCATCTTGCCCCCTAAAGGTTTTAGTTTCTCGAGTTATTCATTAAGCAGCATTTGAAGAAATAGTTCTATTGGTCTATAATTTATACAGCATATAATTCAATGCAGCACAAACCAAATGCATTTTCATCGTGTCCATGCCAGCTCAAGGTCACCTGACAGGACAGGGCAGAGTTGCCAGTGAGTCTCTGACTCTTTATGGAAGTAGAAAGCCCAGTCTTTCTCTCGAGGAGCAGCTGGTGATTTTGAACTGATGACCCTGCAGATAGTAGCCCAAAGAGTAGCCACTATGCCACCAAGGCACCCATGTAATCCAAAAGTTCTGTCATATTACGAAGACTTGTGCAATCCACACTGCAATCCATTTGAGAACATTTTCTTCTTCCTTGTATTCATTGTTGCTAGTTCCCTCCCCACCAACACATGTGGCAGTGTTGACCACTAAACACTGCCACCCTGAACACTGCCACGTACACCCTGACTTCCCTGCCATGCCCCTAGGAAATTATTGATCCAGTTACCGCCTCTAATAATCACATTTACAGCTTATGGTATGTATCTAAACAAAATTAAACACAAAACAAAAGCTTGTAACTACTGTGCCTGCTGTGTAGGGGTTGCGGATACTAAGAGGACCATAGGCTTGTCTCTGTCTTCGTGGGCCTGGTAGTAGTAGTTGACAGACATGTCAATGAGACACTGCCAAATTTACCTTTGCAAAGCCTGAGCCCTGCTCTCACAGACACAGTCAGCCCCAGGAGATGAAAAGGGCACGGTTTGCCCAGGGATAAGCTCACACAGGAAAGTGGGAAGAGGGCTGTTACATTGAGGGAATCTCACAACGAATGTCACATGGCAACATGTGTACCAGCTGTTGCATGGAAAATCCATTTGCTTGGTAAAGAAAGAAGGGAAGAAGACTGAAGAAAACCAAAGAAGTGTAGGAATCACTAGTTCAGGGACCACACCGGAAGGTCCTGGACAGAAAGGGAGAGAAATGTGCAACAAAACTGATCGTCATAGGGGAGACCAGACTTGTTGATCAGATGGAGACACTGGTAGAACATCAGAGGCGACGGCCCTTCATCACCCTTCAGTCTGGGACAGAACTCACTCTCATAGTTCCGTGTTCTCACCAACAGTCGGCACCCTGGTGGCGCAGTGGTTACATGTTAGGCTGCTGACTGCAAGATCCACTCTTGGAGACCACCAGACCCTCCTTGGGAGAAAGATGGGGTTTTCTAGCCCCATAAAGAGTTACAGACCCCAAAACCCAGAGGCAGGTAGTTTTACCCTTCCCTATACTGCAGTGGTTCTCAACCTTCCTAATGCTGTGACTCTTTAACATGGTTCCTCAAGTTGTGATGACCCCCAACCAGAAAATTATTTTCATTTCTCCCTCATAACTATAATTTTGCTTCTGTTATAAATCATTATGTAAATATCTGATATGCAGGATGTCTTTTCATTGTTACAAACTGAACATAATTAAAGCATAGTGATACATCACAAAAACAATATGCAATTATATATTGTGAAATATTTATTTCTAATGGCAAACAAATGAAATTGTGAAAGGGGTCATTTGACCCCCAAAAAGGATCATAATACACAGGTTGAGAGCTGCTGCTATAGATCCACTATAAGTCAGAATCGATTGTATGGCAGTGAGTTTTTTTGTTTTGTAGTAGACAAGTCTATAAGAGGAACAATAGCAGGAGGGAAGGACACATCCCTTAGAATTATCAACCACTTGAGAAATTTTTTAAGTCAGCATTTACTCAAGGATAAAGTTCAGAAAGGTTCAGAAAGAAGGAGGGATACAAAAGGGAGACAAGGAGGAAGTAGATATATGAAGCGCAGGAATTATTGCAATGGAACCCTGGTGGCATACTGAATTGCGTATTGGACTGCTAACCACAAGGTCAGATGACAGACAGCATGGAAGATATAGCCCGAGGAGAGTGGCAGGTCTGTGCAGACCACATGGGAGTGAAAAAAGGGGCCAGGGGGAGAGAGTTCACTAAGCCCCAGGGAAAACACCCCTGCTCAGAGCAGCCAGTGAGTGCACAGAGAAGACTGTAGGGCTGGCCCCACCATGAGACACCAAGTTCCCTCACTGGCCCATGGTGCTCCAAGAGACAGCACTGGAGACATTAAGCAGAAAATGTGCCCAGTTTTCCCCAAGCATAGTGGGGTGAAACGCAAAGGGAATGCAAGAGGGCAGCCAGGGAGCAAAGTAACCAAGTTTCTGAGGAATCCTGAAAATATCCTGAAAAATCCTGCCCTGGGGGCAGGGCTTGGTACATCATCAGACTTGATTGGAAAACTTACGTAAGGATCAGTAGACAAACCTGGAACTACTTACTTTTTGTTGTTGTTGTTCTGTTTTGTTTTGGGTTGCTTGTTTTTGTTTTTATTTTGCCCTATGTCTATCTATATAATATAGGCAGGACAAAAAACCTCAAGGAGAGAACAATGGGACCAGTGGGAGCCAACAAACTCAGGGATACGGGAACAACAAGAGATCTAAAATTGATGGTTAGGAGGCTGTACAATGCCTCGTGGAGTTTAATTGAGTGCAATATATCTGAGGTGAGCCGAATGGAGGATAAGTATGATTGTGATAGAAGGAAGGTGAAAGGAAATAGGAGAAAGAAATAGGAGGCAAAAGCTATTTATAGAGGTATAGCTGTAGGCATGTATAAAAGTAAATATAATAATTTATAATGAAAGGAATGGAGGTTAATGTACATGTATTTATATGATAAATATTAAGATAGCAAACAGATTTTGGACCTCTATTCTAGGCCTCCCTTAACACAAGAATGCTTTGCTCTAATAACCTGGCACACTTTTATACTCACCTTCCTGACATGACCACTGAAGACAAAATGGGTACATAAGCAAATGAGAGTGGATGATGCCTACTTATCAAAAGACATAGTGTCTGGGGTCTTAAAGACTTGAAGCTAAATAAGTAGCCATCCAGCAGGGAAGCAAATAAGCTCACATGGAAGAAGCACACCAACCTATGTGATCATGAGTTGTCAACAGGATCAGAAAACGAACAACTATATTTATGCAAACGAGGGGGTTTGGAGTGGAGACAATTAAATATCCTCCCACAGGGGATTCTAAGGAAGGGATGATTCAGCCAATGTGCAGTAGAACACTGACAAAACACATACTTCCTCTAGTTCCTGAAGGCTTCCTCCCCACACTACCACAACCCAGTTCTACCTTACAAATCTGGCCAAACCAGAGAACACACATTGGTACAGATAAGAGGTCTCCACACATGGAATTCAGGACAGATAAACCCCTCAGGAACAGTAGTGGGAGTAGCAATACCATGAGGGAAGGGAGATAAGTTGGAAGGAGGAAGGGGGAGAAAGGGAAACCCACCACAAGCCCTTTCACCTGCCAATGGGGACAAAAAACAGAAATGTGGTTGAAGGGAGACAATGGACAATATATAACAATATATAATTGATAAAGGATTCACGAGGGGGAAAGGGTGAAGGGAGAGGAAAAAGAAGAGTTTATACCAAGGGGAAAATGTTTGAGAAATGATGATGGCAGCATATGCTTGGAAAAATTGATATTTGAAATGTTCTAAGAGCTGTAAGAACCCCCAATAAAATGATTTTGAAGGAGAAGAAGAAGAAGCATCCTTGGGCCTGGGAGGAGCTGCCAAATGAGCAAATGCATGTAATTGAACTGAGCTGACTTTTCTTATGATGACAGATGAGTTCCCCACAGGGCCTAGTGCAACCCAGTGGGGGCCACTGTGCCATAGCTTCGTCTATTCTTAGAGAAAATCATCGCCAGTGTTCATGTTAGAGAACTGGCAAAACGGCACTGAGTATTCCAATTTTGCTTCTCTGCCATGTGTCATATGAGGAGAGTAGGGTTATTTTAAGCTAAAAGCAATTATATTAGGATTCCGTTCTCTTCTGTGGTTTTTGGCTTGCCTTATGATCCTTATGGCTAAAATCAGATGAGCTTAAGGAAAGTTTTCCATGACATCCTTTAGAAGAAAGTTCGTGAAGGCACCTCACATTTTTTTGGTAAGGAAGAGAAGTTTCTGACCTCCTGTCAAGCAGAGCAACACAACTTAATTCCTACAGCTAGTGTGTCATCGAGCATTAATTACTTCGGTCATCTACTTTTCCTCCTCCTCTTTAGGTTTTGTGTGCTCCCCACTGCTAGCTCAATCTGCTTGCTCTTCTCTCCTCAGTATCCTGGATGACCAGGGGGCTGTCAGTGCCCTGACCCGTAGTCATTTGCCTTTGAATTGCTTCCAACTCATGGAGATGCTTGTGTCACTACAGGTCACAGTAGGAGTGGACTTTAGTTAGTATCCAGGGATGACTTTTTGGAAGCAGATTGCCAAGATGGTCTTCCAAGGTGCCTCTGGGAAGATGTTAACCTGCGCCTTTTGGGCTATTAGCTGTCAAGGACATAAGCCATTTGCACCGCACAGAAACCCTTCTTCCCTGTGCCCTGGCTGAACTCTTACTGTCTGCTTTGAATTGTCCCAGCCCTCCTCCTCCAATCCTCTGCTGCTGCACTTCTCACTGGGAGTGTCACACATTCAGGGAACAGGACAAGACTCCGGGGTGTGTGCAGATGACCTGGCTTGTGGTCTCCAAATCCATTTTGATTGTTCTGGGAAGTTACTCTGAGCTTCAGTGGCACTTTGCTTTTCTATGGGGACTAAATGTTTCTACTCCAGCTGCATTCGATAAGTCGGTGATGGTGACAAGCAGCACTCACCCCCCACTAGGCCAATTCCACCCGGCAGGGTTGCAAGTGCCCATCCTGACAGGAGGCAGTACAATGAGGGATCACCTCGCAGACTTGTTTCCGAGCTTCCTGTCATCTGGCCGTGAACGAAAGGCACAACCTCCCAATTCAATGGCATTGAAGGCAACCACTCATCGGTTCAGGCAGCAAAATAAATTGGTCCTCAGCTGCTTGCAGTCTGTTTTTCTGGTTAGAGCTATAAATAAAAGAAATGATTGTGCCGCCGTCTGTGTGACACCAGTCTGCCCCCTTCCCCTTCCCCTTCTCTCACCGACTTTCTCTGGCTTTGTTCTTGTCACGCCCCCCCCCCCCCCTGCCCCGCCACCTGATCCTCAACCCCAGAAACATAACGTTAAGGATTATATTTGGAGGTTGCCTTGTGCTGTGTGTCTACACTTGAGTTGCATGTACGCAAATATAATAAACGAACGACTGTGCCTGCTATATTCCCTCTTCAACTCAATTTGTTAAGTCATTCATATAAAAATACTTTGCACTAAATATCATATCCCAGTCATCTTATTCTTCTTTTGTCCCGTTTATTCATAGAACTAAGTTACATCACTCAACGGTGACATTTAAGTGACAGTTACGGCAGTGACAGAGTAAGGACCGTGTGGAGTGTCGTGCATTGGGCAGCTTGTCTGGTCATTTATATATTCCATAAACACTGGTTACAATGCCTCAGGAGGGCTGGAGAAAGCATGAGAAATTTCTCACACAAATGATGGTGAAATACATTTTCAAAAGCACCATCTAATAGGTACCTGCCCGTGTTGTTCTCCTAAAGTTGGTCCCTGTGAAGACATAAGTGTCCGAAATCTCAAACATGAAACCTAAAAACAAGTAAACGCCCTTCCTATTCTCTCTTCCACCTCCAAAGCATTTTGTCTGCACAAATACAAAGGGATGGAAGAAAAAAAAAATCAGAGCAACCAGATGATCTTCCCCTCTTTCAATTGAAAATTGCTCTATGCCAGCACATTCTGACCAAACGCCCTGACTTTATCAGCAAGACATTAGTCTCTCAGTTTCGACCAGCGCCGAGCCCCGTGCCAGCTCCGACCCGATGCTCCATGCTCCGCAGAGGCCATGGCCAGGTCGGTGTCCCTGGCTCCGTTGAAAGGCCGCTCTGGGCTCCGCTCTAAATTAATAAAGCCAATCTGAAATGCACAAAGCCTGCGTGGCCAATCATTTTCCGGGAGGCTTTTGCAATGGCCTCTGCAGTCAGATAAATCACCTTCAAGCGCTTACGCCAATGACCACACATTAGGGGGCCCGGTGGTTCTGTCCCTCTAGAGGACCTCATCTCAGACGAAGATGCGGCCCGTATCCCCGCCCTCCCCCTGGCCCCGGGGTGGGGGTGGGGGGCTCCTTGGTACCGAACACCGGAGCTGGCTCGGTGCCGCCTCCCTAGCGAAAGTGCGCCGCACGTGGCCCGGCGATGGCCGCGGTCCCGGGTGCAAGGATTTGGTCTGCGAGGCTGGGCCCGGTTCTGACCGGCATGGTTGGGCCGGCGATCGCCGGGCTGCTAAGCTCAGTCCTCTGCCTGGCGTTTTTGACTCTCCGCTGAAAGCTTTCCGCTGCATCGGAATGAGCAACACGTGGGCCGTGGGGAGCGCGCGGTCCTCTCCCACCTCCTCCGCCCTCCCGCGGGCGCCCCGGTGGCCCGGCCGGGCCGTTTGGTGACCTTGGGAAAGTTCTGCTGCTTTCCGGTCGGCTTCCTTTGTGCGGGCCCCGCGCGGGCCCCTCCGCTCCCCTCCCCCTCTCGTCTCCGCCTGGCCTCACCCTCGCAGGGAAAGTTGGTTGGTTGGTTAGGGCTGGGCCATTAAAGACACCAAGCACCTACCTCGGGCGCACCCCCAAGGCAGACCAGGCGATCCTCCGCCCCAAGGTCACGGCCGTGGGAACCCCACGGAAAAGACCCCCCCACGGGATCTGTGTGTGTCCGCACCAAGTCTGCTGCAACCCGACGTGGGAGAGCGGTGGGCTTTAACCACCATCGAAAGCCCTGGGAAGGGAGACTGCATCCCCTCCCTCCCCGCAGGCCCCTCGTGGACAGGGAGCCTCCGTCTAAAGGCCTCGCTAACCATTCCGCCCCCGACGGAGGCGCCCTCCCTCCCCTGATGGGTGCAGCTAGCTGCGAAGGCCTGCTCTGCGCAGCGCCCCGGCGGACCCTGTTGGTGGGATCTGCTCCTCCTCTTCTTTCTGCTGGCACCGCTTCGACCCAAGCGTGTGAGCCTGCGGGGTTCAGCAGGCTGGGCACATCTGGGGCTCCTGACGGGCAGGGTCTTCAGCCACCAGCCTTCAAACCCGGTCAGCTGACTGGAGACCGTGAACGGCCTTCTTGAAGGCTGACTTGGCCGAGAAGTCCAGACACCGGAGACGACGGGCAGTCTTAGTTCTCCTCTGATGTCTGTGCAGAAAGACTCCTGGAACACTAGGGCGGTTTGTTTTCCCGAAAGGGACAATGGGAGAAATTTTGGGGGTTGGAGGTAGGGGTGGGGAGGAGAAGCAGCCAGAGAGGCATCTGGGACTCTGGGTGGCCGCAGGTCTTCCTTCCTTGGGTGCCCCAGTCCCTGCAGGAGCAGGGAATATCTTCATGCTTCTTTCTTCTGCACATGGTCCTCTTGGTTGGCCCTGCTGTTGTTCTGCATCCTGATCTCTCTCTCTCTCTCTCACCTCTCTTCTTCCCTTCCTAGAAGAAAGTGAGGCCTTTTCTGCCCTCTTAGCCCTTTTTTGGTGGCTACCCAATGGGGTGGGGTAGAACTGCCCCTGTGAGTTTAGCTAGGAGTCAGAATTGGCTTGATGGTGCTGGGTTTGGTTCTGTCTGTTGCTTCCTTCAGAAATGACCCCTCCATCTTCACCGACAGTTCAGGTGACTCTCTGCACTCTTCCACAGCTGGAATGGCATCAGGGTCAGGCCACACTCACAGGGCAGCAAGACTCAAGAGTCTTTCTCGAACTCCTACCTGTCCAGTGGGAGGGCCTGAAGAGGCCTGCTCAGAAGCTTCCTGGTCCTCTTTCCGCTTCATGACCCAGGCCCTCCTTCCCGAGGGCTCTTCTGTCCCTGGTACAACTTTCTGTTTGTGCTCAGGGGATTCTGTCTTAGAAGCAAGAACCCCCTGAAACCTCTCTGCTCACTGATTTTTGTTTGTTAATGTGTGTGTGTGCATTAGGTGTGTGCGGCGGTTGCATTTCAGATTACTATATTTATAGTCAACAATTTGAATAACATCAAACCTCCGAGGAGCTTACCCTGTACCCCCTTTGCGCTTCTGTCTCGAGCAATAGCATCTTCCCCTTCATCCTCGTTAACACCTGTTGACCCTCTAGAAGCTTGACTCTTGCTGCTCTTCCTTCCCTGTCCCCACTCTGTCCTTTGTAATCATCGAAAGTCTACATTTATTTTGTTATGAAAAGCCTTTATTTTTTCTTCTATAACAATGGTCTTGTACAATATTTGTCTTGTCATTGGCTCATTTCACTGGACATAATGTTCTCGAAATCCATTCAGACCCTCAGGTGTTTCACAGTTTCATCCTTCTCCTTGTTTTTTTTAAAAAGATCATTCTATTGGGGGCTCCTCACAGCTCTTATAACAATCCGTACATCAATTGTATCGAGCATCTTTGTACATATGTTGCCATCGTCATTTTCTTTTTTTTTGGGGGGGGGCAATCACTGCCCTCAGGTGGTGGGAGTAGGAGGCCCAGCCTTTGCTCCGTAGAGCTGGAATTGAACCTCCATCCCACTGGCCCACAGTCCCGCGCACAACCACTACGCCACTGGGGCTCAGCTGCCATCATCATTTTCTAAACATTTACTTTCTCTTTGAGCCTTTGATCTTAGCTTCCTTCCCCAACCTTCCCACCCTCATGAACCCTTGATAAATTACAAATTCTTTTCTGCCCTGGATTCTGTGTGTGGAGAGCGGTACCAGTGTACCTGCTCCAGTGTCATTGGATTTGTAAGGGTAAAACTGGGGTCATGATTGTGAGGGGGAGGAAGTATTAAAAAACTAGAGGAGTGTTGTGTGTTTCGTCGGTGCTATACTGCACCCCAGTTGGTTCATCCCTTCCTTGTGACCCTTCTGTGAGGGGATGTCGAATTGTCTACAGATGGGCTTAGTGTTTCTACTCCAGCACCCCTCATTCGCATGGATATGATGATTTGGGGTCATCTGATATCTGATATGTGATCCTGTCAACACACTGTAGTCACATAGGCTGGTGTGTTTCTTCCAGGTGGGCTTGGTTGTGTCCCAGCTACATGACTCCTTGTTTGTCTTTAAGCCTTTACGACTCCAAATGCTTCAGCTTGTAAAAACTGGACAACACCAGCTTTCTTCACCACATTTGTGTATGGACCCATTTTGTCTTCAGCAATTGTGTAGGAAAGGTGAGCATCACAGAATGCCAGACTATTAGAACAAAGTGTTCTTGCAGTGAGAGAGTACTTGGGTAGAGGTCCAATATCTATCTGCACTTTAATACTTAACCTATAATGTACGTAGATCTCTATCCCTATTGTTATCTATAAATGTATGTACACATGTATGTGCCTGTATTTGCACCTCTATAAATGTCTTTTGCTTTCTAGTTCTTTCCTCTACTTCCTTTTCCTTTCCTTCTGTCCCACTATCATGTTTGACCTTCATTTGACTCTCAGTAATTCCTCTTGGCTACATTCCAGTTGATTAAATCCCATCAGGCATTCTAACTCCTTCTTGCTCTCGATTTTAGATTATTTGGTGTTCTCCTTTTTATTACTTTATGGATGCATAGGACTCCCTTATGCACACATACTGTAGTTTATTTATCCACTGATCCACTGATGGGCACTTAGGTTGCCTGTCTTCTTGCTATTGTGAATGGTGCAACAATGAACGTGAGTGGGTGTACATACATCTGTTCGGGTTATGGCTCCTATTGCTTTAGGGGATAGACTGAGTGAAGAGATCACCGGTTCATGTGGTATTTCTATCTACCTCGTTATTTGGAGAAGTGCCATACTGCTTTCCACAGTGGTTCTGTAGCTTTGCACTTCCCACTCAGCTGGTGGTTTTAGTTTTACCCCTCTTGTTTCCTTTTAACAACTCTTTGTAGTATTTCCAGATAAAACACAGAACTCCTGTTTAAAGTCAGATTTCAGGGAAACAGGGGGTAGTAATATAAGTATGTTCCAAATGTTACATGAAACATTTTGATGAAAACTTCTTATACATACACACATATGTGGATGAGTTAAAAACTTGCTACTCTCAATAAAAGTACTTTTTAAATGCTGTCATAAACTAATAAAAACTCTATTAAACAAAAATCAAAAAGATCTTTAAAAAAAGTACATAGATCCTCCATTCTATAGAAGGCAGTGTTTCTGTTTCTCTAACACTTCCCCGAATACTTTCTGTGCACTTCACCACGTCAGAGAGGCTGTTCTGGCATCCTCTGAGGAGTCTAACTGCGTGGCTTTTAAACGTTCTTTCAGTTTGGAGAACAGTACAAAACCTGAGGGGACAAGGTCGGCACTGTCGGGTGGACCAGGTAAGGTTTCCCTCGAGAAGCTCACAGGACAGGCCTGGCTACTCTGGGAAGAAAGGGCAGGTGCATTTCCATGAGGGAACTCAATATTCCTGACTTTGACCAAATCAGTTTTTCATTTTCTTAAAATTTCTTTATAACAAACACCTGTGATTATAGGAAAATCTATCGAGATTAGCCTCTGAGAATCCCCAAATATAGTTGCCCTAACCTTCTGAACTGACCTGGCCCAGCAGATCCCCTCAGAAGCTACTCTTTTGATGAGCCTTTTTTGAAGACACCCTAATAAGATAAGGAAAGTGTATTACTCTGAGAACTTGTCTGCCATCATACACTGATTACAGAGAAAGGTTCAAACATGATTTAAAAAAAAACCTCATGAATACATGAGCTGGAAATCTAGTAGTTATTTGTTACACTTGTACACTTTTTAACATATGTGTGCACATATATGTGTAAATTTCTCTCATAAATTATGTACATTTTCCTTCTAAATCTGACAAGATCCAGTATCTTTACACAGTGATTCTCACATTATAATCACCAGGAGAATGTTTTAAAAATACAGATAGCTTGGTTAATAGGGTCCCCTCAACACACACATATTTTACCTTAAGCGAATATTTACAGAAGACATTCACTTAACAAGTCCTACACATTTTGCTTAGTGACATGAGTTGCCATCCCTTCACGGGAACGGTGTTCCTCCCACTTCCTCCATGGATTTCCTGTGTTTCTGTTCGTCCTTCTTTCCTGCCTCGTCCCGTCCGATGAAGTTCGTTTTGGAGCAAATGTTGCCCTTTTCTCTGGTATGCTTGATTGCTCTTGATGAGATGTTTTTGATGCTTCTACATGATTTAATGTGCAGGGAATGGAACCGCACGATGGGATAGGCAGTAATTAATGCTCGTGGCTCCTGCATTTTGGATTTAGACTGCTCTATGGGTACTGCAAATCAGAACCAACTTTTTATATATATAGGCACCATATCAGTCTTCTCACTACTAAGCACGGAAGCAAAGGTCAAACAAATGTCATTGAAAAGTGCCCTGTCAGCATGTGAAATGGTCTTATTTCAGGTCAACAGCAAGAGCAACAAAAAACCCAATGCCAAAGAGTCAATTCTGACTAAGCCGTTTAAGAGAGCTGTCAAGAGCTGTAATATTGACATCATGGTAGCAAATGGCTCTTCATCTCGGCGTTTCAGGTTTTGTAATATACAATACAGCTGGGCACCCTGTTAGAAGATTTACCTTTTGCCATTGCTTTTATTACAGGTCAGTGTTCAAGAATATAGGCTCTGTTGAACTTCTAGTTCAAGAAGAATTTGAACAAAATTTTTATCAGTTCTCCCACTCTTGACCGCCATTAGTGGTGTGAAGCTGGACAGCCTCTTGCCTGTCAGGAGAGCAAAAAGTTGCCTGTAGTTCATTTGTTACTGAAAAATTCATCGTAAGTTCAGGTACTATGGTTTAATTGTCCTGGATGGCACATCGTTTATTCGGATTGGTGAGTGCCTTTTCTGTGAGCCTGGCACTTAATTTTGCCCTGCAGATCAGTCTTGCTCATATAGACCCGAGTAGTAAGTGCTAGGGAGATGTTCGTATAGAGGCCAAGTCAAGTAACTGTCGAAACTTGAGTGAGTGGGAAATAGTATGCCTAGGATCAAAATATGTTTTATGCTAATTTGTTGTGCGTCTGCAGATGACATTGCTTGGTTAGTAGATTGCTCAGGGCAGAGTTCAGGGTTGGGGACTTGGTGAGGAAAGGCTCTGTTAAAAATGCTATCTAGGTAAATGTGACCGTGGAGGTTTTCACACATCTCTTTAGTGTCTAATAAGAAGTTCCAGGAAGAGTGCAGCTTGGGACAAATTTGCCATAGACTATAAGGGCATTCAAGTAGTTGATGGGAAATTTATTACCTTTCTGTTCCCCTTTTGTCCATGAACTTTTTGAGGACCTGCACATAAGCTTTGTACTTGAAATCTTGACTTTGATCCTGGTTGGCTCTGTGTTTTAGAGTAAACTGTTTATACTATCCGAGCCTTTATTGACTTGTCTGGGTAAGCATGTCTGGAATGTTGGGATAAGGAGTTCTAAAAAATTCCTTCCTCCATACAAAGAGCACACTGGCAGAAATGGTCAAAACCAACCCTTTCAGATCTCCAGAAATTAACAAAAGGCTTTTAGTGATTCAAGAATTATTTACTAAGAAATTTAAAAAGCTTTCAGTGAGTCTAGGGAGTGTTGTGGCATTTTCACTTGCCCTATGGTAGCCTTGACCACTGTAGCTTCACAATCATGTTAGCTCTGGATATCTGTAGCCTGGCAGTCACCAGAGGGGACAGAAGAAGTCTGCAGCTCCCTAAAAAACCCCATTTCTTGAGAACAGATACTATTTATCTTGTCTGATAGCTAACCAAAATGTGGGTGGCACGAATGCACATCTGCTCCATGGGAGAAAGATGAAACGATCTATTTCCATCAAGATGGAAGCCCTATGGGGCAAGTCTACTCTCTGAAAAGGCCATTTGGAATCCGAATCACCTTCACAGCAGTGGGTTTGGTAGTAGGTAGCTCCTGAATTTAATTTGATTGCTCTGTATGAATAGCCCTATGACCAAGACACTTACTGAAAACAATCAGTGATAACTGTTTAACCTTACAGCTGTCTGGGGTAGTAATATTGTTGGAGGCTAATAAAGGTGTTCTATAAATTTAATGATGACCCCCCCAAAGATATATTGAAGTCCTTATTCCTGTATCTGTGAATGTCTGGGCATGTAGGATTTTTCTCTATCAGTTAGATTAATGCTGTTACCCTCAAAGTAGGTCGGATCTTAATCCTGTATGATTGATGCCTTATAAAAAGAGGGAAGATATGAAAACAGAATTGTGGGCAGGGAAAAACAGCAAGGAAAGAACTTCAAGAAATACCCAAGCTACAGAAGTTGAAAAGGCGAAGAAAGATCCTTTCTTAGAGTGACACAGAGCGAGAGCGCATAGTCTTGCTGACATCCTGAATTTGTAGACACCAGAAATCTGTGAGAAAATGAATTCCTGTTCTTTAAAGTCACACACTTCATGGTACTTTACTATGTAGCTGTAAGAAATGATGACAGATGAAGACCAAAAGGATGAGGAAGGAAAAACTAGGGAATGAAATGTTCGGCATGTGTAAAGAAGTGCACATGCCCATGAAAGACACAAGAGAGTTCTAATTTCTCATTTCAGATTGACCTTAAAAGCTCCGAGGAAGTGGGAGCTAAGGCTGAGTTGTCAATTGCTTGCTGGAGTATTGCAGATGTGCTCCAAGACGCACAGTTGAGAGACTTACTGTGTCAAGGCACATAAAGGACATCTCTGGGTAGCCTTTACCTGACCACTAAGTGAACTAAGCAGAGTCTTCAGTGGCTACACATGACAAAGAATACAGGCTTTACAGAACTCATTAAGAAAGTCATGTAGCAATTAACTATGCCATGACCACCACCACCTAACATCCTGGGAGGGTGTTAGTCACATTATATTATTAAAATGGTCCGTTTTTTTAACTAGAAAAAAAAATCAAGAAACCTACAAAGAAATGGTTAATGCAGAGAAAAAAAAACATTTTTTAAAGTAGAAACTTCCCCTTAGCATGCCTGGATAATGTTTAACTTAGTAACACAATTATTTTAAGTAAGCCAGTTTAAATATGCTTAAATACTAAAGGAAATCATGTCTAAAGAATTAAAGGAAAGTATGAGAGCAATGCCTTTCCAAATAGAAAATATCAACAAGGAGAGAAGAGTTATTAAAAATGTACCAAGTAGAAATTCTGGACTTCAAAAGTTGAATAAATGGAATGAAAAACTAAGTAGACATGTTCAGTAACATATTGAAACTGTCAGAAGAGAAAAATCAGCAAGTCAGAAAATCAGTTCAGGTCAGTCTGAGAAACAGAAAAACGAAGGAGGAGGAGAAAGAGGAGGGAGAGGAGGAGGAGGAGGAGGACAGCAGCAGCAGCAGCAGCAGCAGCAATGAGAGACCTTCCTATAAGGAACAGAAGGAGACAAAAGGAATATTTGAAGAAATCATTGCCAAAATGTCCAATATTAAAGAAAAACATGAATGTACACATCTGAAAAGTTCAATAAATATCCAATAGGATAAAAATGAAGACATCCACACCTAGACACATCATGGTCAAGCTCTTGAAAATCAAAGTCAAAGAGTGTATCTTGAAATCAGTAAGCGAAAAGTGACTTATTACATACAAAGAATCTCAATTGGATTAGGAACTAACTTTTCATCAGGAGTCTTAGAAGTCTGACATTTAAAATACTGAAAGAAAAACCTATCAAACAAGAGCTCTATATTTCATAAAAAATAAGCTAGCCTTCAAAATGTAGAGGAATGCTGTTAACATTGAAGGAATTGCAACTGATGTCATGAAACGATATGTGTATAAACTTCTGAATGGGAAGTGAATTTGTTTTGTAAACTCACACCCCAAATGTTCAAAAATTTATAAAAGACAAAATCAAGATATTCCAAGAAAATTAACAACTCAGAAAATGTGTTCCCAGCAGACCTGTTTTACAAGAAACCTAAAAAGGAATTCATTAGACTGAAAATAAAAGGACATTAGACAGCAACTCCAATCCATATAATGAAACAAAGGTAAATATAAAAGACACTATGAATGTAAAGTACTTTTGTCTATAACTCTGGTGCTGTGAATTACTTGGGATGACCTTTCTAGTCATGTTCTTTGTAACTTCCACTAAATGACTAGATAGGACTATGCATATGTGAGGGGTCGTGGTCCACCCAGGGGATTAGTCTGTTGATAATGTAAATGAGGTACCTGACACCCTCGTGGGAGTGGAATTATGATAATAAAATGTGAGATACTAATATGGGGATTAGTCAGTTTTGCCATTGCACTAAGCTTAAAATGAAGCTTCCCAGAGGTAAGAAGTGGGGTGGGACTTGGGGTTAAGGGTTGAAACTCAATGCCATTAAGTCAGAAGAACCACTAGTGGAACATGTCCTTTGGAGTCAAGATCCCTGTGCAGAATATCCTGGGTCCAGGAGACAGAGCTGTTACATTGGAAATAGTGAGAGACAGTGAGAAGTAGGGGCAGAGAAATAGCAGCAGATTGCAGGAACTAGGGATCCGTCAGGAGATGGCAAGTTAGAGTTACAGGCTGACCGAATGAGAAATCCAAGTGTTTTGGAGAGGCCTTGCTAGCGGAGTGTCAGGCTCTGGGCTCTTGGTAGAGTCAACTTTGCAGGCCCACAGAGCTAGAGCTGAGTGCCTCCAGTCCGTAGCTTACTCTGGGAGTGGTGTGCCTCTGGGCATATATAGGCAAAGCTAAAAGAGTCTTGTAACTTTTGACAGAGCAGAACAGAGGCCACAGGGCTGGCCTGCTGAGCAGAGGATTTCCTGATCGAAGAACTATGCCTGAGGTTATTTCTGATGCTCAACTGTAACCCGTTCCTTTCCTAATAAGTGCTATGGCTATTAAGTACCACGAATTCTATGTGGTCATTGCAAGGAATGACTGAACCCAGTAGAGAAGTAGAGTGCCTGGTTGCTTGGGAAGGATGGTTGATATCAGATTTGATGCAAAACAGTTGGAGAGTAGAGGCTTGTCTGACATTCATCTCAGAGAAGTCATCCTGGGGCATTGACCCTGATTATGATTCTTTCGTCCTCTAGGGAAGTTAGAGGAGGTCAGATGCTGCTTCCATGTCAACTTCTCAAATTCTTTTCTTATTACTTAAAAGACAACTGCATAAAGCAATAACTCTTCAACTGTATTTGTAGGCTTATTATGGATAGAGATGAACATTATATAACAACAAGAGCAAAAATGAGGGAGGAATAGAGGCAGTTTTAAAAGGGCTTCAAGAAGTTTGTGAAGGAAATCCATTATCTTTTAATTCCATGTTTCACAATTTTTCAATCCTCTCATATATATGTACAGATCGACAATTTTAAACACTATTAAAATTAAGTTAACGTGAATCCAAACGAGATTATTTTAAGAAGTTCATTATAATCCCCAGGGAATTCACTAAGATATTAACATACAAATGTGTAGTAAAATGAACCAGGGAACTACAATGCTATGCTCGAAATGATCTAACACAAAAGAGGTAGTAATGAAAGAATAGGGGGAATGATGTGATGTTTCAAAAACAAAAGCAGACATATATCTTACTGTATCAGCAACCATATTAAATGTTAGTGAGCTAACACTCCAATCAAAAGGCAGGTATTTGCAGAAAGATTTTAAAAACATGATCCAACATGTATTCTATTTTCAAAAGACACTTGAGATTTGAAGATGCAAATAGGCTGAAAGTGAAAGAATGGATATGCCATAAAAACAGCCATCAACTAAGAGTCAGTATGTCTATAGTGCTATAATAGAACATACACTTTAGGGACCCCCCCAAATGTTCCTAAAGACAAGGAAGCCCTCTTATAATGATAAAAGAGTTCATCTATCAAGAAAAATAACAATTATGAACACATATATGCACCTAACAACAAATCCTAAAGTACATGAAGTAAACTAATAGAATAAACAATTCAACAGTAACAGTGGGAGACATCAATGCTCTAATTTTAATAGTCGGTTGATAGAATAACTAAGCAGAATATAAACAAGGAATAGAAGCCTTAAACACTATAAGCCAACTAGATCTAACACATATTTAGATCACTGCATCCAACAGAAATAGAATATGCACTTCTCTAGTACACATGGAACATGGTCTGGATGGCCATTATTTCAGACCCTTAAACAAACCAATAAATTTAAAAGGACTGGAATCATCCAGAGTCTGCTCCTCACTTGTAAAGAGGATAAGACCTGAGGGAGGCATAACAGCTGAAATCTCAAGTACAAGACCCACTCAATACTGTTTTTAAATGCTGGTGAGTTGGTTCAGACTCAAACCAGCCTGTGTACAAAAGATCACAGCACTCGGGCTGAGCCCCGGTGGCGTCGTGGTTGTGCGCGGGACTGCGGCCCACGGGGATGGAGGTTCAGTTCCAGCAGTGGGGCTGGGCCTCCTACTCCCACCACCGGAGAGCAGTGATGCCCCCCCCCAAACAAACAAACAAACAACAACAACAAAGATCACAGCACTGTGTGGTTGTG
Organism: Nesogale talazaci; assembly: GCA_004026705.1. NCBI lineage: Eukaryota > Metazoa > Chordata > Mammalia > Afrosoricida > Tenrecidae > Nesogale > Nesogale talazaci. The sequence goes on from PVJH01000340.1 coordinate 179,827, forward strand.
TGCCACCATCACAATTATTTGAGCTTCTGGTTGCAGCCACTGTATTGATCTATGTTGGTGAAGGTCCTCTTTTATTTTGCTGACCTATTTTACCAAGCATGGCTTCCTTTTCCAGACATGGGTCCCTCCTGATAACACATCCAAAGTGTGTAAGACAAAGTTGCAGTTTTTTTTTCGCCAGCAGTTTTACTTGCAAGTCATTTACATATCATGTAGTTCGATCACATAGTGGAGAACTGTGCAATCACATCCCCCCCCCATCAATTTTAGAGCATTCTCCTGGCCCCATGGTCAAATCACCTTTAAGATGATGCATACAACCCTAGGAGAATTCTGGCTATACATTTTACAAGATAGATTTGCTTCTTCTTTGGGCAGTCCATGATACTTTCAATATCTGTTGCAAACACCATAATCCAAATGCATCAGTTCTTTTTTGGTCTTCTTTATTCATTATTCCATTGTCAAAATAAATGATAAGAGCAAAACAATATTTTTCTTTGCTCCATGGATGAGTGACAGGGAACCATTTCCCTCCCTCTTTGTACTTTTTGTCCCTTTTTAAAAAATGTACTGGAAAATTTGTAATTCAATAAAACAAGCCAAATGAATACTACTCTACCTGTTTTTTCCTTAATGGTAAATGATAGGCTATTAATATTCAGTAACGTTTGACTTCCTTCCTTCATTCAGTACCAGAGAGGTGAGCTCAGTGTATATTCTCATGAACTAATTCTTCTGGTCAAGGTATAAAGCTTGACTTTCTATTACTTCAGGACAAATTCTAGTCCAGATTCTCTGTGGCTGCTTTTCTGCAACAATAGTTGAGTTGAGTTGTTCTGACAGTGATCAAGTGACTCATGAAACCTAAAATATTCACTGTCTGGACCTAGAAAATGAAATAATCTGTGGGTGGGCTCGTGAGACAGCAATTCAGCCAAGCTATCAATGAGCGTGCAGTTATCCTTTTGTGTTAGTTCCACGTTTAGAAAACTGTCTTCAGTTTGTTCAGTCTTGTTTCATCTGTGTTCACCCCCCACTCCTCCACTTCCCATATGACTCTGAAGCAATTACAAGACCTATAACATTTCATCTTCAATATTTTGGCATCTGCATTATATTTTAAGGCACAGAATAATGGTAATGGGAGTACTTGAGAAAAACCACACATAACTTTCCTTCAAATTCCACTGCACGACTGGTAGATTGACGACATGATGTTGTTTTCATAGTGGCAGAGGAAGAGTTTCACAAGTCTCCAAATTTTTTCTCCAATCTTTTAAATTTTTTTTTCTCACTAAGGAAGCCCACGAGGGAGGTGATGCTACAATGACGACTTGTATGTTCCTCACTTTAAATCACAGTTGCTTGGTGATTGTCCATACTACTTCCGGCAAAGCGGTTACAAGGTGTGGAGTGACCTGGTGTGGAACCTTTTGTTACCCTACCTCGCTTTGCCTCCACTCTCTTGTCAAACTCCTAACACCTCTGCCCACCCCCGGACTCCTCAGTCATGCCTGGGGTGTTGCTTTCTGAATGAGCTCATCTACTTTTACTGGCTGGTTTCCCAAATATTACATTTTAAAAGCTTCTATTTCCTTCCAAAGAAGTCTTCCAGGCCAGCCATCAGATTTGCCCAAGGACCGTCTGTGGCCCTTTTGGACTCAACAAACACATCAGCACCAGCCCCTGGCCAGACAGTCAGGGCACACCCCACCCCCACCTTGTGCCCAGTCTGAATTTCTCACGGGCAGCCTAAGTGGAATCAATAGAGCAATGGAGGGTAGCTGACTGGAAAATCTTGTCGGCAGTGAAAGACAAGAGGCTGCAAATGTAGAGATTTATTGAGAAAGCAGCAGTCTTTTCAGGGCTCTAATCCCAGAAAAAGCAATTAAAAAGGCAGACTAATTGCTAGGATATGTAACTCACTCTTTGGGCTGTCATTTAGCTAAATGAAAAAAAAATTTAAAAACCACCCCCAAAATCCAAGTTTGAAGTGTTTTGTAGATGGGAATTTTTAAATTTTAAGAATTTGAAAAAAAAAATTAATTAAAAAGAAAAAAAGAAATGCACACACCTCCACACATAAAATGCAGACACACATATAAAGTTTAAAGATTATCTTGTTTTCTCTCTGATACAACGTAACATTCTCAAGAAATGGTCTAGGGAGACAGACCTACCTGACTCTCCCACAGGTCTGAAATGGGACAACAGAGAAGGCTGGTCTCCTCCATGAAGCCCCAGGACCTTTGCTTCCCCCTTAGAGGTGCAGCCACAATACGGCCCTCACTCTCCTGCATTACCAGTGATCCTTATACGTAAGCTGCACAAAAAAGCCAGCGTACAGCTATCAGGAGAACACTTGCTGAGATTCCAGCTTGGCTAGCAGTTGGGTCGTCTATTTATTGCTATTAGCTGGTTCTCCTCTCGGCTACCCTACAGGCTCCACATGAAAGAGTATTTATCTAGTTACAAGTGTACTTTTTCAATGCAACTTTCTTTTCAATTAATTTTTTAACCACTTGACCTGAGAACCATCTCTCGAGGCAGCTACTCTTTTTTTTTTTTTGGAGGGGGGGGGGGCGTTGTTTCTACAACTATCTCCATAAACCACCCAAAACTTAGTGGCTTAGAACAGAAACCACATTATTTGCTTGTAGCATGCTGGGTCAGGAATTCAGGCAGTGCTCAGCAGGGATGGCTCTTCTTTGTTCCATGGTATCTGTGGCCTTACATGGGTGGTTTGAATTGTTGGGAGTTAGTTGGGTTTCTCTTTCTTTTGATGTCACTCAATTGGGGCTTGAGAAGCAATGATGGCTTCATTCACAGTATCTTCCCTGTGACCTCTCAATGTTCAGTCATATTGTGTGTTACATGATGTTTGGTTTCCAAGAGTAATGACCTTTAGAGGCCTAGGCCCAGCAATTGTACAATGCCAATCTACAGTCTGCTAATCAAGACAAGTCCCAAGGCCAGCTCAGATTCCAGGGGTGGGGAAGGACTTCATTTCTAGATGGGAGGTAAGAGCATTTGAGAACAGGAATGGGAATCATTGTTGGAAGCCATCCTTGGAGACGCTCTCCCACACTTTTTGAAAGCTAAGGAGCCCTGGTGGCAGAGTGGCTACTTGTTGGGCTGTGACCTGCAAGGTCCCAGTTTGAAACCACCAGATGCTCTTCAGGAGAAAGATGGAGCTTTCTACTCCCATAAATAATGAGTCTCCGATACCCAGAGGGGGAAGTTCTAGCCTGTTCCATGGAGCTGCCATGGGACAGAATGGACTAACTGGCAGTGAGTTGGAGATGTTGGGGTGTCTTTTTTTGTTGTTGTTGAGATAACTTGATCAGCTAAGTATTGCTCATGAGAGCATGCTAGAAGATATACCATTATTTTCTATCCCACATTTAAACCTATAATCCAAGACTATTCTCTTTCCAGAATTTGTAGTATCGACTAGGAGGCACCGCCAGCATTAGGATACTAAGGAAGGTGAAAGACTTGTGGAGATTTTGTAATCAAATCATTCTAAAATGATGGCCTTCTATTCTGCTCTGCCTAACTAAGCTTCAGCTATCCCTGGCATTGATTTCTAGCTTTTGTGAATCAGCTTAACATTTGTACTATCTTCTAGATGACTCTTAACTTCCTGGGTTCTAGCACTAAGCAGAATTAGCATTGGTGCCTTACCCCACACATTAACATTTCTCTTTCAGACTATGACCCAACACTTCGTAAGAACTTCAGATGCTTTAAGTGAACAAGTAGTGTCTTCAGTAAGGAGATCAAGTCCTACCTACCTCACTTTAGAATGCTCCCCGGGATTAGTTCTTTTCTCCAAATTCATGCACTTATACATGATGTCCACAGCAGTTCTTCTAGATGGATATTGGAAATGAACCAGCCTTCAATGCAATTCCTGTGAAGGCTTTTCTTGCTGGCTTCCATCCCCTGTGGACTTGCTTGGGAGTCAGTCTTTACAGCTGATAATCCCACATCAGGCCATTTCATTATCTGAAATGAGGATGCTTCATAGCATCTCCCAAGGGGTCTGAAACGTTTTAGCCCACACCCCCTGGCGCCCCCCACCCCACCCCCAGAGAATGCTATTGCTAGCTAGACCTTGTTCCACAATCACCAGGTGTGAATGAAAGGACATGATAAAAGAAAATGCTGATGTGTGGAAGTGCTGACACAGGAATTGGTAGTGCATGCAACTCAGAGGTTGGAGGCATAGAACAGACAAGGTCAATGTGGGCCCTACCCAGCATGAGTTTGAAGAGCTCGCTTGGCACTGCACCAGGCACTGGAACTTCAGGAGTTACGGGACACATGCCATCAAGTCCTTCATCTGATTCTACTTCTGTTCTCTTCAAATTCGGTGAAAGCCGGGACTGCCCCTCCACGCCCCATACCTGGTGAACCTCCCAAAGAAGGACTGCCTCAATTCCCAATACTGGAGAATGTACTGAGAAGTTACTGAGAAATGTTCAGCCTTGCCAAGTGATCACACATTGTTGAAACTTTATCATGTCATTTTCTATGATGGTTTGTTGTGGCTTTAAAACAATTATTTATATTTCTTTTCTACTCCATACTTTGCCCCTGCTTCATGTCTTTGGTATTTTCTTTCCTCAAAATACCTTAAAAAAAAAAAAAACAAGACAAATATATATATCCCAATCTGTTGGAGAAAACAAACAAAACTAGGAACTTCACAGTGACTTCAAAGAAAAGACTCCAACAAGCTTTGCTAAAGATGTCCTATATACATATATATATATAATATTTTATTTTAAAAGGTCATTGAGCATATACACATTTCTTCAGCTTTTTCCATGGAACATTGCACCTAAGTTTCAAAGCACACAAAATAGACCCCCTTTACCAGTTTTCATTTTGGGGTTACAAAAGTCCTTGGTTCACAATCACAAAGCATGACAGGACATGGTTCTAAAGCCATTTTCAGGCAGATTCTCTCATTCATTGTACATGGGTCGTTTTGCAAACCCAGACCGTGGTACGTTCCTTAGAAATGGTCGGTCTCCATTGTGGGGCCTCCCTGGGTTTCCAGAAGGAACAAAATGGAAGCAACACATGGGTGAAAACCACCTCAGGACTCCCCAAACAAACACAAATAGATCTGGGAAAATTGGGAGAGTGGAGGACACGAGGCTCTCCTCCTTCAAGTACGTCACAGCAAAAACAACAGTACACGGGCAGTCTCATTTGGTCACTGCCTACCTGGTTGCTACAAGAACACAACTCCATCTACGACACAGAAAGTGGGGTGGGGGGCAAAAATCAAACCTATTTACACAGAGAACATTGTGGAATTAAAAACAGCAGTACTCCCCGGCCCGGACACAGAGCTGCGGGGCTCACAGAAGGGGATAGCCGGCTGCTCACAATATGTGTCCTTTGAAATGTCCCAGGTACACACACACACACACACACACACACACACACACACACACTGGAATGGCCACACAGAAAACCAAAGTTCCCTAGGGGAGGGGGGCTGTGGCCTGCAAGCTGCAACATTTCTCTGCAAAGCGAAAGCCCCATCCCTCCCAAACCCCACGTTTCTCACCTAAAATCACATCTATTATGTGGTCCAAGATGGTTTTCTCATTTTCTTTGATGCGGTTCCTTTGAAGGTCAGCCTGGTGGGTCCTTGCATAGACAGTGGCTCTCCCATGGCTCTTTCTGAGTGTCCCGGGAGCTTTATTGAACTTACTGACACTAGAATCCCGCACGAGCTTCACACATGGTTGCTGTTGTGGGGTGCCGCGAGTCCATTGTGACTCAATGTGACTTTACGGACAACAGAGGCAAACACCACCCAGTCCTGCTTGTATGTGGAGCCCAGGGCTGCAGCTACAGTGTCAAGCTGAACACCAGCTCCCCAAAGCAATGGAGTGGCCAGTCACTAAGGTGCCTCCATGAGCTGTGGAAAGAGCCACTGTCCCTCTGCAGCTGTGTAAATAACGTTGATGAGTGGACGCGAAAGAAGAGAGGGAGGGGGAATCAAGAAGAGAATCAGAATTTTAACACAGCCAAGACTGGGGGCTAGGGTGTTTGTACCCCAGCTCCACAGCTCCCCGACAGGGCCGCGTTGAGTTCTGTGCTCCGTCGGACAGTCCTGAGCTTGGACCCGCTCCACAGTCCCCACCAACACGCCCGCCAGAGCTGCCCTCCTGCGGAAAAAGACTGGAACTCCCTTTTGGGGGACTTGGTCGTGTTAGGCAAGAACTTAGCCTCACTCAATTGTCTTCTCTTCCTGTCCAGCCCCAAACCAGCAGGGAGGCCCCCCCAAGCCACAACCAAACACATTCGTAGCCCCGGCTGCTGCTCCAATCTCAGGTATTTCCAGAGCCAAGTGTTGGCGGCCAAGTCCGGATGGCTTGTGACAACATTCTCTCGAAGACAGTGAGGGCTGCTGAGTTGTCTACAGGGCAAGGCGAGCCCAGATTGAGAGCCGGAGGAGGCTTCATCTTCCTCAGAGCCAAGGCAGTGGCCTCATCTCTCAAGCAACCAGAGATCCTTGACCCAGAACCCCCACGCTTTTCATGAAACATTTCTCAGGGGCCATCAGAGCAAGCAGATTTGGCTATGAGTCAAATAAGGATTTCAGAATCACATATAAATATCCCTTGAAGAATTTTGAGTGTTGCCTTTTGACCTTTCCAGAATGCTCCAAGGCCCCACAGGTTATGCAGGCAGAATTACTACTCTGGGATGGGTGACTTGTAGCCTGGGCAAAAGATAAGGTCAACTCAGATTAAGCTCTGATCTGCCGTGGGTATTAACAAATCCATTAATACTTTAGACTCCAGTTGACCTCACCTTACGCCTTCCTTTCAGGCCCTAAGCATGGTTTGAATGTGCTACTAAGATCTGTCCACCCAAAGGGACTTATTTTCCTATGGCTTATGAGAAAATTTCCTGAATACATGTCTAGCTCAACCCCGTCGGACTAGATGTTCAAGCTGGAGGGGGACTTGATAACTGGGGTCTCGAGTTGTGTCGGAGCATACCTGGGTGATTGACACACTGGGGAATGGCATCTGAGCTCAACCTCTCACTCTTTCACTCTGGGAGAGTCAAATCTGCCACGAACAAACAAAGCTTGAGGCAGGGCCCGGATAAAGGCCCCGGGCAGGAAAGCAGTGGAGGCAATGAGAACACGGGGAAGGGGTGACTGCTTGCAGCTGCCCCAAGAGTGAAGCTGAGGTCCCTCTGAGGACAATGTCCTCACATTTCCACTTTGTACCTTCACTTGGGGCATTGGATCAGGAGCAGAAAGTTGACCAGGCAGTGGTAAGGATGCCTGAGTGCTTTCCCATGGCAGCATCTTCTGCCAGGGCAGGAAATGACTTCCCACAGACTTCTCCCCTGAGAGACACTGGGTTGGCTAAAGATTGGGTGAAGGAGGAGGGAGAGCTATTTTATGCAGGAGTTTACTGATAGGAGAGTAGTCAAGTTCTCTTCAGGCGATTTTTTTTGGCAAATCCCTGGTAGGTGCCTGGCAGGACCCCTCCCCCACACAGTGAAATGGGGTCATTCCTCAGGAGGAGACTGCAGGCCCACTCTCACAGTTACAGTTCTCAGAATCCAGGCACGTTAGGAACCCAAGGAGAGGTCCCTTTCCTCTCGTGTCTGGGGAAGGAATTCAAGCTTGTGTGACGATTTCAATGGCCCCTAGCAGTTTCTTTCTTTTTTCTTTTTCTTTCTTTTTTTTTTTTTTGGGGGGGGGAGGTCATAGCAATTACCGCTGTCTCCATAGTGAGTTGGGAAGATATTTTAATTACACAAAGCTGTTAAAACATTACCACCCCCACCATCCTCACCACCACCCCCAGAAGGTCTTCAGGAAGAAATCTGGGTCACTGGACATCGCAGTGATTTCTCAACATCCATTTTGTGTTTCTGCCATAGCAGGGAGGTAAGGGGCCCCTGCTTCACTTGTAAAGAGCGGTTGGAAGAGGTGCAATTATAAGAATAGGGCATCTGGTTCCTTGGGGAGCAGGGACATGAGGCCTTGCAGAAGGGACAGGATGTATAGGAGAATGAGTAACCCAATTCAACCCCCTGTTATCAAAGGGCCAACCCGGGTAGGTGTGGTTCCACGGTGATGCCGGAGAGCAGATGGCTGCTTCTGGATACAGCCTTGAGACTGGCACGTGGTTTGGAGTGTGTCTGGGGGCAGGGTTGCCCATGACACCTGCATCCAGGATGGAGGGGTGGGCCTCAAATGACGTCTGGAGGTGGACCAGAGACCCGGGCTACACCCTTCTCTATGAAGCGCTGCTTGATGGGTGCCCTGTGACACCCAGGGGGGAGGGAAGGCCAACAGCTCCAGAAAGGAATACCCAGTCTCTCAGAGAGAAACCTCAAGCCACCATACCAGGGGCTCTTGAAGACAATGGAGGAACTGTGGGTCGCAGGAAACACCCCTCTTTTCATGAAAGTGCACTGATTTGGTAAGAAAGTGTTACTACTCAGGGACAAATTCCGTTACACCACAAAGGCAGCACTCTGCTCGGCAGGGCGCTGCTCCAGATGGCTGCCTGGGTGGGGTGGCTCAGAGGCTCTGGGGACAGCGCCTGGGTTGGGTTTTGACACACAAATTCCTCTGTGAGGAGTTGGACAGGCCCAGGCCTGTGCTCTGGAAGGGAAAACGATTCAGGGAATGTCACCAAAAAAAAAGAAGAAGAAGGAAAAAGAAAAATCCCGGCTCCACCCACCATCAGCATGGAAGAGATAGGTGTGTGTATGTGTGTGTGTGTGTGTGTGTGTGTGTGTGTGTGTGTGAGAGAGAGAGAGAGAGAGAGAGAGAGAGAGAGAGAGAGAGAGAGAGAGATGTTCCCTGAAATGAAATCTCAGGCTTACTAGAAGGCTTAACACTCGCTGAGGCGAAACCCCCAACTTTCCAATGCAGCAATTTGAACCCGTAGAGAAGTCAGCAGCTTGAGGGGCCAAAGCGGCTTCTGCCCATCCCACCTCAAAATGGCTTCCCAGCTACTCTAGGTAAAATAAATACGGTGGACAAGTCCAGAATAGGCAGGAGGCTTATGGAAGGAACCCACAGAAACACAACACACAGGAGTGGCCTTGGTATTTTGCTCTGGCCGAGACTCCAGACGGGTGACTACAAAGGAAACGGAACCTAGGGGGCCATCTGGACGCACACCCAGAGGCCTTTGGCTCCCCGCCCTCCAGTCTGGGCTGGGAAGAGATTGCATCACCTAGGACTCTGCGGGCCCCTCTCCACCCCACCCCACAGGAGGCACCCCAGTTTCCTTCCCCTCCGTCCTCCCAATCCCCTGAGCCATTCTCATGACAGTTTGTTTCCATGTATTAAAGGAATGACATATACGGAAATGTCGTCCCCAGAGCCCAGTCGGTCATTGGATATTCGCCATCCTCGGTCCTTCAGGACGCCCCGGGCACGCATCACCAGGTCCTGAGCTGCCAGGGTGTACCTGCAGGAGAAGCAGAAGACAGTCAGGAACTGGGCCGGGGGAGGTTGGCACGACTTTACGGCTGTGCGGACAGTTTCCAAGTCTCCTTCAGGCCACGAGACGCCCGGGTTAGCTTTTCTCTAAAATATGGACACCTCATGTGGGATTATTTTTTAGCTGGTAGACAGATAAGGCACGAAAGCCATTAAATAACCTAAGCTATTCTGCTTCTCAGCCTTCTTCGAAGCTGTTCGTTTTGCCGATGAGTGAGCCTCCGCGTGGTTCTCGTGCAGCTTCACCCCCACTGCTGGCTCACGGTCGTTCGCCGCACACAGGCTCTCACTGGAAAAGCTCGGGGGCAAAACAAGAACTTGTCTGCTTAAGGTTCTCTGCCTTGGATAGGAGCCCTGCGGGTAAAGTGGTCGCCCGTGGGGCTGCTAACTGCCAGGCCCACGGTTCAAAACCCCTAACTGCTCCGTGGAAGAAAGATGGGGCTTTCTCCTCCCCTGAGGACATGCCGTCTGGGAGGCCCCCAGGGCTCGTTCTTCCCCGTCCTGTGGGCGTGCTGTGGGTCAGCACCCACTCGATGGCAGTGAGTTTGAGCTGAGCCTTCCTTTTACAAGAGAGGATCAGCTCTCCCCACGTCCAAGAGATAAGCAGGTAGCCTTTCCCACCCAAAGGCACTTTCTGTACAACGGGGTGAAATGCTGCCCTGCTCTGTGCCATCCTCATAGTGGCTGGCACATCCGAGTCTATCGCTTTGGCTACGGTATCAATCTGTTTCACCCCCCTCCACTCCACCTCCACCTCCACCTTAGGACCATCTTCAGCCTTCTGCTGCACAGCCCCCATGGCTGACCTCTTCCAGGGAATGAATGGGCCCTCTGCGTGATGTGCTCCAAGGAAGTGAGCCGGATAACATGCTGCTGTGACCCACAGGGTTTTGAACTGGCTAATTTCCAGAAGTAGAACGCCAGCCCTTTTCTGGCCTGGAGGTGCCACTGACTCCTATCCACCGTGAGTGACTGGCTGGTAACTGCCCTGTCGGTGACACAGCTTCCAGTCTTCCAGCAACACACCATGGAAGCCACCATAGCGAGACACCTTGGAAAGGGACCCCCAGCTCCCTTCTTAAAATACATTTGTTTTTAAAAGGGGGGTTAATTTCAAGAACCATGCTAACATGCTCGGTGAGAAAGCAGCATGTGAGAGCTGTTGCCCCCCACCCTCTCCCCTGGACCAATGCAGGGACAGTGAGGGGTCGGCTATGGACCTGACCAGAAGACAGGTCCTTGAGACTTAGATGGTCGATTTATAGACAAAGAAGGGCCCTCACCCTCTAAGGCCAGATTATCTTCTGATGAAACTATCAGCATCTAGGGAAAGATGCCGATTCCAGAGGTAGTTTTGGCTTGGTGAGGCCTGAGTTAGCTTTGATACATAAAAAATGAGGCAAAATATTGGTTAATGCCCAACCACATCCTGAGCAGGGCACAGGGAGTTCTCAGAAATGCAGTTCCAGTACCAGGGCCATATTGGTTGTCAAGTGAACTCTTAGCCTATGCCCTTCAGCATATGATTGGTCTTCATTTCAATTTCTTTAAAAAATCATTTTATTGGGGACTTGTACAACGCTTGTCACTATCTATCGATCCATCCATTGTATGTCAAACTTGTACATTTGTTGCCATCATCATTCTCAAAACATTTGCTTTCTACTTGAACCCTTGATTTCAGCTCATCTTTTCCCCTCCTTCTCCACCCGCCCACCAACCCTTGGTGATTTATACATTATCATTATTTTGTCTTCTCACACTACCCGACATCTCCCTTCACCCACTTTTCTGTTGTCCATCCCCCCAGGGAAGGGCTTATATGTACATCCTCGTGATCGGCTCCCCCTTCCTATCCCACCCTACCAGTATCATCATTGCCACCACTGGTCCTGGGGAGTTCATCCATGCTGGATTCCCCAGGTTTCCAGTTCCTATCTGTACCAGTGTACATCCTCCGGTCTAGCTGGATTTGTAAGATAGAATTGGGATCATGATAGTGGTGAGGAGGAAGTCTTTAGGAACTAGAGGAAAGTTGTGTTTTATTGTTGCTACACTGCACCCTGACTGGTTTGTCTCCTCCCTGCACCCCTTCTGTAAGGGGATGTCCAGTTGCCTACAGATGGACTTTGGGTCCCTACTCCACACTTTTCCTCATTCACAATGATATGATTCTGCCACCGGGAAAGCATGAGCTCGCCGTTCTAGGTTTCTTCATATAAAACAGCAACCACGTGAGCTCAGCTAAGGTGAAGTCAGCCCTGATAATGAATTATTCTTTGTTGTGTTGGTTAAACCAGTTTCTGAAACTGAGACGTAAGAAGCAGGCTCTTGTTAGTCACCAGGATAATAAATGTCACTCTAGGAGGCCTCTTGGAAGCCAGCCTGTCGGCTTTTTACAAGAGACCACCCGATACTGCCCGTGACCTTTCCTGACTTGGAATGTCTCAGCCTTGTTTTGCAGAGCTCTGAGTATAGAATGAAGAATGCCAGAATCCTCTCTGTTTCTTCCATTAAAACCCCTTATGGATTCTCATCTCTCAGGATAAAAAATGATGTTAGTTAAGGACTTGAGCTCAGAATTGTTCTGCTTTGCAGCCACAGAGCCTTTGAGATGACAGCTGACTGGTACAGGCTGGGGAGCCGAGAGAAAGGAAGCATATGCACTGCAGGTGGCACTGGAGGGGAAAATTTCAGCAAAACAAAATTCACACCTTTTCTTTCTGGAGGGGGAGGGGTACCTATACCAAGAGAATTACCAGCTTTGGGGCAGGAATCTTGGTAAGCCCCCCTGGGATCTCTAGGAAAGAGGTGACTTGTGAGAGCTGTTGGAGGAGCCTGCCTGATGAAATCACGAAATAAACAGATTGGCCTCCAAAGAGCCAATACAAGCGTCACAATCCATGGACTGAGGCTCACAGACTATATTTATAGGTTTTATATTAAGCTTTATATTTGAGATATAGCCAAGTAGAGAAATGCTACCAGCAAAATCAGGGTGACATTTATTACCCTGATAATTGGCCAGGCTTTGGGCCTTAGCTGTTCAGATCCAGAACCCTGACTATATCGACATACAGAGTAATTTCATCGGGATGGAAATCCTTTGTCTTATGTGTAACAGGCATGCTACCACTTTATCCTATGCCTGAAAAAGGAAATCAGACTGACAAGAGTGGCCGGTCAGTGAAAGACCCTCAACAAGATGGCTGACACCGCGGGTGCAGCACACACACTGGCTCAAAGAACAAGGGTGTGGATGGCGCAGGGCCCGAGAGTGATTCTCTTTGTCCGACGTGGGGTCACTGGGAGTCGGCACTGGCTCGAGGACATCTGACAGCAACAGATGTACGAATGGATGAGTCATGGTGTTGCGGTGGGTTAAGCAAGGTAGCCACTCAAGCCTATCAACTGATGCCCAGGAAAAAGAGAAGTCTGGTGGCTCTTGTAAAGAGTTAGCATCTCAGAAAGCTTCCAGAACAGTTCTACTCTGTCCTATAGGGTCACGCTGAGTTGAAACAGACTTGGTGGCAGTTTGTTTGGTTTCCGTCTGCATGTATTATAGATATTCTTTTCCTTGGAAGTTACATTTGTGAAAGCTAAAATGCTTTTCTGAGCTTGTGAGTTTACGGGGGGAGGGACACCTGACAGTGACACTGTGAGTGAGAGCTGACTCTATGGCTGTGAGGTTGAGGGGCTCATTTGTTTTAACTCTGTCTTGCCAATTGGGTGTTTACTGAGCAGATCCTTAGTTTTACAACCAACAATTCATGCACATCATGTTCCAGCTCACTGATTTCAATCCCTTTGATGGAATACCACTGATTTCACTTCTTTCCTCTATTTCCATTCTTCCATTCTTAATTTTCCCTTGGGTAACTGGTGGCCGTTTGATCTCAAATGGTTATTTATTCTAAGGTGTGTGTTCCTCCTTAGTGTTCCTCGGCCCTCCAGATCCGTCGAGTGTTTCACTATAGTTGATAGTGTTTATGTCATGTATTAGGGCCCCTATTTGCTCATTGATGGCCTTTACAATTCTAACTTTTACATTTGGGATTTTGGATTCACCTTGCGTTTACGCTCATATGTAAGATATGAATCTTGTTGCACTCTTCTGCAAACGCATACCCAGTTTTGCTAGCATCATATGATAATGAGATCATCTTATGCCTACTTAATATGTGTTAGCCTGTGGGGTGAGAGATCAGCTGTCTGTACATGGACAGGTTTACTTCTGACCTCTCCCTGCTGTCCCACTGGCCCATACATCAACTGTCGAGCCAGCAGCAAGTTGTTTTGAATGTGCCTTTAGTGGTCTATGAAGGGCAAATTCAACCAGTTTTTGTACTACAAAGGTATCTTTTATTTTGTCTTGAGTCTTGAACGATAGTTTTACTGAAGTGAACTTTGTTGTAGTCAAATTTAGGATGCTGCCCATTCCGCTAGCAGTTGAGGGTTATTATCTTTTGACTTCTGGCTTCTACTATTGTTGAGACACACCCACCTTCAATCATCCCTTCGTGAGTGAGGGCCTCTTCTCACTGGTGGCTTTTCAGATTTCTATTGTTACTGCTTTGTTGTTGATGGTGATATTCCACTAAGACATAACAATGAAGATTCCTTTTTATTCATCTTGTTTGGGATTTGGTCTTGCTCCTTTAGGTTGAGAAGTCATTTCTTCAATTGTTGAAAATTCTCAGCTATGTACTTTTTTTGGGGGGGGGCATTACTGCCCTCTGGTGGCAGTGGGAGACCCAGCCTTGCTCCTGGAGAGCTGCTGCTGGATTTGAACTGCCAAGCCAGTGGGCCGCAGTCCCACACTCAACCACTACGCCACCGGCTGTCAGCCCCACTAGGAACTTTTAAAATATTGCCTCTCCTCCAATTTTTTTCTTCTCTCCAGAAATGTCTGATACAGTTTTCCATTTTGTTTTTCTGATGCTTTTTATTCCAAATCACTAATTCCTTTTTTCAGTAGCTTACAGCTGTAAACATTCAGTGAGATGTTTTATATCAATGACATTTTTCACTATGAACTTCTATTATGTTATTTTAAGTATTCAATTCTTCTTTCCCTATGACTCTATTTGCATAGTTTAAGGTTTATCTCAACCTGTGCTAGTACCTTCAGGGTTTTTTAAATAACACTCTACTGCACTCACGGGGAGTTCGAAAGTTAGATGTGGCCTCTTCGGCAGAGGTGATTGATGGAGTGCTCTGCCTTCAATTGGGGAGAGGGGGCGGGAAGAGGGCACACTATAAGCTCTGGTGGCCCAGTGGGTAAAGCAGGACGCGGATCACCTACAGGGCGGTGGCTCGCCCCCACCGGCTCCTCTGCCAGAGAACGAGACCCCTGGGACACTCCTCCAACTCTGCCATGCAGCGTTGTGGTGAGTTGACTTGCTTCCTCAGCCGCTGGCTGGGTGAGTTTCAAGAGGCAATGTGGGTTGGGTCAGAATTGACTCCATGGCAGTGAGCGTTTTTGGTTTCACGGGTATTTTCAATCCTAGAACGAGTTCATTTGTTGGCTACCCTAGGAGGAATCTGATGTTTGACTTTGCCTTTTTCCTGCGTGGTAAGCCTCCTCAGTCATTTCCTCCTTCTCCTGCTCCTCCTCACAGACCTGCAGTGCTGTCAGGCCCCTCTTCCAAGCCTCCTGTGCTCCAGGGCAGTCCCTAACTTGAGTGGGGAGATCAGAGGGGCTTGGCCGCTCCTCGTCTAAGATTATTCCTAGGCGTTCCAGCTCCTTCACATCGCTTCTCTCTCTGAGAGTTCTCTCGCGGCCGTAGCGCTGATTCTGACTCTGCCCTGCCCTGCGCCCCTGTGAGTTGCCAAGACCGGAACTCCATGGGAGTAGAAAGCTTGTTCTTTCTCCTTGAGGGTGGCTCCTGGGTCCACACTGCTGACCGAGGCCTCTCAGGGGGATGTGGTATCCTTCTCTGTTGAGGAACAGTCTAAACAAACGGATTGGCTCCTGTGTCCAGTCACTGAATAGCGACAAGGACTGGGACGGGACTTCATGCACTCGAATGGCATCCCGGTACCCTCAGGTCGCTGGGTGGGCGCTTTCTTCATCCACACAGCACCACAAAGCCAGCCAGCCAGGGGCATGGTCACTTCGGAGCTCATTAGCATCCATATTCAAGAGCTGACTTGCCCCAAGGCTGATTTATATTAAGACGGGTGCACGAAGAAATAACTTTGGGGGTGGTGGTGGTGAGGGGCAGAGAAAACGGCGTCTTTCCTCTCCTAGTTTGTTCTTCACCAATTCCTGTCTTGAAAGGATCACCTGTGTTGGGGAAATGAAAGAAACGGCTCCACCTGGCACCTGAGCAGGAGGGCGGCGCTCCCAGCTTTGTTCTCAGAGCAAACTCATGGCGAGCACGCATGTGCCAGGCTCCAGGAAGTGCAGGGGGAAATTTTTGAGCCAAAGCATAAAACATATGCACAAAACCCTACAGGAAAGGAAACAGATAGCCCCAAACAGTGAGAGTAGGTCGGTTATATGTCGGTCGAGGACTCTGTAGTGGGCTGAGCAGCCTGGAGAGTTTCTAGAAGGGAGCCAGGAGCAGCCTCGGGGCCATTCCCGAGTGCCTTATTCACGCATGCGTGGTCTGGGGGCATGAGAGAACTGCTGGACTAGTTTGAAGTCCTCCCTCCCCCACCCCCGACTCTTAACGAAGAGTCTCCCTGGAGACAGGTTTTGTATTTGGAGAACATTTTTCTTCTCTAGCTGAGGCTTTCAATATTGATCAGCAAAGCTCTGCTGAAAGAAATGTCTGCAGGGGCGGGATTGGATTTGGCAAACTTTGCAGGCTTGGCTGAGAGGCTTCTTGGGCTCTGAGAAGAAGGCACAGAGAAAGGACAGCAGGGGTGGCAAGGACAACAAGAAAGGGGAGAGGGGATGAAGTGTGATGGGGGCAACGTTTGTTTTCACAGCCCCTGCGGGAAGTCAAGGCTAGATGAGGTGGATAGACCCTCCCTGTCTGTCTCTCTGGTCCTCGCCAAGGCTGGGACACTCTCTGTTCTCCCACCTCCATGTCGGCAGTGGAGTGTGAGCGTGCAGGGGGACAAGGTGGATGGTTTAGGCTCCAATCCTGGACCCCATGGGGGGCTCTCCAAACACTCCAGAGCCTCTCTGTTCTTACGTGTCCATGTGAAATAGGAATGGTGCTGTTCTGCAGGAATGAATGCTTTCTTTCCCATCAAACACTTGGCCAAGCACCTGGTCCAGCTAGCTATCGTCATTCCTGGCGAGACTTAAAATGTGGTTCTCTTCCAGATGTAGATGCCTGTGCCTGCTTTTAGGCTTTCTTTCTCACAAGAGCTGCCTCTGAATCAGCCCTTGAGGGGTCCAAAATAAGTCAATCTCAGGCCTCAACCCTGGCCCTGTCTTCAAGTCTAGTTGGGCGGGAGGGGGCAGGTAACATCTAGTGTGGATTTGGACAAGGTTCTGCAGATAGGGTCTTAGGGGAGGGAGGGGTGGTAGTGGCAGGAACTGGGGACTTAATGGATTCCAAATATTTGCATATAAAAAGCAGCCTATAACTGCTGAGGGCCCCGCAGTGTGATGGGAGCAGGAGGGGAGTGGTCTCTTTGCATTCTGAGCAGGCCTCAGAGAGTTCAGAGGTAGCAAAGCTCTCCCAAGCTGCAGCACATTGACCCTGGTCTATGGCGACTGGGTGGGGGTGGGGGTGGCTTGGAGGCAGCTCTTCCTTGTGCTCAGAATTGAATAACTGCTCCCCCAGAACAGGCGCACCTCTTATGGGTGCTGCTAACTGGAAGGCTACACATCTGTTTCGCAGTTTTGAGACCAAGTCTCCAAGGCCCTTACATTGAGTTCTACTCCTCTTGGCACCACTCAGAGAGAATGCAGTGAGACATGGAAGACAGACGGCTGCTGCCAGGGACACACTGGGAGGCAAGTGTGCCAGCAGGTCTGTGTAAGTCTGGGAGGACTAGAGAAACAAACCCAGGGAGACTCATGTGCGTCTAAGAGAACCTTTCATCACAGAGCAATTGTGCAGTGCAGTCCAGATTGCGTCCAGAAGTCTGATATTAACCCATATATCGATACTAGTCCATATATTCTTTAGACTCACGCAGCCAAGCGATGCCTCTGAATGCAGGAAGAACACAGGCCAGTAGGTAGAAAGTGTTGTGGCTCCAGGGGCAGTGAAAGCATCTCAGGGCTGGCAGGAGTTTTCACATGGCTCTTCCAGCTCCAGGGCTCTAACGTGGCTCCAGCTTGCCTTGTCAACTGGAATGTCTCAGAGAAAGTCTGTCCTCCAGCGAGCTATTTATCTTCTTCCTGCCTCCAAATGAGGTCATCCAGTTTGGACCTGACTGATAGGCTAAACTAGTCCTTCACTCTTAATAGTCTCAAATTGACAACAGATGATGCAATTACCTCAAGGGACAAGGCCACACTCTCTCTCCCAAGAAAACAAAAAGGGCCAGGCTCCCCAGCTGGCCCTCTTCGGCACTCTGGCAGGATCTCCCTGGATCTTTTGGTAGCCAGAAGAATCAGTGCATTTGAACTGTGGTGCTGGCAAAGAATGCTGATGGACTGCTAAAAGGACAACCCTATCTGTCTTAGAAGTACAGCCAGAGCGTTCCTTAGAGGCAAGGAGGGGGAGTCTTCATCTTACAGACTTTGAACATGTTGTCAGTAGCGCCCCTTCCCTGGAGAAGGGCATCACGCTTGGTCAAGGAGAGGGGCAGCCAAAGAGGTGGATCGACCTGGTGGCTGCTCGAACATAAGAACAGCTGTGAGCATGGTGCGAACCGGGTGGTTTTCATCCTGTTGTATGTAGGGGGTCGCTATGGGTCAGAACCAACTTGATGGCATCTAACAATGACAACAAGAAGTGTATTTTCAGTCAAATGCGGGGGTGGGGGTGGGGGTGATCACTTGCTGCTCAAGCCTCCTTGGCACGCTGTTCCGATGCTCTAATGGTCTACTGAAGCAGCCCTGCTCTGAAGACATGCAGCCAACCGCAGAAAGAAGGACGAGGCCCCAGCAGGTGGCTCAGGAGCTCTGGCGCAGCCAAGCTCCAAGCTGACTGCCCACTCTCCTCCACACACCCCCCCCCCCCCCCCCCCCCCCCCCCCCCCCGAGCACACTGAACACCGCAGAAGACACAGAAATGCAGACTCGACCTAGTCCTCCAACACCAAATCAAACACTCACACCTGTCATGGATGCTGTCGGGGGTGGGGTGGCTTTCCTTTGTGCCTGGAGGCATAGTTTTTGAGAACCACATGGCCCTGCCAAGAAAGAGTTCAGTTGGTTCCCCTACAGACGAATGAACGCGTGTCTCTTTGCCAACCTACATTTCCCATTTTCGAGGTAACGCAAACCTGCCTTGACTCTCGGCATTAGCCTGCTGTCGCCGTCGGTATTGGTGGGCATTTGACTGCACACCTTCCCTCGGACTGGTCCCCTCCTCGCTGGAGGCCTGGGGGTGCCGTGCTCACGAGTTGGACGGCTACTCACAAGGGTGGCGCTCACAAGGGTGGTCCCAGGGGCTCCTAGGGACAAAGTCAAGGCTTTGTGTTCCCATAAAGAACTACCCTTCTGGAAACCCATGGGTGGCAGTTCTAGCCTGTCGTCTAGGGTCACTGTGGGTTGGAATGGACTCGATGGCAGTGATTGTGTGTCTTGGCCGCCCTTCGGAGGGGAGGACAGGAAGCAGCAAACCGTGCTCAGCCTCGTGGGGACACGATCCGGGTGGCTGGGCACTGCCTGAGGGGGCAGGCTAAGCCTAGGGTTGAGTGTGGTACCCTGTCAAACTGCACACAGGTAATGATGGGTGAGTGAGCCACGTGCGGGGGAGAGAACACCGCTTTCCAGTCGTGAAGCTGAATGGAAAAAGGAGTTTCTTTCACTTCCCAGTCTGGCTTCAATTCCTCAGGAGCCATGAGGTCAAGAAACACCCTTGGCTCTGACTTAGGCTTCTCTGCTTAAGCACTCACAGAGTCTTGGTTTGGAAGAGAGGCTCTATGGGATTTAACCATGATCTTGGGCTGTAAACTGCAGGGTCAACAGTTCAAATTCACCACCTCAGAAACCAGAAGGGGCAGTCTGACCTTGTCCTGAAGGGTCCATATGAATTGGCACTGTCTCCATAGAGGGCGTTTTGGTCATTCACTATTGTACGCTTCCATGTATATACTTCTTTTTTTAAAATTTAAAAATTTTTGTTGTTCTTTTTTTATTAAATCATTTTATTGGGGGCTCATACAACTCTTATCACGATCAATACATGCAACAGTTGTATGTAGACCACATTTGCACATTTGTTGCCATTATCATTCTTGAAACATCCTCCTTCTAGTGAGACCCTCTCTAGACTTTAAACTCCACAAGAACTGGCCCTAAGTCTATTTTCTTCATAATTCTTCAGTGTCTACTACTGGTCCATCCATTCTGATGTTTTCCAAGTAAATGAATGTGAACGGAAGGTATTTGGCCAAGAAAACCTTGGTCCAGAATTTCTTAAAAATTGATCATAAATTCAATTTTCTCCTTGCCAGCTAGGTAGTCTATCTCCTCTCAATAAGATAGTTTTCATCTTGCAGCTTTTCCTTTCGACCCATTCATCTATCGAGTACAGGGCTTCTTCTAAGGCTATGTGGTTTGCCATTTTTCCTGAAAGGCAGATGGAAAAATACCTTCTCTTCCTTGTCCTGTTTGCTCTGCAGGGTTCTTATAAACCTGTCTCTGTGGGCAACAGTTCTCAAGGACCCAGGTGCCTTCACTGAGCTGGTGTGCAACTGCTTGGTGACAAGCCTGGCCATGGTGCCTGCTCCTGGGCAGGCAGATGTGGTACCATGTAGGGAGAGAGAGTGACTGATAAGCAAGACCAGGCCAGCTTGGAGAGATGAAAAAATAAACACACACACAGCAAACTTTTAACTCCTAACTGCTAGCTGGCTTTGCAGAGCTTTATAAAAACAATCAAAGTAGAGAAAATCAACATAAGAATGTTGTAATGAGTAGGATAGTAACCACAGATTAAAACTTAAAACTCAAGGGGAGTTCAAATAAAGGAGTTGTAAAAAATGGTACCATGAATTCTTAGGCACTTAAGCCAAATGACGTCAAACAAGCCTCAGAAGACAAAGAGGTCGAGCCTCCGTTTTCCTCCCCCTAAAAGAATGCATTTACGGCTGTTAAATAAGCGCGTCCCTTCATGATTAGGCTATGCCAGGCATATCGTCTTATATATATAGCGTAGAGACTGGTCGTATGAGAGCCCTTTGACTGATAAGGTATTGGAAACATAGAAGTTGCTCCAAAGTCACAAGGCTAGAAGTGTCAGAGCCAGCATTTGACCTCTGGCAGTCCATCAACTTAATATCAGTACAGTCTGAATTTGAGTTAGACTACGCTGCCTCTTGTATTTACAAATGAAGATAACATACATATAATTTAAAAATAAAACAAACGACCAGAAACCTGCCACACAGCTCAAAGAGGAAGCAGTGCCAGGAAGCACCTTGGAAGCCATGGTGGGCCTCACACACGCATTCCCTTCTCTGTCCTTGCCGTCTGCTCTCCCCCATGGCAACTAGTATCCTCATTTCTAGGTTAATCCTCTTGCTTTTCTTCATGGTATATATTTTAGATTCCTACACGGTATACTAATCTTATACTTGATGAACATAGAATAATCTGGGATCTATTTTTTTTTAAAGTAGGTAAAATGAGAGTAGGTAAAATGAGACCGTTGTCTTTTCTGCTGTCCTCCCCCTGGGATGGGGGCCACACATCAATCACTGTGCAGGGTTCCCCCTGATCCCCCTAGTACCGCTGCCCTGCTGGAGGCCCCGTTTTTTAAAATCAGTACTCTAGGTCTTGGTTAGCTGGTACTGCTGAACCAGAACGACCACAAGAGAGAGGCTTTAACTAACAGAGATGTCTTTGTTCACAGTTTGGGAGAATAAACGCCAAATCAGGGTCTTTGTAGGATGGATTCTTTTCTGTGAGTGCCTCTCCTACTTTTCCGCATCACGAGTGGCCTTGGCATTCCTCAGCAGCTGTCTTCTTCTTGAGTCTCCGCGTCTCTTCTGGTCTTTTTATCACTCAAGTCCACATGTTTGGGATCCTCTCTACTCTAGTGTGACTCCACTAATGTAATGAAAGAAGCACTCCTATTTCCAAATAAGACCTCATCCAAGGACAAATAATTCCACATATATTTTGGGGACACACAATTCGTTCCTCATATAAAGCAGGATACAGGCCCATGAATGGCACTGATGGGTGAGGCTATTATGAGGTGCCAAGGAGTTGCTTCCAACTTAGCGTGACCCCAAAGACAACAAACTGGAAAACAACATACTGAAAAACTGGCCGCGTGTCCTCCTCACCACTGTTCTTATAATTGAGCTCAGCGCTACAGCCACAGTGTCAGTCCATCGTGTTCAAGGTCGTCCCTTTCCACTGCCTTCTATTTTATCCTGACTTTCTCCAGGGATGGGTCTTTCCTGAGAACACGTCCAAAGTATGTGAAATGAAGTCTTGCTAGCCTTGCCTCTAGCAAGCATTCTGGGTGAGCTTCTTTCAAGAGAGATTTGTTTGTTTCTTTGGGAGTTCATGTTACTTTCCATATTCTTCGCCAGCACCATAATTTAACTGTCCTGATCCTTCTTTGGTCTTCCTTAGTCAATGGCCAGTCCTGGCTGTACTTCCAAACAAATCTGTTTGTTTTTGGAGTCCATGGCATATTTAATATTCTTCACTTATCATCATATTTTACAACCATCAATTCTCTTTCAATCTTTCTTACTTATTATTGAAATTTTGTATTCATAGGAGGGTTCAATGATACGTCTCTGCACAATTTTTACCAGATATGAAAAGCTATTCTGCAGTGAGTCTGTCAACAGTGTTGGAGAGTTCTAATTCCTCCACATCTTTGCTAACTCTTGAAATTTCTACATTTTAAAACACTCCCAATCTGGTGAGTAACCATACCTCCAAGTCTTTTTAATTTGTATTTATCTGATTATTGAGATTGAATTAAAAAATAATTTATACTTATTTTTTATGTTTATTTTTATATGTAGCTTCTTCTTCATAAGGATTATGTAGTTCTTGCTCATTTTTCTACTGAAATGTATTTTCTTTATTAACTTGTGAGAATTGATTATAGATCATTCATGTACATCTCTTTTGTTATAAAAGTAACAACTATCTTTTCCAAATTCACAAGTTATATTTTTAGCTCCTCTGTCCTTTAAAGAACATACATTCCTATTTTAGCAGAGTTAAATTTATCAAACTTACTCTTGCTGTTTGTATTATCTATGACTTAAGAAGTCCATCTTTATTCCAAGGACAAAAAGAAAGTTCCCATGCTGTTTTCTAGAAGTTATGCAAAAGCATCTCAAAAAATTCTTGGAGAGAAAAAGGAGTGAAAAGATAATGAAAAATGTACACAAACTTTCAAGTTCCTGTGGTGACGTGAAATCAATTATTTGTGGCTCTCCTGTCCATCTCTCTATAACTCCCACCAAACGATTGAGCAGGATCATGCAAATGTGTAGAAGATTCTAACTGGAGGATTAGTCATTTTCATCATTCCTCTGAGTATCAGATAATCATCCCAGAGGCTGGATAGGTCACAGCACGAGACCATAAAACAGACCATATGGCTGTGAGATAGGGCGGCCAGTGGAACAACATACAGGCCAAGGGACCATACAACTGAGAGGCGGAGGACCAGAAAGACGTGACTGCTTGAGAAGAGGCGCTTCTGTGGACAAAAGAGTGCATCCTCAATGTATTTGTACCTTGGCTTGTGGTACCTGCTAACTTCCCTGAAAAACCAGTATGATCCTGAGCAACGTCTGTGAGTTCCGCGTGGCCAGTGCAACAGGTGAGCAAACCCAGGAGCGAAACTCAGAGCCCCACGAGGATGGTTGGTGCCAGGACAGGGTAAAGCAAGAATGGAGGGTGGCTGGCTGGCTGACTTCTGCCTGTGGCAACAGGTCTTGGGCTGGTTTGGGATTGGATTCTCCTTCTCTCTACAGAAGTCAGAGGAAGTCAGAGGTAGTCTCACGTAATTCCTTTAGGCCCCCTCATATTTATCTTTGCCTTTAGCATTTAAATAATTTACACAGAGGTGATTTTAGGTAAAAATCCAATTTCTATTTTTCTATACTGTATTAATTTCTGGTGTTATTTTAATATCCCCTAGGCAAGGTTGCACAACTCCTGACAATTTTGTTCTTCAGAAATCTTGGTACATTGTCCTTCCACATATATTTTAGAAGCAGCTTGTCAAGTTTCAGGAAAAAGTTAATTTCACTGTTATCGATAAATTTAGAGAAATTAATATCTTTATACTATTGAGTTTTCCTATTTAAGAATCCATGGGCACTCATAATATCCTCTGATATTTTCATGTTGCTGCAATGTCACCATCATTACTGATTTTTATGTCTAATATTACTTATTTTCCACTTCACTTTATTTTTCATTAATCTGACAAGACAGTTATCTATTTTGTTGTTTTAAAGAACCACATTTTGGCTTTGTAGCTTATATTTCTTTTTTTTTGTTGTTGGGCATCCCTGCTCTCTGGTGGTGGGAGTAGGAGGCCCAGCCCCACTGCTGGAATTGAACTTCCGTCCCAGTGGGCCGCAGTCCCGCGCACAACCACTACGCCACCGGGGCTCAGTCCGTATCTTATATTTCTTGCAGACATTTTCTTCATATTCATAGCTTTCTTTTCCCACCTCACTTGGCCCTGCCTCTAGCAACCTCCGGATAATCAAACAAAACCTTGCCCTGTCCTACACCCTCTTTATAATTGTTGCTAAGCTTGGGTCCGCTAGTGCAGTCCCTGTGTCGTTCTGGAGCACTGAGGATTTTCTTTTCTTTTGCTGCCCTGTATTTTACTGAGCATGACGTCCTTCTCCAGGAACTCCTGCTAACAGGCTCAAGTACGTGAGACAGAGTTTTGCTACCTTAGCTTCTAAGGAGAATGATGACTGTACTTCCAAAATTTGTTCATTCATGCAGTACGTGCTATATTTCATATTCTTCACCAACACCATAGATTACAGGCATCAGTTCTTCTTCAGTCTTTCTTACTCCTTCTCTAACTTACGTAGAGGAGGTAATTAATATCATGGCTTGGATTAGGAATTACCTTACTCCTCAAGGTGATGTCTCTGCCTTATTCACACTTGACAAAGGTCTGGTAAAGCAGATTTGCCCAGTAGAATATGCTGTTGGACTTCTTGACTGCTGTTTCTGTGGGTCTGAATTACGGATTCATTCGGGATTCTTGACAACTTCACTCTCTTCTCTTTTTATCATGGTGCTGCTTATTGGTTCAGTTGTGAAGAATTTTGCTTTCTTCATGTTGAGATGTAATCTGTATTGAAGTCTGTGGCCTTTGATCTTCATCAGTTAGCGCTCCAATGTGGTGCTTGCATCACATTGTGCATTGGCAGTAAGTGTTTCTCCCAGTCCTGATGCTGTGTATTCTTTATGCAACCCAGCTCCTAAGATTGTCTGGTCGGCATTCAAATCAAAAACATGTGGTGAAAGGGCATAACTCTAATGCATACTTTCTGATTGTAAACAATACAGTAGCTCCTTGCGCTGTTTGAATGACTGCCTCTTGGTCTATGTACAGGTGTTGCATGAGTGCAATGAAGTGTTCCGGAATTCTTATTCTTTGCCCACTCTCCATATTTTTTATAATAGCCATAGAAAAAATGTCTTATACAGTCAATAAAGTACAATAACTTAATCTTTGTGGTGTTCTCTACTTTCACCCAACATTCATCAGTCATCAGCAATGACACATCCTTGATCACGTCCTCTTTTATTTATGTCTGGAGTGAATTTACAGCACTTCTCTGTCGCTGTGCTGCTGCAACAGTCTTATAATTAGTTTTGGCAAAATTTTACTTGCATGTGATGTCAATTATATATTTTAAAGCAGTTTTCTCATGTTGCAGGATCACTTTTGTTCTGGAATGAGTTCAAATCTACATGTCTTCCAGTCAGTGGGGTGGGTGGCCGTCTTCCCGATGTCACAGATGAGTGAGCCACCACCATGCTGCGACTGTGTGATGAAATCGTTCTGTTGGGAGAAACCTTGTTTCTTCTCGACAATGCCTTCAGTGCAGTGTCCGTTTCTACCTTTTTTTTTTTTTTTTTGGACTTCTACCTTCAACACCACTGTTTCTTGATCATATGCTTCCACCCCAAATCATTAAATGTCAACTAGTTTGTCTCAGTCGAATGGGAGGGATATGCCAAACACCCCTGCTCCCCAACCCCTAACTTCTGTCATAATACTCTGCCTTGCCATTTTGAGCTGCTTTTTGGTTATTCTGTTCAACTCTTTTATTTTCCTATCGCTCCCATCCAGTTTAGCTACTCTGTGTTCAAAAGCAAATTTCAGTGTCTTTCCTGACACTCATTTTGGTCTCCTTCCCCAACCCCCTTTCCTGTCTTTTTAGTGGCCTTTTGCTTTGTTCATGCATGATGTTCTTGATGTCACGCCAGAACTCTTCTGGTCTTTGTCAATGTGTCACATTTATTCCTACGATCATCTCCAAATTATGGAGGGATAGACTCCACCAAGATCACCCCACTCACAAGAGATTTGGCTTTGGACAGTAGGGTAATCCTCTTTAACTCCTTCCTCTCTTATCCTCACGGTCACTTTGGCTCTTGTGGACTTGTTTTAATTTTTTTTCAACTTGAATTTACAGATGAGCAATTGGTGGTGGGTTTGGCAGTTGATTCCTGGTCTTATTCTGATTGATGATATTGAGGCTTTCCATCATTTTCCCACAAATGTATTGACTTGCTTCCTTTATATTCCATTCAGGGAGAGCCTGGGCCTAGGTACTGTTTCAAAAAGTCAAAGTCACTGACATTGAGTTGGTGTTGACACATAGTGACCTGACTGGTCAAGGTAGAACTGCCCATGAGTTTCTGAGATGACAACTCTTTCTGGGAGTAGAAGGTCCCACCTTTCGCTGGGTGGAGCTGTGAATGGTCTCAAACCACTGACACTGAATTTACTAGCCCAACATGCTACTACTGAAAAATGGCATTTGTAATGAATAGATCTTTGGTCTTGTAAAAGTCAGTCATGTGATTTCTGGAGTCATTTCTATCTCCAAGACCATATTTTCTAATTGCCCATCCATCTTCTTTATTTTCAATCATCAATGAATGTCAATGTATTTTAATTGCATGTGTGCTTGATCAAATCTGTAGATGTGGGTAAAATTTTTCAATTTCTTAGTTTTTGACATTAATGGCTGGAGTGCACATTTGAACTACTTTACTATTCCCATTACTTTACAGGGGTTTATTCTGTTCTCATTTTGTCATACTGATGCCATGATAAACATAAGGAACATCAACTCAATACTTTAAGTTAATTATTCACTGATAATCTGCATACAGGAAAAGAATGCATAGTCCATGGGTGAGCAATTTTATTCCCTTGTCCCCTAAAAACCTTAATGACACGTTTTATTTTATACATGTTTATGTGATTCTATAAGGAGAATGTACAGAATAACATGGGTTAGTTGTGATGATATTTTTATACATCGGCTTGGCTTTTTTATATCAACTACTCATCGGTCAAAGTTTTTGCTATAAACATATTTGCATGTGATTAACATTTATAGTTTATTGATTTTTAAATACATCAGATTATCCTCCCTGTTTAAGTAGGTCTCCTCCAGTCAGTTGAAGACCGTAAGAGCAAAAAACTGAGGTTTCCAAGGGAGAAGGAATTCTGCCTTGAGCATCTAACAAAAACATCTTGCCAGAGCTTCCAGCCCACCACCTGGTCTACAGATTTCACATTCAAGAGAGCCACAGTTTCCAGTCTGTAAAACCCTACATCCTACCACTATTTCGACCACCATTTCCTTTCTCTTTGTTCCTCTGGGCTATATTCCGGATTATCCAGCTAAATCAATTTTCAAGCTCACCAATGCTCTTTTCAGCTGTCTCTGATCTGGTTAATGCATGGAATCTGTAATTCCAACTTTTACATCCTTCATCGTTAAAAGTTCTATTGCCTGATTTTAAAAATCTGTTGAATCATCTTTATAGGATCTTATCTCTTCTTATATTTTCAGTTCTTTTAAACACATTTTCCTAAAGCATATATATGTACATTTATATATAGACATACACATGCACACATTTATCTTAGTTCTAATAATGAAGTATTTATAGGCCTGACTGTTCTCTATTGTTTCCGCTGGCTTTCATTCATGGAGACTGTTTCTTTGTAATCTCAGTGAAAGTGCCCTTCCTAGAGTGGGGATTTCTGAGCGCTAAGGTTGTTTTCAATAATTAAATTTACATTGCCAACCTGTTAGAAAGAAGACTTCCTCGACTCTTTCTATCCTTTCCAATGTTATTAAAAATCATTTCCAAATGCATAAATAATCATTGCTTCATCAGCAAGGTCAGGACTGGATTATTATTATTATTATTATTCTGGATTATTCTCACTTTGGAGGGTATGTTAATAAGATTGTGAGAAATATATGTAGCTTAAATTCTTAAAAAAATAAATTTTTTTACCACTTCATCTTGCTATAACTTAAGGATTTAAATTTTATTGAGAATGTACCCATAGCCAGAAATTTGTAATTTGCTTTTGCCTCTACTATATATCATTAACAATTAAGATTGCATGTTATTGCTTTTTCAGGCATGTCATGCAAGACGGCTTGAAGAAACAAACCCCTCACCATCATCCCTGGCACAAACCTGTGAGGGTCGTCCGGATCACAGTTAGGGAGAAACTGAGTGATGGCCTCTGCCACTTCTTCATTGGATAAAACGTCCCAGAGTCCATCCGTGGCTAAGATGAGCACATCATCCGCTCCATGCTCATATTTGGAGAGATCATAGACTCTTACCTAAAAAGAACAGCAATATCCCTGCTTAGGCAGTTGTGAGGATGTTTTCCAGTCCCTACATGTCACAAAATTATTTTTTCCAAAAAATTGACTTTTGACTCACCGTCCTTTGCCCTGCTCAATCCAAGAGTTTTTAGGTATGCATTATAATTTACTTAATTACATTGCAATTACATTGTAATATACTTAATATACTTAATTATGTACCATACTTTGCAGCCAGGGTTAGTGTCTGTTTGAGATTTGTTTATACAGTTCTGTGGGGCCCAATACGCCACTGTGAATGAGCCCAATGGGTGTGTGTCATAATTGACAAAGAAGAGACTTATGAAAAAAGTAATTCCTGAGGTGTTGTTGGGCCAATGACAGTGGCTTTGACTTGTGACTAGCCAAAAGAACTGCAAGAGTCTTGCATCCTGTGAACATTAATTTAGCAATCACCCAGAAAGGACGTGCTTTGCACCCAACGCTGTACGGACAACAATGAATACAAGATGTGCCTGCTCCCCAGGAGCCGTCAATATATGGAGAAAGCTGGGGCTGGTATAGGATTCTTAGCAGCTGTTCAACACACATTTGCCACCCTCTCTGACCCAGAAGAAACATACCATATTTAAGAGTTAGTTGAAATACCTTTTGGCTTGTGGAACTAGGCTCATGTAAAGACAGGGCTCTGAAGCTGTACTCAGGTCCTCAAACCGCCCCCAAAGCTAGATCACATTACCAGAACACAGGCTTAGACTGAATCTCTTAGGTGTGTTTTGGCAAATGTTGAGTCTTTCCTCATCTCTAATATCTTGAATGAGTTGGCTGTCTCAACAGCCACTTATGCTCTTAAAAGAACAGGGTAACCTTGGGAAAAGGCTAAAGTAAGAAGAGAAGTCAAGGCTCCTTTGGACTTGGTCACACCTCTATGTTGACCCTCCTTGGCTGGTGATCGTGTTTTGTTGCTGCTCCCTATTACTTTGGGCAGAGTTGAGATAGCGGACTCAGTCCCTGTCTACACCACTCCTAAGTGGGAGACAAACGGGAGACAATCTCATTCATGTTCCAGTCCCTTCGTACACCCCCCATGCTCCTCACCCCCCAACACACACACACACACACACACACACACACACACACACACTCATCCCTCCATCCTGTTTTCCAAAAGCAAGTCCAAATGAGGGCTGTAGAAAAGGGAGAAGATAGGAGAGCAGGGCCAGCCATTGCCATTCTGGCTCAGACACAAAGCGAATGCAATTCTAAGGGAGCTAAAAAAAGAAAAAAGTGCTCAAATCCAGGGCTTTAAAAGCCCAGGCACTCATGTTTAGAAAGGTCTGCATGGGCCCCTGAAGTCCTAATGAGGGGTTCATGCTGTCGTCTGCCAGTCAGCACTGAGCAGCAACAGGGCACAAGTCCACAACAACTCAAGGAGAAACATGCTCAGATTAAAGACAGCTTTCTCATGCCAGGCCTCAGGGGGCAGTGCACTAGAGAGGCTAACAATTAGCTAATGGTCCAGCTCTGAACAACCCTCAGGGACAGAGCACTCAGGAGTATATTGGACTGGCTTTTAACGTCTTCTTCTGAAAAGTTATGTTCATTTAAGGATAAGCTTACATACTGTAGAAAACACAGTGCCTTACCAGCCAAATTAAAACAGGAAGGGGAAAGGAGGTTTAAAGCAGACTGGAAAGGTCCAGATGTCAGCTTTCTTTACTCAGGCCACAGAGCTAATGGGGTCTGGTTTGCATGCTATCAGAACAAATGCTGATGTGCATAAAAGTCACCTGGAGGATCCTACTAAAAATTCAGGTTCTGAACATGTCATTGCTGCCAGCTGTTGTCCACTTGGCCCCCCACATCAAGATAACGCCATGCCCAATGACACGGCATGTAGCCCGGTGCTTGCTATCCCCATGATCAGATTGTCACAATTCACAGTGTTTGTACAGGTGAGTTTTGGGAAGTAGATTGCCAGGTCTTTCTTCCTAGCCCATCTTAGTCTAGAAGCTCTGTTGAAACCTGTTCAGCAACACATAGATGGTGGCTGTGCATAAGGTACGTTATCTGGATTCAAACCTGGATTGCTTGCACAAAACAAAACAACCCCAAACTCACTGTATCTGACTTGATTCCCAGTCAGAGTGATTCTAGATAGGGTTTCCGAGACTGTCCATCTGTGTGTCTCTCAGACAGCCTCATTTCCCACCAAAGCAGCTGGTGTGTTCCAACTGGCACCCTCGTCCTGGGGCAGGTCCTGAGATTAAACAGCAGCATGGCAGGTAATGTTCTTCACCATCAGGACTCCTTTTACATGGAGTCAAGGCGGACTCATAAAGACCCTACAGGATACACTAGAACCTCTCTGAATTTTTTTTTTCCTCTTTGAGTTTTTAAGACTGTAACTCTTTCTAGAAGCATAAAGCTTTCTCTGGTGCAGTGGTTGGTGGTTTCGAACTGCTGACCTTGTAGTTAGCAGCCCAATGCATAACCACTAAGCCATCAGGGCTTGTTTGATAGGCTATAAAGTAAGGTGACCAGATGTTTCGCTTTTTAACAATTTGTCCCGCATCCCGCGACATTTTAAAATTAATGTATTACAATGCTATTTTTGCATTTTATGAACATTTTTGTTGCTCCGTATAGACCAAATTTTTAATCAAGAACTCCCCCACTCCTCTCGGTCAATGGTGTCCCGCTTAAAATCTGGTCACTTTGCTATAAAGATCACTTATGTGCTTCTACCTTCTAGCTGGTTCACTATATAATTTTCAGGATGTGTGATAGTTACATGATCTGTTGTCAACTTGAGACTATGAAGAGTAAAGGGGTGGTGTTTAGCCTGTCAATCAGGTCGCAGCTTGAGAACCTCATTGGGAGGCACTAAGGAGAAAATAGTCTGCTGGAGGTGGGACTCACCCTCACTCCCTGTGAGGCATTCTAGTGGACAAGCCACATGGAGCTATGCTGTCCAGCTGTCAAGCTGGAGGAACCACGTGGAGACCCACACCAGTGTTAAGAGGCTTCCACCGCCACGAGATCCACAAGATCTACCCACTGGCCTGTGATCTTCCTGCACTAGGCATCTTTGCATGTGTTGCCTGAGTCTGAAGAGGAATTTATAGACTGGTACTGAACATATGGGCTATTATCAGACTTATGAACTTGATATGGCCTGGGCTAGGATGTTTTCTTAAAGCACAATTACTCTCTATATAAACCTCTTTCCTAAACACATATGAGTGTCTATGAATTTGTCTCTCTGATCTACCAAGACTAACATAGGGTGCAGTAACTTTGCTGAAGAGACCAATAGCTTCATAGGAGGGTATGCTATGAGTTGAGTCATGTCCCTCTCAAAAGCTATGATCATAACCTGAGCCATAGAATTGGTGCATGTAATTTATTTGAAAATTGGGTTGGTCTTTTTTCAAATGTCATCAAATTATGATGAGGCCATACTGGCCTAGCAAAAGCCTGAATCCAGAAGCATGTCTATTTAAAAGAAAAAGAAAAGAGAGACTTGGACATACAGACCCAAAGACACATAGAGAGGATAGCATCACATGAAGATGGAAGCAAGGACAAGAATCAAGTGTCTACAAGCGAAGGTCCACTGAGGCTTCTTGGCACTCGTTAGTCACTAGGACAGGGGTGCGGGGCAGATTGTTACCTAAAGCCTTCAAATGCAGTGAGGTTCTGTCAGTACCTTCATTTCAAATGTCTAGCCTCTAGAACTGTGGCAGAATACTTCTTATTTCATAAAGACACCCTGTTTGTGGTACCCTGTCATAGCAGCCCTAGGAGACAAGTACAGGGCACAGCTACCATAAATTTCTGTGGTAACTCACGCTTCTGTGTTAGTCTGGATAGACTAGAGAAAGAAATCATAGATACTCATATGGATATAAGAAACAGGTTTAAATACAAGAGCAATTGAATATACATTTAAAAATACAATTAAAAATACATTCCAGTGCAGTCCAGATTAAGTCCATAAGTCCAGTATAAGCGCATATGTCAGATACGAATATATAAATCCCTCATCAGGATCACAAAATATATACAATGATGCCATATGAAGGATCACAGGCTAGTGGGTTGGAAGTCTTGTGGATCCAGTGGTAGCGTGTCACCATATGGCTTCTCCGGCTGCAGAAGTCTGGTTCATCAGTTCCCAGGACATGAGGTCTATTAGCATATGTGTCTTGTCAGTGGAGAATCTTTCAGGGACTGAGCAGAGAAAGAAGTCTTTCTGCCTCCAAGGAGGAAAATATTGGAGTTCCCAGAATCCTCAGGGGAACACCATGCCCACACAGAGGCCTCATTGGCTATGACCTGATTGACAGACTAGACTCCACCCCTTCACTCTTAATCCTCTCAAGCCCCAAACTGACTTCACAGTTTCCAAGGTTAGGAAATCTTAAATAAAGAGCTGGGGGTGGGGGGAGAGACACGGGGCAGGGTGTGGGGAGGCAACCTGGAGGCAAAGTGGCCTCATCTTAAGCTTTTCGCTCATTGGGAGTGTCCACCTACTTTTCAGTCTGAAAATAATGTCTATTTAATCTCGGGACCTTCCCTGGGAGTAGGGCCCTAAGACATGTTGACCTAAGACCTGTGGAGGTTGAGTCGGTCAAGCTGAGGTTGCTGTGTCTGTGACTCACAAGTGCCGTAAGTCTGATCATCACTATGGGTGTGGGTTGACAATTACAAATCTGCCTTTCCCTTCCATCACCAATAAATCCAGTGTTTCCCTAATTCTACTATTTTATTTCTCCCTGATGCGCACACGGCTCACTAATGCAGTTTCATTAGCCAACATGAAAATCCCTTTCGATACCATTTTCCAAGTAATTCTTATGTAAATAATAAAAAGCTGGTCACAACCCTATTCCCTGAGGCACTTCCCAATTAACCTCCTTTTAGATTTTCACTGCCACCCTTTGTTTCCTGCCCTGTAGCCAATTTCCAAAGGACTTTGCCAACTTTCCACTTACCACTTGTGTCTTATACATTAACCTGTGATGCAGAACGCTTTGTGGAAATGCTTTCAGACAAATTGGGCTGCTGGGCACGTCATCCCTCTGCTTGTGCATCCTCCGAGGCAGCAAGCACGTTGAAGGGCTCCAGCAGGCTCCGAGTCCTGACCTTCCCTCCCTGAAGGTGTGCTGGCCCTCTGCAGGCAGCCCGTACTCACCTCCCAAGAGCCCCCTCTCCAAGCCTTTAAATAGCTTCAAAATGTTCCTGGAAGCTCACATCAAATTAATGGGCTCTGAGGCTCCCCAGGACGCAGACATCTAGAAAGGCGAGTGGGGAAGCCCTGGGAGGCTTGCTAAAGAATCACCTTTGTCTAAACTGGTGGTTCTCAACCTGTGGGTCGCGACCCCTTTGGGGGGGGGTGGGGTCAAACCCTTTCACCGGGGTCACCTAAGACCACCGTAAAACACAAAAATATTTCACAATATATAATTATGTATTTTTTGTGATTAATCACTATGCTTTGTGTTCCATTTATAACAAAAATGCATCCTGCATATCAGATATTTACATGACAATTCATAGCAGGAGCAAAATTACAGCTGTGAAGTAGCAATGAACATGACGTTATGGCTGGGGGTCATCACACCATGGGGAACTGTATTAAAGTGGCAGCATGAGGAAGGTTGAGAAGCACTAGTCTAAAGGGAGTTCAAGAACACCATCAGAGCTCCCAGTGCCTTTGCCCTGTGATCTCAGTTGCCAACAAGAGAGGAAATGGCCATCTGAATTTCTCAGCTTCCCGAAGTTCCTTAGAGTAGTGAGAAAGAGGGTTGTGTGGCACTATCTGTGCTCCTGTTGCCTTCATTACATGTTTATTGTGCACACACTGCTTGCCGGAGTGCCTGGGAGGTGTAAATGATTCTGTACAGAACTGCTAACAGAAAAATTAGGAATTAAAGTCCACCCAGAAGCACCTCAGAAGAAAGAGCTGGAGATCTACTTCTGAAACAGCAGCCATTTGGAAGCCTGTGCAACCCAGACAGCTCCACTCTGACACACATGGAGTCCTCATAACGTGAAATCAACTTGATGGTACCTGGTTGGCTTATTGTGAAAACCCAACACATAGCACGCCAGCTTCAGCACTGGCCATCTTTTTATCCTTGCCAACATTCAACTGCTGCAGGCCTGAGGCCCTGTTCTACATTTCTCCGATATCTCTGGCAACATCTTCCCTCATGCTAAGCCACAGGAGATTTGCAGGACATAGTTGCTGATAGAAAGAATACATGGGGGAGAAACAGAGGAAGAAGGGAAAAGAAGATATGAGATCCATTTAGAACTTGCCTCAGCCCCACCCAATCTCATGGTGACCCCACCGATTTCTTTCCTTAGCTCTAAACTCTCCAGTGCTCTCCAACTCTGATGTCAGCACCAAATGGGCAGGCGTTTAATGGACGGTGCAAAGTTCTCAGGGGAGCTGCTAACAAACGGAAAGCAGGGGGTAGTAATAAGTCTGGGACAAACAAGAGACTTGGCTAATCTATCCTTGAATGGGCCAAGCGCTGACTGCTCTCCCAGAGCTCTTAGCTTCTGAGCACTTCAAAAGCTGTCCTTAATGCCATCACTGGGAGCCTGTTCTACACAGGAGTGTGACCAGCAACTCTTTAATGTCGCTTTTGCATTTAGGGCCTAGCTGCGGGCTGCTGGCTCAGCGTTTGCTATTTCATGTCCACATCTTTGCTCAGCGTGGATGATATTCGGGCAGCATGTTAAGAACACTCACACTACTCTAAGCTGACACTGGCTCCTCGAAGCTACTTCTCACGAGAGTCTATCATCCTGAAAAAACAGAGATTGGCTTATCACAGATGCCATATCACCTGTGAGTCATACATTCCCTTAAAAAAACAAAAAAAGAACAGGGGCTGAGCCCCGGTGGCGTAGTGGTTGTGCACGGGACTGCGGCCCACTGGGATGGAGGTTCAATTCCAGCTCCATGGAGCAAAGGCTGGGCCTCCTACTCCCACCACCTGAGGGCAGTGATGCCTCCCTCCCCACCCCCCAAAAAAAAAGAACAATCTGAGACCTAACAGTCAAGTTAGCCAAAAGCAAAGCAGAGACAGCAAGGAGAGGCAGGGAAGCTAGATCAATGGAAACAAACATCTGACACAATGAGAAAGCTGACATGTTGAAAATATTGTAACTAATAGTGCGGGATAATTTTTGCTAAAATTATTTAAGCGGTATATAATTTTGCTGTAAACTTTCCCCCCAAATATAACACAATATACACCCACTCTGCACTTATTAACACGAGGAGGTTCTAAAAGCAGCTCATTATGTGAAGGCTACCATCAGGGAAAATGGAAGATGACTACATCAGATTATCACATGGAGGACAGCTACACCATTACACAGCTGCTGATTTACCTCACTATATCGCTGCCAGATGATTGACAGGCTGCTGATGTGGGAAATCAATTTTTTAAACATAATTCTGTAGTCATAAATATGCAATGTCAGATAATGAAATATGCAGTAAGTAAGGTGTAGGTATGTTCTTATTATCTTTAAAAGCACTCATTAAACCTTTCCTTTGTGAAAATCAATAAAATGATGAGGAAGGGAATTGAAAATTTTAATACAATATGTATGAAGGGGCTTCAAAAGGTTTGTGGAAATGTGGAATTGAAAAATAATTGAGTTGTTCCATGCACATTCTGATACTCCTCCTATTATTCTTTTCTGGTACCGATCTTAAAGCGACCCACTTGAAAGTAGGCTAATTGGTGGAACAAAAAGGATGAAGTAGGGCTAGAGAACTTGTAACTTTATATTTTCGGTTTCAACATATTGCATTTAAAACAGCAGTGATTGGGATTCTCAGTACTACCACTGGTAGAAAAACCAAAAGAGGTTCCCTAGGTAAAGGTCACCAATACCAAAAACAAACACATACACAAGAAGCAAGCAACCCCCAACTCCAAACACAATGCCATTGAGTTCATTTCGACTCATCAGTGACCGTGCAGGACAGTGCAGAAGTTTTTCAGAGTTTCCAAGCCTGTAACTTTTTACAGGAGCGAGCAGCCTCATCATTCTCCATCAGGTGGCTGGCGGATTTGAACTGCTCACTTTCCCAGGCCAATATGAATTCAGTGTGTCACCAGGGCTCCTTAAAGGTTGCCAGTAGGTGGTAGGAAATAAGAGGAACGTGAAGTAATGCCTACTCTTCCTTCCTCTGTTGCCAACACAAACATCCAGAACGTTGATTTTGGCATTTGTACCGGAAGAATTTTCACATTTTTAGACAAGTCTGAAGTAGCTGACTTTAGACCACTCTGGTAAACAGGGGATAAGCAAATCTTCGCTGTGTTAAGTATTACCTTTATAAAAGTCCCAACCATGGGCTGCGCCCTGGTGGCATAGTGGTTGTGTGTGGAACTGCAGCCCACAGGGTGGACAATTCAAACCCAGCAGCAGCTCTCTAGGAGGAAGGCTGGG
The DNA here is from genome assembly GCA_004026705.1 of Nesogale talazaci. Lineage (NCBI taxonomy): Eukaryota > Metazoa > Chordata > Mammalia > Afrosoricida > Tenrecidae > Nesogale > Nesogale talazaci. Next base: position 216,761 of record PVJH01000340.1, read on the forward strand.
CTTCCTACTCCCACCAAGGCAGTGATGTCCCCCCCCCCCCCCCCCCCGCCCCACACACACAAAAGTCCCAACCAAACTCTGCCATCAAGTCAGTGCTGACTCATAGCGACCCCCTGTGGTTTCTAAGAGTGTAACTGCTCACAGGAATAGAAAGCCCAGTCTTTCAGCAGAAGACTCGGCGGTGGCTGCACGCTGCCAACCATGAGATCACTGCCCCACGCATAACCACTACACCACCAGGGTTGATCCAACAGAATAAGGAAATTATCAAACAATACAATTGATAGCACATGCAAAGAACGTTTGACTGGAGATAATTGGAAAACAGTTCTAGCAATGTTCCAACAGGGAGCCTCCAGAAATTCAAGCAGGATTCAGAAGAGGTTGTGGAACAAGGGATATAATTGCTGATGTTGGACTAGTCTTGGTTGAAAGCAGAGAACACCAGGAAGACATTTATCTGTGCTTCATTGACTGTTCAAAGGGATTCAACAGTGTGGGTCATAATAAACGAGGGTAGCTTGAGAAGAATGGGCATTCCCGTACACGTCACTGTGCTCCCGTGGAACTGTACACGGACCACGAAGTAGTGGATGGAACCGAACAAAGGGATGCCTTGTTTAAAATCGGGAAGGGTGTGCATTAGGTTGGTATTGCTTCACCATGCTTATTCAAACAAGCCGTCCGAGAAGCTGGACTGCATGAGGACGAAACCTTGCTGGCTCCGAGTGCAGAGACTCAGAAGCGCTTTCAGATGAAGAACAAAGGTCACAGTCTTCTGTATGGATGACAACTGGATGCAAAGAAAACAAAAGTCCTCACAATTGCCACGGCACACCACATTAGGACAGATGGAGAAATGATTGACGTTGTCAAGAATTTAAAAAAAAATTTGATTCATAATCACTTTTCACAGAAGCTGTAGTAGAGAAATCAAGTGGCCTCTCATATCACGCTGTGCCAATCTGCTGCACAAGGTGTCTTTCAAGTGTTAAAGAGCACCGAGGTCACGCTGAGGACCAAGAGACGCTGACACACACCATGGTCAAACATCTCATAGAACTGAAACCAAACTTAGCTCAGAAAGACATTTTGTTCACTTACTTTGCAACATCTATTGTCTACTTTCTGGAGATATGGACAGAAAGAGGGGTATGGTAATAGTTTTTCTAGGAGGAGGTAGACCTCCTATGCCTTCCATGTGCACAGACCTGCAGTGACAGCCCTGGGGGCCGTGGTAGCTTTGACTACTTCAGACTGGCTGCAGTACTAGATTCCCCGTGGAGGGTGGGGGTGGATGAGGCTTGACTTCTCAAGTTTCAATGCCTTTCTTTGTGAAATCAAATATTTTTTTGGGGGGGGGGGCATCACTGTCCTCTGGTGGTCGTGGGAGCTACCTAGTGCTGCTTTTGAGTGCCACCGCTGGATCTGAACTGCCAAGCCCGCAGGCCGCAGTCCGGCACTCAACCACTTACACCACCGGGGCTCAGCCTGTGAAACCAAATATTTAGACTTGTGGCTACTTACCAAAAAAAGCAAACTCATTGCCATCACGGTGACCCTACAGGGCCGGGGAGATGTGCACCTGTGGGTTTCCCAGATGCTAACTGTTTACTGGAGTAGAAAACTGCATCCCTCCCCACTAGAGCAGCTGGTGGGTTTGAACTACAGACCTTGGGGTTATCAGCCCAAAGCATCATCCACTACATCTCCAGGGCTCTTTGGGAATGTATATAGCTCTAGTCTCTGTGACTCTTTCCTCAAAGGATCGATTGGTCACAGATGTGGCAGAGCATACAACCTCAGAATATTTGCCTGCAAGCAGATCACATAACATTTTAGCTTCCCAGATAGGGTGGCTGCTCATACTATCCAAAAGAGCTGGTTGCTTAACTCTGGGCATAATTTTATACTTGAAATCCATCACAGATATTCTGACTTATAGTAACTACATGCATGTAGTGTCATTGAAATGAGCTGCCTCAAAATTCATTCATGAGCTAGTTGAAACAGAGTGACCAGACATTTCCATTTTCCTGTGACAGTTTCGGTTTGCTTTATTTTCCCCATAAACTATGAATAGTGTCTCCTCTTGCTTTTAAAAATGTCCCGATTTAGATGATCTGTCCTAATGTCACATAGCATAGCGCGAAATACCTGCTGCTCTTGGCTCCTGTGGTTGCTGCTTCTGGCCCCCAGGCCTGGAACGACAGGCCTCTCTGTGATAGGAGTGCTACTGGGTAAGCCCTGGGCTGCCGACTGCAAAGTCAGTGCTCACATACATCAGCTGTTCCTCCAGAGAAAGGCAAGGCCATCTGTTTCCATATTCTTTACAGCCTTACACACCCCGTGGAGGCCCAGTAGGTGTCGAGGCCACTCAAGGGTTTGGTGTGGACTTGGTTTTCACAATGTCAGGTTTTCAGAGATCTCAAGTGAGTAAGGGAGCAAGTTGCTGAGTAACTTACTCCCCTGTCTCTTGCTGTGGAAGAGGCGACACCATCTCCCCTGGTATGCTGGGGCTGCCTGCTGTGGGGCAACCTCCCTGATTGCAGGTATTCCATTAGCAAGGAACTCAGGTCTCAGGCAGCTTGTGCTTAAGCCACAGAGAATGAAGTGTGTAATCTCTTTCTTCTCCCTGCCTAGCATGAGCCAGCACATGGGTAGGAATGAATCACATCATCCAGGACATCATGACAGTATCAGAAACCCATTTTAGGGTCATAAAACTAAAGTTCCTGACCACAGTGAAAATGGCTGGTGACAGGTTCGTTTGTTTCAAACAGCGGTCTACGGATTGAATGATATAGGACTGTCTAACAATGTGAACAATACTGAAAGTTACTTTCCAAAATGCCCACCAAACTTCCTGCCACCCAGTTCGTGTTGATCATAGTCACTCTACAGGACAGGGTAGAGCTAGCTGCCCTGTGGGCTTCTGAGGCTCTCACTGATAGGCATGGAAGGCCGAGCCTTTCTGGCACAGAGCGGCTGGTGGTTTTGAATTGCTGACCTTGTGGCTAGCAGTCCAACTCATACCTACTATGGCAACAGAAATCCTATCAGAGTCACCCTAGAGTTCATTATTAAATCAGATCTCTCAGGAAGTGGATTTCAAGGATTTTTTTTTTTTAACCAACTCCCCAAACTATTCTCCTATGTTTGAGAAAGCCCTGCTATCTAGAATCAGGAGAATGGGGGTGCTAATTATGAAGACAACCAAGCAAGTGGCACATGTCTATCTTGGGAGGTTTTCAGTTTTCTTCATTACAAACCTCATTTGTCCATTAAAAAAAAAAGATACATGTTTAGCTGCAAAATGTTATGAATATGCAAATATAATTAATTGACAGTGGGTGATGAGAGAATAACTACCTCCAACAAGAAGATATGTTTGACGCAAACATACCGATTGATTAATTTTATGAAAAGCAAAAGTAGCTATTTTGGGGTATGTGTTGGGTTCACATGCTAGTTTAATTCAACTTGCTGGATAACAAACCTCAAGTCACTGGCCAAATGGAAACAGTCATGCAAATGAAGCATAGGCTTACATGAGTGAATTTCCTATTTGATGCAAGAGATAGAAAGAAATATGGGCAGATCAAGTCATAAAGTTGCCTACGAAAGGGCACACAACAAGAAGAGGCTGATTAAGAAATACACTTAGATGTAAATGTGAATGTGTATTAAGAATGAGAAATCACAATAGATGACTGTGGTCTTGAAGCGTGAGGTCCCGTTCTTTTTCTTTCTTTTTTTTTTTTTTGGACCTTACGGACCTCTGGTGGTCGTGGGAGCTACTCAGCCTTGCTCCTGGAGAGCCGTTGCTGGATTTGAATTGCCAAGCTCGTGGGCCGCAGTCCCGCACTCAACCACTACGCCACCGGGGCTCAGCCTGAGGTCCTGTTTTTGAGAAATGTTTACATATAAGTGTTTCTTAATTGCAACCTTGCTTCTCCTCTCCATCTGGAACATTCTAAATCCCTCAGCAACAAACAACACTCACAGGGACCAATCTAAACAAAGCACTCTGTTGCTTAAGTTTCATTAGATTCTTTGTAAACCCACCTCCACTGCAACCTGGATTTTCTTTCTTTAATTAACTGGCTAAAGAGCTAATCATCAATTTACATTAGTTTGCACTGGAGAAATAAATGATTATGACTTTAATCTTCAGCTCCCCCAGCAGGAAGCATCCTTCTACACAGAAAGGCTGTGGGAGGGAAGTGGGTCCTCTTTTTTGAAGTATGCTGCTTCTCCCAGTGACAAGTGGTGTCCAGTTCCCGTCTCTTCAAGGATGGACTGGCTTTAGTGACTTTGTCGATGCATAGCCGGTGGCAGAAGTAACCTTTGGAAATTTCCCACGTTAGGGTTTGGAAAAAACTATTGTTTCTGCCTGGGCCTTGCTTTTGTGATGCTTTCTCTCAAACTCCAGTTGCCAGGCTAGGAGAAGACAAAGGTTCACACGGAGAAGACATGTAGTCCCCTCAACCACACTCTCAGCTAAATGCCGAACATCCTGACCAGCATTGGCAATGAGTGTTTTGGATGCCTGGCCCAGTCTAGCCTTCAGACGACCTCTAACTGCAACCATATGAACCGTCCCAAGGTAGAACACCCAGCTGAGTTCAGTCACCTCACAGAGCTAAGAAAGCGAGGAACAAATTGTTCTTTGAAGTCTCCGAGTGTTAGGTGTTCATCACGCAACCCACAAAGGTACTAAGGCAGTAAATTGGGATAGAAGATTCCAAGCTGTCTCTGCCCAGAGGATTGGTAGACAAGGCCTTGGGCACTGAATTCTCTGGTTTTCCTTCTTGTCTTTACTTACTCTCTCTGCTGCTGTCCTTCAAGAGAGACAACTAGACTAGGAAGGTCACTGCTCTGCAAAGTGGGGAGAAGAGAGCTCAGACTCTCCGGTGGGTAAATTTAATCTGGGTTGGAATGGAAGAACAAGAAGCCAAATCTGGTTTGGATCCAAACCCTTGGTTTTCAGTCTAACTTTATACCCATTCTAAAGTTATTTTGATGCTGACTCCTGGGTCTATTTTAAAAATTAGTTTGAAAAAATCAGGGCAGTAGGTGTACAATTAATTTTATAAGCGCCACCATTTTTTCTTTTCAAAGGCTAGTAAACAAGGCTGTTCTTAAGTTTCACGCAGCTTCCACCTGTAAATCAAGTCTACCTTCAGATCTTGTTACTTTTTTTTTTTTTTTTGCTTTTTAAGTTTTTCAGATTTGCATCTTCCTTTTATTTTCAGTCTCTGCCCTGGGTCGTTTTCGGAATGCCGCATACATTAGCCACCCTGTCTTCAATGCTCCCCCCCTCCACTCACCCATCTCTGTGCTGAAACAGACTAAGCTTCCCACGTCCTACAGTTCTCCTGCTACTCCCCTTGCTGGGCCCGCTCCCAAGTGCTGAGTCACGAAGTACATGACACCACAGAGCCCTTCAGGCTTATGTTCCAAAGTCAGAGTGATTCAATGGGACAGGGAAGAACTGCATCCACGGGCTGCTGATGTCATGGATCTTTTATGGGAGCAGAAAGTTGGGTGAGAAGCCCAGCAGGAAACTCACTACGGCTACCAGGGTTCCTCTTCCCAATTCAGGTGCCCCCTAAGGAGAGTGCTCCTTCAGGCTAGATTTCTTCTTCTCTTTCTTCTTCCAGTTCTATTTATTTTCTTCCTTTTCTTCTTCAGAGGATAGAGCTCTTTCTCCTTCCTTCAGATGTCCCTTGCCTTTTAGGAAGCAAGAACCACAGGGTTTTATGGGTGATTATTCTTTGGCTAGTCTCATCCAGCCAATGGCCAACAATTCTGCTTTCTTGAGGGCATGTTCCCCAGTGTTTTCATGAATAAACACTACTGCACTGATGATTTCCTATGGAAAAAGCCAGTAAAACTGTTGTGGCTTTGGTAAACGAGGAAGAGGAAGCTAGGTTCTCATAGTTAAGGAAGCGAGGCTCCAATAGTTAGTATACCAGGTTTGGAGCTAAGGATTTTACATATGTCATTTGTTTTTTAAAGCAACTCTAGTGTTCCCTTTTTACTGAAGAGGAAGTTAAGATTTAGGTAAAGGAACTTTCTCAAGGTCACCAGCTGGTAAGTGAATACAGAGTTTGAAGTCAAGACTAGTTCCAAGTCCAGATTTATGAACACTAACTTACATGGATTCCTACAATGTTTTGTTTGCTTTTGAGAGGGCTAGAAAATTAAGTATAAAAATAAACCTTTGAAAACTTTTTTCTCATCCACTACACAAAGATAATTAATTATTGTTACTGTTTTAGAAAACTTTGAGACTTTTAGCTAGCATTGAAGTTTTTAACCTACTCACGATCATACAGTTTAGGTAAGCATGAGCTTTTTTTCATTTAATACAGCATAGTCTAGACCCTTATGCAGCACTACTTTTTTAGTTGATTCGATTGAAAAAAAAATGTGATAGGCTGAATTTTGTTTCCCCAAAAAGATATGTTTGAAGTCTCCCTGCCTTGTTTCGAAAGAGAGTCTTTGAAGGTGTTACCACAAAGTCATGCGGGGAGTAGGGAGTATTGAATGTGACTAATGTCCTGTAGTGAGAGGAGGAGAGCCACAGTGTAGGATCCAGATGTGCAGCTGGAGGCAGAGACTCAACTGATGTCTCTGTAAACAAAGGGCCTGCCCAAGTCTGAGGAGAGGCAAGGAAGAATCTTTGCCTGAGCCTTCCAAGAGGGGCTTGTCCTGTGCATACCTGAGTGCTAGTCTTCAGACCTGGAAGACAGTGCAATTCCGTTGGTGACTGGTTATCTAGGAAACGGTGACAGCACGAAGGGCAACAAAGCAGGCTCTTTCTTGGAATGAGATTTTAGCTTGGGGTGCAGAAAGTCAACTGAGGAGACCATGAGCAATTGTGAGCTCTTTAAAATGGTTCCTTTCCACACCTCCTTCCACCCCCATGGGAAACAATAAGTTGATCCTAAACAATGAAACCAACACTGAGGGTTCTTAAGAATAAGAACCATGCAGAAGCCATGCAGAAGAGTGAGAAAGACTAATATTTGCTGATTATTTTGAACCCCAGCCTGTGCCAGCAGTTTCACAGATGTTCTCATTTATGAGTATTATCTTCAACAACCTGTCCAATATAGGCATGCTCATACCACTCCAGGAAGTAGAAAAAACAAATCACTCACTCACTCACTCCCTCCCACTCACTCACTGACGGCCATTGAGTTGATTTCTACTTGGAGTGACCCCGCAGATTAGGGCAGAATTGCCTCTGTCAAGTTCCAACTCTGGAACTCTTCACAAGACCGGAAAGTCATGTCCTTCTCCCAAGGAGAAACTGGTGGGTTCAAACTGCTGACCTCATGGTTAGCAGCCTAATGCACAACCCATTATGTTACCAGAGGTCCTCAGGAAGAGGAGAGGTGAGGTTCAATAATTTGTGCTGGTAATGTTGACCTGGACTTAGATACAGATATGGCAGTATGAGGTCTTTGTTCTTTTAGGGTAGGCTGCTTTGGAGGGCAGGGTTTGAAAACATTATCTAGATAAAACTGAGAATGAACTGAATGAATGGTCTGGAGCTTGAAAAAAACGGCTGGCAGGAATCTTTAAAACCAAGGACGGGAAAAACAGACTGGGAGAAACGTGGGCTTCTTGTGGTTCAGTTTGGTTGGGGGAAGGTGGAGGGAACATTTCTGAGCTGAAGAGGGAGTTGGCTTTCTACAGCGGTCCTCAAACAGAACAGACCTTGTTCTTCTAAGAGGCCAAAAGGGGGCTAAAGGCAAGCACCGTCCTGGACTGGAGGCTGGAAAGTCAGGGTGAAATGAAGAGGAACCGAGTTCGTCAGCAGGCCTGCTTTAGGCCAGGAGGGGCGTGGAACAGAGACCATCTGGAAGGTTTAGGCTGCAGACCTGAGTAATACGGCCCTCTGTAATTCATCCAACAAGATTGTGTGTGTGTGTGTGTGTACCAGGAAAATTTCTGGAAGTCTATGCAGAAAGCCAGGGGTCCAGTGTCTTTCTCCTCCACCTGAGCTCTTACAATCAGTGTCCATTAAGTGGGTTCCAGCTCCTGGTGCCCCCTATTTCCACCCCCGTTGCCCCCCAGGGTCAGAGGAGAACTGGGCTCCACTGCCTTTGTAAAGGCTGAGTTTTTCAGAAGTGAGTCATGGCTCTTCTCAGCTGCCTCTGTGGTGACTCAAGTCTCCAACCTTTTGGTGAACAGCCTCGCCTGTTAACCATCTGTATCACCGAGAGACTTCTGAACTTGCTCCGAATGCCTGACTAGTTTAACAGTGAGCTTCTTTGAGTCGGGAGGTAGGGTGCAGGGCTGGGAAAGTTTCTCTTTAAAGGGAAGGACTGGATTTCAGGGTGTTACACAGAGACAACCAGGTGCTGTAGAGCAGAGAAAAGTCGATCTGTCCCTGAAGTTCAACCTGTAGCCTCTTGCTAACAGACCTAAGCTGGGTTGGGGTGAAAGGGCCTCTTGCGGAATTCAGTTTGGGGCCAGACATCCCTGCCTTAGAGCTCCGAAGGGCCGAGCGAGGCGGAGTGAACCTGGCGGCTGTTCTGTGGTTTGGCACACTCCCGGTTTTTCCAGCGCCTTGTGTTCAGTGAAACCGAAAATGTGTTTGGCTAGAAATCCTTCTCTAATTTTTAAACCCCTGTGCATTTTTTACATAAATCGGATCCACATGTTCTTGATTTATTTATATTGAACTCATCAAATCAAATTAGGAGCTACAATGATGAATGAGAACAATGCTGATTTCCAAGAAGATTTTAGACCCCTTTTTCTTAGAACGAAATTACATCCCGCCACCCCCCCAACACCCAATTCCCAACGCCTAAAATGATCAGACAGAGCCTGGTTTGAAATGTCGGGACTCCAATGTGAACTCATGATCCTTGCTTGGCAAAGGGAAAAGTAGAGAGGGAGAGGGTCTCAGGAAGTCCCTGTCACAAAGCCAGGGTAGGTCTGTGGTGGGTGTCGGGGAATGAAGACTGGAAGGAAGCTATTCTTCATTAGAGTGTTTCAATAAATGAGCTTGGCTTTGTGGGTCACTAACGGGACCCCCCACCTATTTCCTTTTGATATGGTTTTAGCACTACCACAGGGGAAAGGGGGCTGGGGGAGGTCCCATCCCAAAGATGCGAGGTGAGGGTGTTTCTCCTGGGCCTGTCTTCCTGCTCGACACTCCTCCCAGGGCAACCAATTCAAGCTGGCGGGTCTGTTCCCGCTTCTCTCCTGGCCCTGTCTGGCTTCAGGCAAGGCCTCTCCATCTGGAAGCAGTTAAGTGTACAAGGACTCTACTCTTGTGCAAGGGAAGCTTGGAGTATACACGCCATCTCTATTAAGCTAAATTATAGGTGCACAATCTTTTTCTTCACACAACTCTGTCTGGTCTTGCTTTGCAAGCACGCACATGCCTATTACAGTCTCCCCCAAATGCCTTTTCTAACACACCATCATTTTCTGCAACTTCAGTTTGAGGCCAGCGATATGTCCTTAAGAAGCTGTGGCCGCAGAGGTCACAGAAGAGCCTCTTCCTCATCTTCTGAATCTGTACTCAGAGGGCCCCTTCCACTCTGTCCAAAGGCATTTCTGTGAACTCAGCTCCTCTCTCCTACGGACTCTGAGCTAATTAGAGAGACCTGGGCACACGGACCCAGCTGCTGCTTCAGAGTTGGAGGAGGACTGACTCGGGGAAGTTCATTCCTTCTCTTCCCTAGGTTTCAAGTTCACGATCTCCAAAAAAGAGTACAGTAGCCACATTTATCTCCTAGTGTTGTAAAGATAAAATAAGATGGAAAGCGTGGTAAGCTAAGACTGTTGTCTGACCCATACTATTTAAGGAATGTTGTTTTTCTTAAATTTTTTTTATTTTAATGAATGTTGTTTTTATCAGAATCACTTCTATACTTTATTCAACTGCACAACTAAACAACTTTCCAGAAGTTGCCTGTTACCTTCTGAGCCTTTCCCTGCTCCACAGCAAGGCTAAGCCAACCGCCCACTCCCCTGCAAACCAGAGCCAGTCCAGCCCGGGGCCAGGGCCTTCCTCCTCAACCCACCAAGGCTTTTTTCCTGCATTCTTCAAGGAGTCACTTGCTTAAAGACTAGAGTCTCTTTATGGAAGCAACAGTGATCAAGTGATTGGAAGACACAAATTATTTTAACGGAAAATCTTCACAGCTGTGCCAATTAACAACACAGGGGATAATAGAGGAGAAATTATCAAGGATTTCATTGTAATTGGATTAATAATGAATATCCATAGAAGCAGGAGTCAAAAAAAATTTAAAAATGTACTGTCCTGGAAGAATCTACTGCAAAAGCTTTCTTTAAAAAAAGAATCTGAAAAGTTTTCACTTTGATGACCTAGATGCTGTTGGCACAACCCATGGTCATTCCAACCACCTCATTTGCAAAAGAAAGCTGAGTGTTGGAGAGAGGGGGGCAGGGGGGAGGATGAATGCATTTGAATTGTGGTATGGGTGAAGAACTGGTTACATTTTGGGTTGCTAACCCCAAGGTCAGAAGTTTGAACCCACCCACGGTTTTGAAGGGAAGATAAGACTTTCTATTCCCTTAAAGACTCACAGTCTCGGAAATCCAAAGGGGCAGTTCTGCCCTGGCCTCTGGGGTTGCTGTGAGCTGGAATGGAGTCAATTGCAGTGAGTTTGTTTTTTTTAGGAGCTAAAAGAGTGATGAAATAATTTTTGAAGAAATAGACTGCGCCTTTAGAGCCATGGTTCTCAACCTTCCTAATGCTTTGGCCCTTTACTATCCAGTTCCTCATGTTGTGGTGACCCCAACCATACAATTATTTTCGTTGCTACTTCATCGCTGTCATTTCGCTACTGCTATGAACCAGGTAACCCTGTGAAGGGATCATTCGAACCCCCGAGGGGTCTCGGCCTACAGGTAGAGAAGTGCAGCCTTAGAGGGGAGGATGGCAAGACTCTGGCGTATCATCAGGAAAGATCGATTGATAGCGGAGAACATGGTGTTCGGCAACTGAGAGGTTCGTGACGAGGAGGAACAGCCTCGGTGGGTGGAAGGATTGGCACGGTGACCTCACTGGTCAGCATCGATCAGGGAGACGCTGCAGAGCCTGGCTGTTTCTGCCCGCCAGTACACGGGGTCGCCCTGAATCAATGAGGGCTCCATAGCAAGTGACCACAGCAGCAAAATCTACCTGGTGACCCATCATTCTCCTTCAAGTCAAATGGACCATCCTCATTCTACAGAGGCTGTGAACACGTGTGTGTGTGTGTGTGTGTGTGTGTGTGTGTGTGTGTGTGTGTGGTGGTGGTGGTGGGGTCGGGGTGGACTTGAGAAGGTTTGCACTCGCTTCTCAGTTTTTTCAAGACCCCTACAGGCTTGCGGTAGTTTACCAGTCCTTCTGGAAAAGTCCTTTTGCCGCCACTGCTCTGTCAGTTTGTCTCAAGGCAGTGGCTTGTGTGCGGCTGCAATGCTGGAAGCTGGTCTTTCAAAGGCCAGCAGCGGCCCCCAACGTGAACAGGCTTCAGCAGAGCTTCCAGACAAAGAGCAGGCAGTGAAGAAGGAATTGGCTGTCCACTGAAAATCTTCTGGACAGAATTGGAACAATGTCAGACACTGAAAACCTCATGAACAGAAACAGAGCGCTGTCGGAGACAGTGCCAGAGGAGGGGTGCCTCAGGGAGGCAGGCAATCAAAGTACCATGGCCACAGGGATGGGCTCAGGCACGGAAACCATTTACGAGGAGGACACAGAGCCTGGCAGTGTTTCTTTCCACTGTATACTGGGTCTTTATGAGTCGGAACCAACGTGAGGGCACCTGGCATCTGCCATGTCGACCTAGCTGCATTTAACACGCTGCAAAGATCCCTCTGTCCTTAGGGAGATACACACCCTGCGCCCCATGAAGTAGGAAGCAGAGAGGAGGCAATGTCGGTGGCACATTTTCTTCTGCTCTGGATGAACCCCTGGCTCAGTAGTTCCCAGAACATCATGGAGACCAGATCAGTGGCCTGGGCGCGTTGCCGGCTTCTGGGGAGATCTTGGACACATTAGAAAGTAATGGCCCTTCTCTTCCTGCAGGGTTGGCATGAAGGTTAATAGGGAGAACATTTCTAGGCTCTCAACAAATTATTATTTCTACCAAGGCTAACTTGCCCGAGATCCTGTACATCAGGAAATTTGGATCTTTTATGTATAATATTTAGTGGAGATTTCCCCTTCCGTGGCCTTTTTAACCCCTTGTATTTAGATGCATTGTGGTGCCCGTCTTACCTCTAAAGGACTCTCATGGAGTGGTCCCTCACACAGTGCTGCTGAAAGGCAGGCGAAGGGAGCGAATCGTGTTACAGATGGTTCTAGACTAGACACATGATCTGAAGGGAAAACCTACAGGCTAAGAGGTCCCTTGTGATATGATGGGAAAGGTGGGTTGAACCAGGAAGACTCCTATCTGGGAGTTTGGAATGGGGGGAGGGAGAAAGCGGGTTGACTGGCAGCATGGGCATCTGGAATGTGTCTGATCACATTAACGGTGCAACATCCGTGCCAAGGTGGTTGGCAGAGTCCCACTGCTGCCGTGCTACAGGGCTGGCTCAACTTCTAAACACCTTTCCCAGGAAGTCTGACTGTTTAGAGTTTATGATCATGGGCATGGAAGCATCTTTTTGAAAATGAAAACAAATACTTGCTTGGGGAGGTGGGGGGAAGTCTGTTCCTCTTTTCTCCAAGGAAAAGGAGTTACTAACATATCTACCTTTAGGGAAAAATTGCAGGCAAAGAACCAGGTATAAACTTTCTGGGCATTTCTATTGCCTGGCATTGCTCTGACGGTTAATGACAGAGGATGACTGATACTCTTGGTTCTTAGCTCCCATTTCCCTCTCTTCTTCTCTATAATAGACATTTTAAAAAGTCCCATGACAGCATTTTGGCCAATAAGATGTAAGTGAATGTTTTGGGGGCAAATGGGCTGGTCCTGCCCCTCCTTCTGCCTTGAATGAAAATCTTACCCTTGGAGCTGTGAATGAACTTGGGAAAAGCAGGGAAATGCACACTTGCCCTGAACATTTGAAGTGCTACATCAACAGGAAAAGCTACAGAGTTTCAGTCTTCTTGTTATATAAGCAAAATGTATCCCTAAACTGCTGTTAGAATTTTCTATTACTTGGAATCAAAATCTTTTCTAAATAATATAGCCCCCAAAAGGCACCTAGAACTTCTATTGTTTCCTATGTTGTGAGAATAATGACAAATTTTCTTTCCCTGAATCCATGACCAGCTTATTTTTAAATGAATTTTTCTAAAAATCACGGCGTGATATAAGCTCTCCCGGCAATGAAAATCTAAAATACTCAAATACATAAAAAGAAGGCAGAGAACACAAGTGTTTTAAGAGAAGGGAAAGATTTCCAGTTGGGGAAGTGAGATATCAAGAAGTTTCCCCAGGAGAAGCATGTGAGTTAAAGTGGGAAAAAGAGACGCCTGTTTGGAGATGAGGAAGAAGTGTATTCTGGTAGAAGGAACATCAATCCACCAGTCAAGCCCACCGCCCTCTAATCTAATCTCACTCACAGCAACTCTCAATGTGGTCTTCAAGGCTTTGGAAATCTGCCTCATCTCTTGCCTACAGAATGACCGGTGGGCCTGAACCACTGAGCTTGCACCCAGCAGCCCAACGTTTACCTGGCAGTGCCACCAGGGTTCCTTCAGGAGGAGAAATACTTTAGTCAAATAAGGGGAACTGAAGGTCAGATACAGGAAGCAGCAAGTTCTTTCCGGCTGGTGCAGGAGAACAAAGGTCAGACCAGAAAATCCGGTCAACTGGCCATAAGCTTCAAACACCCGGCGAAGGCATAGGGGTTCTATTCTATAGCTTGTGGGTGTCACGAAAGGCTTTTGATCAGGAGTGTGATTCTTCATGGAAATTCATTAGATGGAAATGTGCAAAGTGTCTTGGAAGATGCTGGAAAAGGCACCACAGGAGCTATGCAGGTGTCTAGAAAGGAGGTGATAAGGGTTTGAACCAGGTGAGAATGCCAGGGAAAGATAAAAAAGGCCTGAGAGACATCAACATCGCAGAAGCACACGTAAAACAACACGGCAGCTGTCTGGGTGTGGGGTGTGTGTCCGGGGAGTAATAATGTGGGAATAGTTTATTCTACCAAGTACAGACACAATCCTCATGCAGTACCTCTGGAGCTGACGACAGGAATGGTTTGATGTGGATGTTGGAATCATGCACCTTCAAATCATGGTCCCCAAGTCCTCGGGTCACGCCAATGGTTGCCATTACTCGGGCCTACGGACAGAAACAGAGGCTGTCAGAAATAATTCTCCGCACCCTGAGGAAAAAATTTTCTGTCACAATATAGTTCCCAAAGGCTACATTTTCCAGTTCTGTGTCCTTCTTGGCTAACATGGGTGGCTAGCTGGAGCCCTAGGACGGGAGGACTATGTTGAGGAATAATATTTCTACTAATTATTCTGAGCTTCATGGGCTTCTGTTGTCTCCCTCCTGCTCCCTTGCTAGCTTTCTGTCTCTCCTTGGCTGATAATTTGTGAGATCGGAAGGGTGTCCAATAAACTAAGGTCAATACAAGAGTTACTGGAAACAGTTCAAATTCAATTGTACAACCTCCATCCACCCATCTCTCCCATGTACACTCTACCAGCATTTCCTGAGTACCAGCAATGTCTCTAGTTAGATGACAGGCAGTAGAAAAAGATGCAGAAGTCGGAAACAGCTCTTCCCTCCCCATACCCACCTATTATACCAATGACTAGAGACTAGCAGCCATTGGCTCTCTCTGTTCTCTACCCTGCTAACATCCCCACAAATTCCTCCTGGGACAAAAGGCCACTAGCCCTTGGGGCTGAGACCTCATCAGCTCTGCATCTCTCTTCTTGTTGTCAGGAAGGACTTACAAAGTCAACAAGATTATCTCCCGGGGTATGTGGGTTTGAGAAGGGGAGTCTGATGAGCTGATTTACCCAAACATTCCTTGAGTACCTAGTAGGAACAGACAGCATCCCCAAATGTATACGGCCCTCTCCCTACCATAAAGGGACTTGTTCAGGGAGGTAAAAGGCATATCTAACTAATGGCATAAAAATATGGTCAAGTACTGAAAGACACACACACAGCAGGTCATGTGACTTCAGAGGAGATGAGAACGGTACTGGGGGTTCTTGGCGAAGGTAGTGTTACACTTCGTGCAAAAGGAGGGACACAGAGGGATGGAGAGGAAGTCATTCTGGATGGAATGAAGTCCAATGGCCTACCTCTTGGGTCATCAATCATCTATCCAGTGTAGAGTCAAAGTTCAGAGATCTCACTTTGAACCCTCTCTGTACTTAGTTTTTGGGTATCAGAATATGGAAGCACTATGCACTCCAATATCTCAGAGGATCGAGGAGGACATAAATGCTACACAAACTCAATCTAATAATTATCAGCTTCATCCCATCCTCCTCAGAGGGTTGTAAGGTTTGGAATTGGTTCCAGGTGGGAAGGGTTTGCATTCAAGAAAGCCATGACACATTTTTAAAAGGCCAAGGGACACTGGGGAAATGCAGACAGATGAGGCCAAGTCTCGGAGACTCTGGCTTGGCAGGCTGCAGAAAGACCCCTGCTGGCCGGGAGGCTGGGTGGGCTCTCTCTGATTACAGACGTGTTCAATTTGAAGTGGAAGAATTCTGGGTCCCTTGTGACCTTTCGGGATTCTTCCCTGCAATGACTGGAAAGATCACCGGCCTCTAATTTAGTCCAAGGAAAGGGGATGTCCCCTACAAGGGACCAAACTTACTTTACAAAGTATACACGTATTAAAATTAATTGGGGTGGGGGTCGGTACCCTAAAACTCCCGGGTGGGGATCTGCTGAGAGAAAAAGGCAACTCCTGCACACGATCTGGATAGGACCGATATTCTTCCTCACGCTGCTGTCTCAAAGCTCACCCCAAAGCCAAGGACTCATCAGGCAGGAAGGGTGTGCTACTCTGAGACTGGGCAAGCCTGCCCCTGAAGGCAAATGGGAGCAACAGTGGCATGGGACAGGCTGACAGGAAGGATGACAAAACTTGCGGGTTGCCCGTCACAGAGCTGTCAAGCCTTAATGAACTGAGATACGTGAGGAACGGATTCTCTGGTGAACTAAACTTTCGGCCGAACTGCGGAAACCTTTGCTCTTTTAAATCTCATTGCTGGTGCTCACTTCGGCAGCACATATACTAAAATTAAATCTCATTGTTGATAATCTCGTAAGAATCTCTGAGCGCATTTTCCTGTTGGACTCAGGGGAGTGAGTACACAGAACATTCATGGAATTGCTTATTTAATATCTCTGCATGTATTAAAGACCTGCTGGGTCTGGTCGGCTGCCTGGGCATCAGGGGTTAAATGTCACTGGACGTTGCTGCACTGACAGAGCCCTCTGGCTATGGTTCCTTAGTCCGAAGACTCTCAGCCCCTGAGTTCCACAGCTGGAGGCACAGTGGGTGCATATTGGTGGCGTCCTCTGTTCTCAAAGACCCTCGCATTGCTAGTGGGAACAGGGCTCTTCGTTGTTGTGATTCTCAACCAGGGAGGGTGAGGCAGACGGTGGCCGTCTCCAGGAAAGGGGAAAGCTAATTGAAAATTTGATTTCCACATGGATTAGATAGATGTGTTTCATTTCCTTCCACTGAAATCACTGCTGGGGTACACAGTGCCCACACCTAATCCAGGAGGCAAGCTCTCTTGATGGCATAAACACATTCACTGACACACACACACATACACACACGATGATATAAACACATTGACTGACACACCCATGATGGCATGAACACATTCACTAACACACACACACACACACACATACACACACACAAGATGATTGATACCTGTCCTTTTTCCCGTGACTCACTTCTTTCTGGTAAAAATTATAAAATGCTGAAAAAATATCTGTAGACGATCCTTTTTTTAAGGCGACTACATTTCCCCCCTCTTGCCGAATTGAAGCTCTCAGTCCCAAGTTGAAATGTATTAGAGTTTGGAGGGGAAAGGCACACGGTACAGAAGATACTTGTTCTTACTGGAGAATGGATGTGAAGCCTCTTGCTCCCCCTTCAGGATTCCCACCTACCCCATGTCTCTGAGGGCTCTCAGAGGGACTCTTTCCTGGGTGTAACACAACAGGCACATAGGCTTGGTTCTGCCTGGTGTCCCAGGAGGTAGCCCCTGTCGTTGAGCTGTGAATCGTGGTACAGTGAGGGGTCGGATCTCCATCTCTGCCCTGGTGACTTTGCCTGAGGCCTCCTTACCTGGGCACTCCCGCTGCCTCCTCCATTAAACCGACATCCCACGGGCAGCTTGGTCTGCTGTTCACCTTGGCAGATATCAAACCTTGGCATCTACGGGTGACGTGGGTCTGGTTTAAACACTGCAAAGTGTGACCGCGGTGGATTGGGAAGGGCGATGTTACTTTTACACCTGGACCTTGGTCTTTGTGACTCTCCTCCCCGGGCGGTGCAAGACAGGAGGCTTGGAGGATGATGGATGCAAGGGTCTTGCAAGCTGTCAGCTCTCTGATGTGGTGAGCTGCGGAGTAGCCCACTCTGACACCATCGGCGCAGCGCGGCGGCGGGGGGTGGGGTGGGAGGGGTGGACACCGGTGCCTACCTTCTTGCCTTCTCCATATATCAGGGGGAACTTCAAATCCTCATCCTCAATGGCCTTGTATGCCCTGTAGGGGAAAAACAACAGTTTCTCAAAAGGTGTGCTTGCTGCCGCCCTGACCCAGGTGCACCACACGGTCAGTCTTCCTCGATAAAGAATTACTCTCCCTCCGAATCATGTGTGTGTGTGTGTGTGTGTGTGTGTGTGTGTGTGTGTGTGTGTAGAGAAAGAGAAAGAATGAGAGAGAGAGAGAGAGAGAGAGCCTAAACCAGAAAACAACCATCTATAAATGCTGCCAGAGGGTGAGAACACGTGGGCACATTGTTCACCCTTGGCAGGGAGGGGGCGTAGGCTTCTGTCCTGACAGAGAGGCAGGGCAGTGTTGGGGCACCCCCCGGGGCTGCAGCCCGAGGCTTCTCATTCTTAGTCCCCACCCTGTGGGGGAAAGCCCAGTTCCAAGCTGGAAGGCGTGTGGCTGTCGAGATTGGCGGCCAAGTCTTTTTTGTTGTTTCATAAATGCTTTTAGGTGGCCATTTGACACTCAGAAAGGAAATTCGGTTTCTGCTTCAATGGTTTATTCTGGACATGGTTGTCCAGATGTCACTGTGTGATGTCACAGCCAAGGCTGCCAGGTTAAGGAGACAAAGCACAAGAAGCCCATTTCTTGACGCTTTGCTCCCAAGAGACAACAAACAAACAAAAACTACCCCCCAAACAAAACAAAACAAACCAGACACAAACAACATGACACTTTATCACTAGCTCTGTTACTGGGGGCCAAGAGCTTTCTGTCTCTGAGCCTCAATCTCCTCTTCCATAAAATGAGGCTAAGCAGGCAGGCGGTACAGTGCTTAGCTGAGAGCCTGGCGTTTGGTAAGTGTCCAACGAGTGGGAACTTTGCTAGCATTTAGTAGAGAATGAATACTGGGGCACGCTGGCTCCTCTTCTGGGGAGATAACTCTGTCTATTCACCACATGGTTGCCCTTTCTTCTTATAGATGTATTTTCCCAGTGGAATGGTGTGTGTGTGTGTGTGTGTGTGTGTGTGTGTATAAACCGGAATCTATCAGATTTTTACATGCTCAAAGATGGAGAAAATATGGCACAGTCATAATTAACAATAAGGGGAGATGGGTTTCTGTCCTAAGCATTTAGTTTCTGAGCAACAATGAAGTATTGTTCCAGCAGCAGAAGGATTAGGTATTAGAAAGACCAAGTAAGAGATGGGGTGGGTAAGTCCTGCCAGAGGAGGTGCTCAAAGTGCTTAAAAAGCTCCTGGGAAATTGTGTTTCCAGCACGCAGAGAAAAGACTCACTCACCGGCCTCTCGCTCTTGGCTGCACCTAAGCAGCTGGGGAATGGACAATCAAATGGCTAAGAGCTCTTGAAGCACAAAAGAATGCAACCCACTTTCAAAAGAGTTCAAGCCCAAAGTTTAAGACATCTTGTCCTTATTTTCCAGGTCTTTGTTTGAATAAGTTGTTCCTTTCCAGGATTTACAGCCTCGGGGACATCCTAGCGCCAGATGTGCCTGGGGGCTGGGCTTGAATTAACACCACATTCTGTATAGCCTGGGGCAAGTAGCTGCGCTTTTCTGGGCTTCAGGATCCTCATTCATATTTAGGACAAAAACTCGCTCATTTGTGGGGCAGTTGTGAGAATTAAAGTGGAATAAATGTGAAGATCTGAATACCCATTTGACATCATTCTTGGCACACAACGAGGGCTCAAGAAACACGCGTTATTGCTGCTGCTAGTGAGCTTCGAAATATTCTAGAGATAAACCTGTCCAAAAAGGACCTGTACTGTTCGCAGGGACATTGAATTATTTAATGTGGCTCTTCTAGCCAAAGTCCCCAACAACCACCAAGCCACCTTTTCCAGGGTGTGTGGTTAAGATGAGAGAACGTATTGATAGGATTTACCTGTGCTTAATTGCAAACTGGATTCACAGGGGTGCCATCCTGCTGGGTATAAAATGAACCCTAAGCAAAGGAGCAAAAGCTGGGGGGGGGGGGTGCATTTGCAGGGTCTGAAGACCCTTGCTGAGTGAAACCCTTAGATCCGGATGGCAGCTGTGACACTAGGGAAGCAGCCATAGAATTGGAGGTCCAAGCTGACCACACAGTGGTGAACTTCTCAGTACATGGAGCAAGCAAGTGTTTTTGTGCAGGAGGCTGACTTGGGAAGTAGGATCTCTCCTGGTACTTAACTGGGGGAGCTGACCCAGGGAGCTGGGTTTGCAGACCCACAGAACTTGGGGAGGTTGAGCTGAAAGTCTTCTGATTGAGGCTATCGCTGAGTGGGTAAAATGAGCATTCATTAGCAGCCCTGAAAGAACTTTGTAACACATCCTGGTGAACAGCAATATCAAATGAACTCTTCCCACTTGCATTATAACCCATTAACTTCTTTAATAAACCCTATAGTCACTAATATTATCTGTGAGTTCTGTGTAGTCATTGCGACAATTATTAGAACCTAAATGAAAAGATAGTGTTATTTGAGAAAACTCAGTATTCCCTGACCCAAAATCTACAAAAGACACACCAAGTGAACATAGCTACTTTAATGATTCTAGCCTCCTTTGGACTTTTGGAAACACCATGCCACACAGTTGGTAATCAAATAAAGCTATTATTAGAATACTGGTTGTGGGGTTCAAAAAGGAAGTTTACCCCAATAATTTAGTTTTTGTTCTTGGTTTCTAGGAATCTCTAAAACCTTGGCGCTTCCTCATTATTGAAGGGCCTTTGATGAAGCCTCCGAATGACACCTGAACATTTCTGCTAATAAGGTGACTCAGGTGTGGGTAGCCAGGCCAGAAAGAGAAAGACCACCATGATAAAAGACTTCAGGGAAGGTGGGCTGATTCAATCAAAACAAGAAAACACCCCAATGAAGGCTTTGGACATGGAAGTGCCATGGCTTTCCTGGCCAGCGGAAGGAATGATGCACAGGAGAGTGATGCAGTCTGCCGTTCATGAGAGAGCAGGAGGTCTCCCAGACCTTGCCTTGTTCATCTCTTCATTTGTGTCTCTTTTGTGTGTGTGATGATAAAACTACAGTCATAAGCACAGTGACTTTCCACGAGTCCTGTGAGTTGTTTTATTGAAATAGCAAACCTGAAGGAGTCATGGGAGTAAACAGGTGGGGGCAGGAGACTCAAGCGTTGACAATTGTTGGCCTCGGAAGATCAAAGGAACCCTAGCGGTTACGTGTTGGGCTTTGATCTGCGTGGTCAACAGTTGCAAACCAGCAGCAGCTCCTTGGGAGAAAGACTGTGGTTTCTACTCCTGCAAACAAGTTAATCCCAGAAACTCATGGAGGGTTGCTATGACTCAGCATGGACTTGATGGGAGTGAGGGAGACCATCTGCAGCCAGCAGACTCAAAGTGTAGACTGGACTTGCAAGCTTGCAGCTGGTCTCCCAGATCTTGGCTGGATTTGCCCTCTGGAGGTCTGCGTCCTTTAACTTGTGAGGTCGGATTGAGGTCGAGATGGTTAGGGTCGGCTGGGCTCTGAAGCAAAGTGGGAAAGGAGGACACAGTAGAGACTACTTTGATGTGAATGCATCACAACAGTTTCGTGCCGCAAGTGCAAAGGGGGGAACTGATCTGCTCAAGCACTGAGCTTGGGGAGTGTGGGCTGACTTTCTTAACCTTGATTTTTAAGCCTTTAGAGGGCTTAGAATGTCCGATTCTAGTCAAAGAGTCGGAAATCAGACTGCTCTCGTGTCCACCTCTCCCTGGGCACAAAGTAGAAATTTATTAAGAAGGAGGGAGGCTCGGGTGGAAAGGAATTTTCTGTGTGATTGAAGAAAGAACATAAGACAGGCAGGCAGGCAGACAACCGGCAGTTCCGTGGCCTACAGAGCAAGCCATCGGAGGCTGTGTTCCTAGACTGGCCACTGCTTCCTAGGCCAGTCAGCTGGCGTCACAGGGTGCGAGAGCGCCCTCTACCCAGGGAACCGGCTTACTGCAGGGAGCCACCCCAATTTCTACAGCCTTGCAAGGCCAGCTCGCTCTTATTACCATTCGTATTTTGGCTGCAGGCTCGGAGCTGTGCTTTTAGCTCAGGGGGTTGGCAAACTTTTGAGACAAAAGAGCCAATTTTGTGCCTCACAACAGTTTTAAAATTTACTTGAGCACCATGCATATCTCTTACTAAATACATACATATATTTGAAAGCACCCTGAGCTGGAGAAGACCCTTTAAAAATGTTCAGTGTTACTTCAGGGCCACCGAGAGAGCTGCATCTGGCTTGAGAGCCACAGTGTGCCCACCCGGTTTCTAGCTCCTCCTTGCCTACATCTTTCTTGGCTTGTGGGAGGTGAGAGGGCTGAGGGCGGAGGTTGGAGTCTGGAGAAGCTGCCGTGATGAAAATGTCTCATGACAGGGCCAACTCCCTCATTCCGGATTCAATGGCTTTTGAAGCCCTGATGGGATTGAAACCCTAACTTATCCCCCCACCCAACAAGCCAGATTCTGCCCTGGTTTTACAGTAACATAAAGTGACAAGAGTGCACAGTAGAATGTTACTTGTTGGGAGACAGCAAAGTCGAAGGCTTAGGGCATTATTATCAGGCTAGCTCTTCTTTTTAGTCAATTCTCTTAGGACTCGGTATCAGGCCCTGGACAGATGGATGAGACGGGAAACCAACAAGGGCGATATTCTTGATTTTCCTCAGTCAGAGGCATCATCCTTAGAAGTGTCATGGACTTTTCTTCTGAAATAAGGTTCCTTGTAAATGTTGATTATGCACGACCACAAAACAAGAAGACATCATTGGTTTCTCAGCTAACTGGATAGAAACTGACAGGCCACAATGTCAGCTGCACCCCAAAGGTAGGCGTCCTTCCCATAGCACACCTTTTTGTTCCTGGCCCATCACTGAATGGACTAGGAGTCTGAGAATATGGAGTGATAACCCATCCCACTGAAGTATGTTTGGGAAATTCTTTCGTTGCCTTAATCATCCTCTAGTGTGCTTGGTCTGTACTCTGGAAACCATCAAACGAATCTAGTCTCTCTCCTTCCTGCGTGATAGTCCTTCAAGTCTTTGAGGAGCGCAATCACAAGGTCATCGCTGGTTTCTTCAGCAGTGAGTTCATCCCAGGACCTGAGGGATTGCCCCTACCGACTCCAGTTACAATTCACAGCCTGCAGGATGTCTGTTCCTCCTTTTCTCTTTTGATGGAGTGCTTTTCTACTCCTAACCCATTTTGATGGTGCCGCTAGAATTGACTTCTTAACTCCGAACCCTCTTCCTGCTGACCTCCCGGCCGGTTACCCAGCAGTACCCTGGCCCTGCTGGCTGCACTGCTGAACTAACTGCCTTCTTTCACTGCCTGCCGTGGCTCCCAGGCCAGCTCCCCTCTGTGGTCTGGCTATCGTATTTCCTGAACTAGCCTTTACTGTGTACATCTTTTAAAAATGCTCCTTGTCAACAGTGTAGAATTCATTCCTCCTAATCGTGATCTATGGGAGCGCTCGCAGCATAGTGAGTTCCTGTTGGGCTGCTAGACAGAAGGCCAGCAGTTCGGCTCTACCGGTCGTTTGGCAGGAGAACCATGAGGGTTTCTGTAAAGAGGGTTACTGTAAAGAGTTAAGGTCCTGGAAACTCACAGAGGCAGTTCTACCCTGTTCTAAAGGGGGGGCCAATGATAAGGGTCTACATATAACCTCCCTGGGGGATGGACAACAGGGAGACATTCGACAGTGTACCATATGTCAAAATAATAAGAATTTATAAATTATCAAGGGTTCATGAGGGAAGGGGGAGTGGAGGGGAAAGGGAAAAATGAGGAGCTAATACCAAGGGCTGAAGTGGAAAGCAAATGTTTTGAGAATGATGATGGCAACGAAGGTACAAATGTGCTTGACTCAATGGATGCGTGTAAGGATTGTGATAAGAGTTTTATGAGCCCCCAATAAAATGATTTAAAAAAATCAAAATTGACTCAATGACAGAGTTGATTTTTTTTTATTTAGTTCCAAGGAAATTACTAGGAACTGAGTGTTTTGTTTACTCAAAAACAAAAAACCCTTCATGGCCACCAAGTGGATTTGACTCACACATACCCTGTAGAACCGTGTGGGCGTCTGAGGCTGGGACTCTGTGTGGGAGTAAAAGCCCTGTGTTAAGCCGAGCCCTGGTGGCGCGGTGGTTCTGTGCGGGACTGCGGCCCACAGGGTTAATGGTTCAAATCCAGCAGCAGCACTCTAGGAGCAAGGCTATGTTTCCTACTCCCACCAGGGCAGTGATGTGGGCAGCGGGGGAACCCTGTGTCTCTCCCTCAGAGCAGGTGGGAGTTAGAAGCCCAACAGTGAGTCCTCTGCCACCAGGACTCCTTGGTGGTCTGCTAGCACACACACAGACTGGGATATGCCATCTACTCCCAAAGAGATCTGGGTTTCAAAGAGTTTTTAATGCCGTACTGGGAGACGCTGCGGGACAACAATGAGGCGTTCTGCTCCCTTTAAGAGCTAGAGGGTTGGAATCCCCAGGGGATGTTCTGCTTGTCCAGAGGGTCATTATGCGTGGGGATGGACCCGAGGACAGCTTCATGTGGGTCTGGAAGCAAGAGAGGAAGGTGTGAGCAGAAGAGCGGTTCTAAACTCTAGTTGTGACCTTTCCCTCTAGTCTCTGAAATAAGGTGACCAGACATCCTGATTTTTAACAATCTGTCCTGCGGCGCTGTAAAATTAAATAAATATATTACAATACTATTTTTTGCATTCTATGAACTTTTTTTTTTTTTTGGTGGGCATCACTGCTCTCCGGTGGTGGGAGTAGGAGGCCCAGCCCCACTGCTGGAATTGAACCTCCGTCCCAGTGGGCCACAGTCCCGCGCACGACCACTACGCCACCGGGGCTCAGCCCTCTATGAACATTTTTGTTGCTCCATATAGATCAAATTTTTCATCACGACCCCCCCCCCCCCACACACACACACATAGTGGTCAATGGTGTCCCACTCAAAATCTGGTCACTTCACTTAAGAGCACCAGGCGGATTACTTTAAATGGTTCAGTTGACACTGTTACCCTATTTCAAACCTCCAATAGTCTCTGTGGTAGTTATGCAATTGTTCATTTGAGAGGATTATGAATGAAGGGGTGGAGTCTAGCCTGTCAATATGATCAAAGTCAATGTGGCTTCTGTGAGGGCCTGGCCTTCTCCTGAGAATTCTGGAAACTCCTGTGCTTCTCCTTTGGAGGCGGTAGATACCTCCCTCTCTTTGTTGACTTCTCTGGGAGACACATGGAATTATTCCAGTGCCCTGAACTGGATGAGTCACATGAAAGCAACCAGACCTCTGAAGCCAAAGAAGCCACAGAGACACCCCTGCCAGTGTTAAGATGCTCACAGCGCCACTGGATCCAAAGACTTGTGATTGTCCTGCATTTGGCGTCACTACATGTGTTTTCTGCATCTGAAGAGGACTTTATAGATTGGTTTTGGACAAATGGGCTAATATCAGACTGATGGCCTTGGACTGGACTGGGTTTGGATGTTTTCTTAATGTCCAACTACCCTTTAGATAAAACTCTGTCTCTCTCATACCCATATGTGTGCTTATGAATTTGTTTCTCTAGTCTACCTAGCCTAACACAGTCTCCCATCATAGCATAAATAGAAGGATGCAATTGAAGGACATTAAAATTTTCTCCCCCCCACCCTCAATTTTCTCTTCCTGTTCCTTGCTTCAGTTCTCTCACCATGGGGGGAGCAGGGCGGGAGGTGGGGTGCTTTACCGTGGCATCCCTAGCAGTGAGCAGGGTACCTGACGTAGACTGGGAGCTTCACAATTGCGCAAGCACATGAAAAGTACTTTCCCAAGCAGTGATCTGTATGCTGGCCTTAACTTGGGTTTGACAAATACAAGTTGGGCTGCTGACAGCAAGGGCAACAGTTTGAAACCACCCGCTGCTCTGAGGGAGAAAGGGGAGGCTTTCTGCACTCCCTTAGAGTCTCAGAAACCCACAGGGGCAGTCAGGATTGACTGGGTAGGAGGGAGGAAACCTCTGAGCCCCAGTGGCGTAGTGGTTGAGTACGGGACTGTGGCCCACAGGGTTGGCGGTTCAAATCCAGCAGCAGCTCTCCAGGAGCAAGGCTGGGCTGCCTACCCCCACGAGGGCAGTGATGCCCCCTCCAAAAAACAAACAAACAAAAAACCAAAAGCAGAGAGTCCTCTCCTGTTCTTTGATCACCCCTTCTAGGGATGCCTTTAGGTGACTGTAGACACTCCTTCCCTCCCTGCTCCAAGGTGGTTTTCCTTTATTGCCTCAGGCCTGGGTGGCATGCCAGCCTTAAGACATGGGTCTGCACAGAAGAACTCGAGGCCAGGTTCCTCCAACATGACCATATCTCATCATTGTCAATTGTATCATTTTTACCAGAAAAAACACAGCCCATAGGCTCACCTGCCTAGGAGACAAATCACCCACAACCATTTCTCTTTTAACCCAACATCACCATTCCTTGACTTAAAATCCTCCATGGACTCCCCACCGGCCCTAATAAATGAGGGAAAGTGAAAACTACCACCATATCATAGACACCTTTAGTAAGCAAAAGCATCCAGATGTGAAGTGATTGTTAGCTGATATAACCTCCATCCCCCACCCCAACCGTGCCCCAGATCAAACTAAAATTGCTGTTATTGAACAATACCATAGTGTTCATGTTCATTAAAGAGCCGCAAACTCCTCGGGGAAGGGCTAGAGAGAGAAGCACCGTGGATCTTGGCGACCACCATCTAGCCCTCTACGTTTCTGAAGGCGCTATTCTAAACCTCTAATCCTCTCCTCCAGAGTTTTGTCCTCTTTGACCCTACATTACAACACAGTCATTTTAGCAAGCTCAAGGGACTCAAATTGTGTCCCTTCTCAATGTTCTTTGAGTTTTCAGAACAAAAACAGTCTGAGGGGACAAGACCAGAACCGTGGGAGTGAATGGGGGTAAAGTTTCCTAATTAACTTCTCTGAAGGCGGCCTTTGCTAGCTTCAGAAAGAACAGGTGCATTGCCATGATAGACAAAAAAATACCTTGGCACAACTTTCCTGGCCTTCTCTTGCCAGCGCCGTTTTCAATTTCCTGGGAATTAAGAAGTCCCCATGATGATCTGGGATCCTTTGAGAAAATCTCTCAGGCTTACTCCTTGAGAGGCTCAAAACATAGTTGCCATAATCTTCTCAGCAGACCGTGCTGGCTCGCACTGGCCCAGCAGATTCTCTGGAAGCTCCTGGGTTGATGGGACCTCGTTGTAGTAAAGGCCCTCATGAGACTCGGGCAAGGGTACGGACAGACAGAACCAGTCTGTCGCCAACCACTGATCGCCGGCAGCTTGCAAACCATTTGGAATTGACGTGTGCAGGTGCAAACTGGGACCCTCCTATCATCTAATGTGAGGCCCCTGACTTCTCCGGCCACTCCTTCGGGGCTCCCGGGGTGGAGGGGTGCAGACAGTTGACTCCCCAGCTGCTAACAGAGAGGTTGGAAATCTACTTATAAACACTTGGTCCATGAAACACCCACGGAGCATAGTACTACTCTGGGGCTTCGAGGAGCACCCCAACAGGTGTGGGTTTTATGGTCTCATGTAAGTGTGTCTCTCTAGCGGCAGCAAGCTTTCTGTCACATGGTCTGGTTGCTCGCTGTCCCCTCTGTATGGGGGCCCTCTTCCCCGAGACCTTCTCAAAGCCGGCTTCTGTCCAGCCCTCAGATCGTGTCACTAGTAGGCTTTTCTGTCACCTAGTTCAAGCTCAGAGCAGGGGTGGTTGTCCAGGGAGCTCACGTGACCTGGCTGTTGATGAGAAACAGAAAGCGGTCATCGGGGGATGGGTTGGAGTCAGGTCCAGAAGCACCGCCAAAGGAGGACCAGTTCCTGGGGCCGAGTCCAACTGGTGATCCTTTGGACTTCCTTACCGCTCCATTAAAACTTCACCTTCCCTTTTATGGTCAAGATCCTCAGAAAACAAAAAAGCTTCATGATCCTCTTGTCCACTATGAACCTCTGACAGCCTCCCCCCCTCCCCCCCACCCCCGCAACCATCAAATTTCAGATGTTCTTCTGAGCCTACAAGCTATCCTCTTCTGCATCAGCTTGGCTACGTCTTCCTGCAAAGGCAAGTTTCTTACGTTCAGAGTCTGACTTTCTCGTCTTACTGGATTCCAGTCTCCATGTCCTGAGTTCCTCTCTGACCTTTTAATGTCACAGAGGCCAGGGACCCAAAGTTCATGCTGTCATATAGATTGCTTCCCACGAGGACTTTTAACTAGAAAGAGCAATAAAATGTCACAGATTTCCCTGTCTTTATTTCCTTTGAAGGACTTCAAAGTCATTCAAGAGGTGCCTGACCCCTTTTGGGAACCCTGGGAATCTTCTGGTCTGGACCACCTTTCTGTGAGGATCTGGTCACACCCCGAGTCACATTCTTCCACTCACAACCTCTCAGACGGGATCCCTCTCATCCCCTGGGAGTCCTCTTCCTGGGGGGCTTCTTCTCCTCCTGGCAGTGTCCACTGTGGTGTGTTACACACCAGAGGGGAAGTCAGAGGTCTCCACATCATGTCTCAGTCCTCACTAGAACAAGCCATGTGAATTTGGGAGCATCCCCCCAACCTCACCGAATATATTTCTTCCCCTAGAAAAAGGTGGTTGTTTGCATGGGTTGTCATAATTAAACGCCAACATTTCTGGGAAAATCCTTTGTGAAGGATACAGTAAGTACTATTCACCTAGACTGCATAGTTTCCTCAAGACAGATCCAGAACAGAGAAGGGCAGCCCTGGCAGGAAGAGGGCACACCCTCCAGAGGAGACCTGCTTCCTGAACGACCCCCAACCCCTGCCAACATGTCTACCACTGCTAATAACATGAGAAGACCAAAGGGAACACTTAGGCCCCCTTATCTAGAAAAGACCAAGACGCAGACTCAGGAAGATAACTCTGAACTAATGACCTCGGGTTTCACTGAAAGACTCAAAAGAGGAGAGGCTCTCCCCTCAGCTGGAAGCCTGGTGTCCCACGAGTAGGGTAGGAAAAGCTAAGGGTGATCTCACTTTGCTCCTGGCAGAAAGTTTGTCTTATTCCAGGAGAAGCACGTGTTGTAGGGGATGAGCAGGGTTGATGGGGGTGGGGATGGAATGGGAGGGAAGGGATGTTGGTGGGTCGTTTGTCCCAAGTCTCAGCAGAAGCTTAAATGCTAGGAGGCCAGGGATAAAATACCACACAGGATGGCGGATCAGAAACAGGCATGTGCCAGAAGCCCAAATGCCACACATGACTTTTAAGAGATTGGCATGACCCCAGTGTAGCAATCCACGGGGTCCACAGAGGCATTCCGCCTCCCTGCCTCTCACTGCACCACCCTCCCACCCCTTCACGGTCAGAGTTTCCTGGAAGAAGGCAATGCAGGCCTGTAAATCACTCGAGGCCTCTTTTCTCCTGCTAGCCACCTGTAATTGCAAAGGTATCGGGGCCCAAATCAAACCACAGACAGGGTGCAGTCGTGGCGGCTGCTTCCTGAGGTGGTCTTTGATAACATCCCACAGCCAAGTCTCCTTTTTTGCTGGGTTAAAAAATGGTCCTTGTATGCATATGTGTGCTTGCTTTCAAGCAAAACGGCATTTGGGGTTTTGATTAGGCATTAAATTCTTTCTTTTCTCCTTTCTTTCAGTATTTCCTTTGAAGTGCGTTTTCTTGGTTTCAAAGATGGAGCAACTCTCAGACATCACTTATCTTTGCTTTTGTGCTGGAACCAGTGTGTATGTGTGTGTGTGGTGTCGGGTGTTGGCGAATCGGGGCCCAGTTTTGAGAAGTCTGGGTTGTGGTGCCAGGATGAGAGATGAGCTATGGGAGCCTCAGAGTGAACGTGAAGAGGCTGCGAAACTTACTAAGCCAGGAAGCAGTTTGGAAGCATCCTTTATAAGGCGGCAGGTCCACTCTTTGCCATGTGTTCATTATTGTATCGCAGGTGTTAGTTACTTGTAATCTACAGGTGGGGGCATGGGGTTGGGTGTTGAGTCATTCGGTCTCTGAATTTAGGTGCTGGGCACTGTTGTCTTTGGAAATCTGGTTACATGACCTGGAGGAACGGTCCTTTGGTGACGTCTAGGCTCTTCAGACAAATCCCACCTTGTTTCTTCCATGTGGTCTGAACTGCTCTGTCGTCTCAATGACTTGGCTTCGGTTGGCTCGACGTTAGGGACTGGTTGATGGCCTGCTGTGAGGAGAGGGCACTGTCTGGACTTGGGCTCCCGCAGGATACTTGAATTAGGAGGGCGTGAGTTCCATTTGGTGATGTAATTTAAGAAGGACGGCAACTGCAACCAGAGCCCTGGTTGAGGTAGTGGGGATGCCTGGGCTGCTAACCATAAGGTGAGCAGTTTGAAACCACCAGCCTTTCCAGGGGACAAATGAGGGCCTTTCTTCTCCCATAAAGAGTGACAGTCTTGGAAATCCCCAGGGGCAGTCTGGCCTTCCCGATGCAGTTGCTCTGAGTTGGCCTGGACTCCATGGCAGTGAGTTTTTTGTTTGGTTTTTTTTTTGGGAGGCAGACATGCCACAACCTAGCCCAATGCGTGAGCCAGAGGTCCTTTGTGTATGAGCACACAGATGGGGGGCATTCCTAGTGTGTGCCTACCTGGCTGCCCATAATGAGAAGCACAATTTGCCAATTTTTTTTAAGTCCTCTGATAGGGCCCAAGTGAGTTTTGATATTGCTGTTTCCCTCGAAGAAATCCTGACTGGTAGGTGTGTAGTCAGAATCGCAGGGCCTAAAGAAATGCCTGCCTCCTTAGCTCCCGAGAGTATGTCTGAGTCAGATTCTGCCTGCAGAGTCAGCATCAAGATTCCTCTTTCTCCTCCCAGACACCGTGATATGAGGTTGTAGTGTTGGGTGAGGGTTGGGGTGCTGACTGCCATGTCAGAGGTTCAGACCCACAAGATAAGACTTTCTGTTTCAGTAAACATTTACAGCCTCAGGTTGGGTCACTGAGCGGGAGTCAACTCAATGGCAGTAGGTTTGGGGTTTGAATGGATTCAGATGTAAACTTATATATATCCTTTACCCTGAGCCATATCCTGGTAACCCAGTATACACACAAACACATGATAAAAAAAACACATATGTACCCTGTTACATATTACACGTGATAGAAATGGTACTTATTATCCCATGTTATGCATTTAAAATGCTCATCTCCATACACTAAATTGATGTCACACCCCATTCCTAGGACACTACTCATGGTTGAATGTTTGGGGCAGTGTCTTACACAATTTGTTCTGAGAAGCTACCCAATTAGGAGTGCTGGCCTTGACCAGATGAAAACAAGGGGCCCTATTGTATTTATGAGTACCTGCTAGGAGACAGGCATTGGATAGGTACTGGGTATATGCTTTTAAAGTAAATAAAAGTTTGTGGGAAGATTTATCTTTCAATTCCATTTTCCTGTGAAATTTTTCCAAGCCTCCTTGTAAATTCATTCACTCATGGGCCCAAATTCACCAGTGGAAAGAGGTCCCCAGAGAGGTAACAGCCTGCCTAGAATCAGTCTTTTAAAAATATATATGTAATCACGGGGGCATGCAAAACACAGCAAGCAATGTAGCAGGATAACACATTCTGAGTGACTTTTAGGGAACTTGGAGTTTTAGAAATTTTTTCCCGATTCAGAATCCACTTGGCCAGGGGAGCTTCACACTATGACGCATGACATTAAGATCTCCCCATGGGCGTGAGCCAGAGATCCTTATTGTATGAGCACACAGATGGGGAGTGATTGCGGCTTTCTCTGGGACCATTCATTCCGAAATAAATATGCATGTGGTTGACATTGCCCTTCCTATTAGATAAGAGCACTCAGTACCTACAAGTCAAGAGATGAGCAGGATTGACCCCATCGACCTGAATCGGGAGGAGGAAATGGTCGGGAGCTGTCTGACGACAAAGAAGGCTTCTGCTCCAGAGAGGCCCATTCCTTGGTGCGGATCCTTGCTTGCCAAATGCATAAGGCTGCTTCCATTCTCATCACACAGATAGTTGCTATGGAGCACCAAGCCCTGCGGCTTCCCTTGAAAGAAGCCACTGGAACTGGGGCTCTACCTAGATCACGATATCACAAAACTTTCTGTTCAAATGCCCTTGAACTTGGTAACCTCACATGAGCAAAATCACCTATCCTAACACACAGACACACACACACACACACACACACACACACACACACACACGAGAGATCCCCAGCCAACTTCCTAACCTCCCCCAAATCTCCAAGTGAAATAGAAGCTACAAGACGGTGTTTATCTCATGGACTCCCATAGACCTCCACAATCTTCTACTAACCTCTCTTATTTACTTCCCCAGGGTCCAAGAGTATAGGGCCAGGTGATAGTTGAGAATTAGAAGGAGAACCACAGCACTCTCCTTTCTTGTATCAATGTCGTCCTACTGTTTCTGAGATGGCATGGGAAGGCAGTAGTTGTTAAATTTTGTGGTGGCATCTCACGCCTAACTGTTACAAAATTCCAATGTACCCAAGGTTTATTGTACATGCCATATTACAGGCATACTTCTAAGCACTTGTAGTTTTAAAATATATAATTCTTCTACCAGTTATGTAAGGTAGATACCAACATGATTGCTGCTGCACAGAAAAAGGACATGAGACCATGCAACGAGGAATCCATAGAGATCAAGCTCAAGTCCAGATATGCAGACCCAAAGCATATTGTGCTCCTCACCACAATGCTTCTTTCTCCATCCTTGAAAGACTACGGGCAGTTCTACCCTGTCCTATAAGGTCACTGTAAGTTGGACTGGACTTAATGCCAGTGAATTGAGTAACTGACCTTAGAGTAAATTGTAGAAGTAAAAATCTACTCCTGCTTTTAGACTTTTACAGGCTGACATGCACAGAGACTTTAGCTTCATGCAATGTAAGACTTTTCCTCCTCTTAAACAATGTGGTGGATAGATACAACCACTACAGACTCAGATATAAGCTGAGGTTTGGCTTTTACCCTGTTTAGTTGCTAATAAGTTCATAGCCTCAAACCTTTGAGCTTGAGTGCCCAGCTGTCCCCCCAGAAGCATTAGGCACACTTTAGGGGAGGGAGGTCATGAAGTTAGGATGCATAAGAACAAGAAACCAGAGAGTGAATACCCTGAAGCAACCTCTTTTATTTGACTCTGTGCATCTATATCCTTGGGGCCTGGACTATCGATGTTATGGGCATAAGAGAGGCCTCTCATTGGAACCTGAGGGTTTTCTCACCCCTTATTTATCTAACCCTAGTTCAGTCTCCTGTTACCTCCTGAACACAGTTGGTGGCCACTGCAGGTAAGTGAGGGGCTTCTTAAGAAGCACTAGCAGGAGGTTAATCAGGGGGAAGCTCTCCAAAACACCAGGATTCACACAACTGTTTCGGACTTCAGACCACTTGGTGCTCTTTACCCAATCACTGCTGTAGGCAGCTGCTCACAACATCATAAGACTACGCACAGCTGCCCAAGATCCATGTTTAAGGATACATAAGAATCACCTGTAGTTTTAAAATAATCATCCCTTTAAGAAGCTTCATTCTGGGCTGAGCCCCGGTGGCGTAGTGGTTGTGCGCGGGACTGCGGCCCACTGGGACGGAGGTTCAGTTCCAGCAGTGGGGCTGGGCCTCCTACTCCCACCACCGGAGAGCAGTGATGCCCCCCCCCCCCCACCAAAAAAAAGAAGCTTCATTCTGGGTACACATTCCTCAATCTGTTTTGATATGGGATTGTGATCATTTTGTGATGGGCCTGTTCTTAGATGAGGTTGTAAACTCTGTGAGAGAAGGGGCTGTCTTATTTTTTATTATCAATATTCAATATGACGCCTGGTTCACTGAATCTCTGCTAAAACCGACTGCTTATACAAATGAAGCCCAGAACTCAGTTACGGAGCCCAGTGTACAGCACGTGGCGGCTCTTGGATGACGGACAGAACTGACTGAGTCTTAGTTCAATCTGAACCTACAATTTGGAGTACACCAGAGCAACAAGGTGAAGAATGACAAGCGGATGTTTTGTCCTGCCATAGTTTCATGTCTCCTGGAACTTCCCCTGTGATTTAATCAAAATTGAGATGAGGGCTGGCCAGCAAATGCCACACTAACTTGCAGGATTGTCCTTGGCATCTTCACTGTAAGCATTTCCAGTTCTTACAGAATGATCTGTGTAGAGCCCTGCAGCAAGGAAGAGGCATGCAACTTAGCGTAGCTCTGCACCAATCTTGGATTTGCTGGTCCGAAGGGAAGAGGAACACGATGGGTGCAATCTTGAAGGGGCTGGGGCACTGTTCCCAACTCTACAGTGTCCATTCCTGTGGTTGGCTCTGAAACCAGGGATTTAAAACCAGCACTCCGGGTGGTTCTGACTAAGACACTGCAAAGACAATGGGTTAGCACTTGAATGGGGCTGTTAGAAAACTTGGTAGGCAGAGCATGGTTGTCAGGGAAAAGGAAAACAGAAACAAAGCAGACTTAAGTTCTGCTAAGAGTAGGATATTATAATTGGAGGAGGAGTGTAGGCTGGATACAGTCAACGGCTTCCTTGGCAGGGCCAGAAAAATGCCTAGAGAGTTTGTAGGAGTGTCTGTCATACCCACTTCTTTGGGATTTCTTGGAAAGTGAATCCTAAAAATAAGTTGAGCAAATAACCATGCTCCTTCTGAAGATGCTATCAGCTGTATATTTCTGTCATGCTGCAAACAGTCATTTTCAGGCTTTCACTATAGAGTGCAGTTTTCAAGGCAGGGAACATAAAATTATGTTATTGTCACTGCCATCCTTACGATAGGTCTCACTGTTACCCATAAGGTGATACCAATCCAGACATCGAGTTTCATGGTTCCCTCCACTGCCCATTCCTGCCGGGGACCTTCCACTTCCGGGCACGTGTTCCTTGGCTGAGGCTACCACCAGGACTGTTACTGAACTGCAGCCCTCACGTTGGTCCCCATACCATGACGCCCCCATACACAATGGAGCACTGGCTGCCCAGTAGGTCCTGTAATCAGGTGTGCTCCACGAGGTTTTCACTGGATGATTATGGCTTCTGAGATCAAAGATCACTGGCTGATTTTTGGAAGTAGGTCATCAGCCTTTCCTCCTGAGCAGTTTTGGTCTGGAATTTCCAATGAAACTTCAGTATCATAGCAACAACTTCCACTGCCAGGCAGGTGGTGACTATGCATGAGGTACACTGGCCAGGACTCCACCCAGGGTCCTCCTTGTGGAAGGTGTGAAGATAAGTGTGGTAAATTGATGTAATCTGGTGTCAATTTGAGAGGATTACGAGTGAAGGGGTCAATCATATCATAGCCAATGAGGCCTCTGTGTGGGTATGGCTTTCTCCTGAGAATTCTGGGAAATATGGTTTTTCCTCCTTAGAGGCGGGAGAAACTCTCAAGACACTCCCTGGAAGACATTGCAGCTGACAAGACACATGGAACTACGTTAGTGCCCTGAGTTGGTGAAGCCACGTGGACCTACCCTGATGTAACCAGACCTCTGAAGCCGGAGAAGCTATGTAGCAACCCCTGCCAATGCTGAGATGCTTACAATGCTACCGGGTCCAAAGACTTTCTACCCACTGGTCTGTCATCATCCTGCACTCAGCGTCATTGCATGTGTTTCATGAGTCTGATGAGGACTTTATATCTTGATATCAGACATGTGGACTCATGGGCTCAGGGTGCTTTCTGAATGTACAACTATCCTTTCTATAAAACGCTCTCTTATACACATGTGTGTCCATAAATTTGTTTCTCTTGTCTACCCAGACTAACGCAATATGGAAATTTGCTTCCATAAAAATGACAGCCATGGGAACTTTATGGGGAACTTCTGTTCTGTCCTGCAGTGCCCTGAATTGATCATATTCAACTCGATAATGGAAATAGTTTTGTTTACTTTGAGAATGCTTGAGCTGTGTCCTGTGTTCAGAATGCCCTTCTCTTCTGCCCCTCTCATAATTCAATTCTTCATCTTTTCTTTGTTTATCGGGGGATGATACAGCTCTTAACACGATCCATCCAGCCATTGTGTCAAGCACACTTGTACATGTGTTACCATCATCATTTTCAAAACATTTTCTTTCTATTTGAGCCCTTGGTATTAGCTCATTTTCCCCTCCCTCCCCCATGAACACTTGATAATTTATATATTATTATTACATAACTCAATTCTTTAGTTCAAATGAACTCTATGAAGTCCTTCCCAATTTCAATTTTCACTCTCAAGAACAATCACTCCCTCCACCAGACTTTTCTTTCTCTCTTCCTGCCCCCACCTGTACAATTCCTGTGTTTTCTCTGGCACTAGTGATTTATGCACAAGTTTCAGCAGATTTACTTCCCTTCTAGCTGAGGTTTTAAGAATCGACTTATAAGTAAAATGTTATATGTCCAGTAATTTCCCTAGGACTCAATTCCTATGTCATTTGGCAATCCCTTTGAGAGGAGCACAGTCCTAGCTGGTAAGAATTCTCCTAAAAGAAGGCATATCTGGGCCACTGCAGAGTGCTGGGTCCTAGATGCTGCCTACGTCTCAGGAAGGCTGCATGATCCCCCAAAGGGCCAATATCTAAAATCGAAAAGGTAGATATTAAGTCACTGTAAGAACCCCACAGCATCATCCAGGTGTCCAGGGAACCAGTGGCTTCACAGATAGGTGCTGAGCGCATCGCTTCTCCTGGCGCACTGCAGGGCAGACCAGTCAGGTGAAAGTAGAAGGCTTACTCTGAACTTCCTACAGTCTGAGGTCTCTTCACTGCCTTCCTTTTGATTTCTAGCCTTTTGCTCAATGTGCCGGAGCAGGGAAAGCATGCCTACAGGTGCGAGACCCTAAGCTCTTTGAGCAGGGGCCAGATCCTGCTACTCTTCATAATCTCTCATATAATTAAGTACTTCATGGAACTTGGAATTTCTGGATGTTGGTAAAAATGGTTAATAGACTCTGCTGCTAACCAAAAGGTCCAGGTTCAAGACTTCTCTGATGGACCTTGAAAGAAGGCCTGGGGTTCTACTTCCATAAAACCAGCCACCTCTGCTCTGACACACCTGGGCTCCCTGTTGGTGGGAATTGAGTGGATGGTCAACAGTGGTGATGACACCTATTTTACACAGAAGGAAACCAGAGCAGAGAGGGGTGACATTAGCTGTCCAAGTCACACAAGTAGAAACTGTCCCTGGCAGCCAGTCTAGCCCCACAGTCCCAGCTCTAGCCTTCTGCTGTGTGTCAAACACGCAGTAGGGAAACCATGAGGGCTTGCCAGACACATCGTTTCCCCAGGAGTCAAAGCCCTTGATTATTTTCAGTAGAGATCTGTGTGCGCTTGGCATCCTAACACTTCTAGATGACTTGGGGTGGGGTCTTACACTTCTCCAAATATTAGCCGGTGGGGTTACATGCCCTTGGCTTAAGTGTAAATTAATGGGGAAAGAATAATTCTATTTCCCAAAAGGTTGGAGGCAGAGAGAAAGACTTGGGACAAACCTATCTACTTTAGAAAGATGTTAAAAAGTTACATGTATTCAAGCAAAGAGATTTCCATGTCAGTGTTCGTATGGGGTAAGTCTGTATGTATGTACAGGATGAGTCTCTGTGTGTACATATGTAGAGCCCCCGACAAAGGGAGGCTGAGGGTAAGGAGTGAGTTCACGTGCATAGGCTGAGACTCTGTGTGTGTGTGTGTGTGTGTGTGCACGCGTGTGTGTGCCCGTGCCTGCGCACAGGGTGAGTCTCTATATGCAGAAGGTTAATCGGTGTGTGCATGCAGACGAGTGCACGATCAATAATCAGCGAGCTGTTCAGGCATCTCTTTCCTCTCTCCTCCTCGTGGCCTGACAATGCCTGTCTGTCTTGGCTCCCACCCATTTGCAAAGACCTCATCGCTTCCACTGGCCTCATGCGCAGAGGCCCGGGAAGGAGGGGGGGGGTGAGCACGGAGTCATTTATCACTGTCAGGAGATGTGCTGCACACAGCACGCCAGGCTTTCTTCCCTGCTGCTCCTGCCGCTAGAGCTGCGGATCTTGAAAAGATGCAGAACATGCACATTGCAAATAACCATTCATCATCTTGGCTCCTGAGCTCGGGGAGAGGCCCCTCCCCACAGGAGGCTGACCCCCAGAGGAACTTTCCGAGGGGGTACTTTGCAGGTGCTTGGGTCCCTGCTCGGTTCCTATCTGGAAGTCCTCATGGAGTTGGTCACGGCCCAGGGCTGGGCCGCATCCGGTTCCATTGTGCAGCGGCCATGAATCCAGGGGGCGACTTGAGGGCAGTAACAGCAACCGCCACCAATTCTGTTTCAGCCAAATCCCACCCAAAGTGATCTATTGAGATGGGGGATTAAAAGTCTCTGAAAGGTATCCAGCCCCCTCACCCCCACCCCTTTTTCTCTAGAAAGACTGTGGCCAAGGAGGCCCACAATCGTCATAAAAATAGAAGCTGCCGGAGAGGAAATGAATACCAGGCTTAACTAGAAGAAGGCCTGTTTTCTCATGAAGTAATTGTAAAATTAAAATGTGCTGTTTCCCTGGTGAGTCTCAAAAGTCTCCCACTGAAGACTCTGGCATCCCAGGGACTGAGAAATCCTGCCATGCCCCGGAAATGCTAGGCAGAGCAGGGGCAGGTAAGTTTCCAAAGAGGAGGGTGGGGTGAAAAGAGTTTAGAAACAAAAAGAAGGAAAAGCTCAGAATGGGAATTTTCCCGTTCCTCTTTAGAACACAAGAGTCAAGCTGTTAGAAAAGGCAGGCGTTCCAAGAAGGCTCATAATGCTGAGCTAATGAGGCCCCCAGGCATGGCTAATATATAAATTCAGGCCCCAAAGAGGACAGTGTCCCTTTAAAAGCTGCCTGGGGATCTGTGGAGAAGCTAATGAGGAGTGTCAGTTGGGGCTGCTTTATTAGGTGGTCCTCCGGAGGATAAAGCCCGAGCTTTCTGTAGCTGGGCTTCTGTGTTTGACTCAATAAATCAATTTATATTAAATGCGGGTGCAGCTCTGGAGTTGGCTTCATAAAGCATTCTGTGGCGGTTCTCAATCTGCTTATCCACTTCCCTGTCAGCCTGCCTGCACACACTGTCAGAGGACAGAGAAGAGAGCAGTAAAGAATACGATGGAAGCCACATCGACTCCATTTGTAAAACTCGCCCTGGGAGCCCAGCCCCGTGCCTGGGAATGCCTTCAATGGGCGCCTCTTCAGAGAACCCTGGGACTGGGCCCAGGGGAAAATGTCCAGGGCCGAGGGCTGCAGGCCGAGTGTGCATGGTTGCCTCGAACAGGACGGAAAGGCTTGGAAGTGAAGCTGCTTTGTTCTCAGATCTGCGGGATATGCAATGGACTCCCCCCAAAAGAAAGAGAAACAACACAAGTGCCAACGAGTTGGCAGCCTTGCAGGTGGTGGGGGTGAGAGGCTGGGAAAGGGTGGATCAGGGCCGGGCGGTCATGCCATTGGCTAACCAGTGTCCTTTGAATCAATTCTGTCTTATGGACACCCCATGTGGGTCAGCATAGAACTGTGCTCCATCTGGTTTGGAGGGGTCTGGCTTGATAGGAAGTGTTGGCAGATTGTCAAGTCTTCCTCCTGGAACATCTCTGGGTTGACTTGAACTTTGACTTTTTTCATTAGCAGCCAGATACTCACATAACCATTGACCACCGGGGACTCCATGCTGTTGACTAGAGCAGACGAAACGGGGAACCCTTCAGGCTGGTCAGTGAGATGCCAGTGCTCTGCCACTCAGTGCCAAGGAGTGACCCTGGGATATGGGTTGTCCTTCAAGCCAAAAGTCTAATGAAAAAAGTCTAATGGGACACGGCCCATCTCCCGGCAGAGACAGGGTCTCGAAGTCATGGAGCTGGAACTCTTAGGACTGGGCCTCCACCTTTCAACTTTAAATGACTGCCTGCTCCCCCACGGCTGTTTGCATGATTCTCTGTCCCATGGCCTTACTTACATGGGAGTCATCTATAGCTACTTTAGGCATTTTAGAAGTGCTTCCCATGAGCAGCATTGTCCAATAAGGCTTTCTGTGAGGATGGAAATGGTCTAGGCCCACACTGCCCAAGCCAGGAACCATTAGCTACAGTTTGGCTTCTGAACAATGGGATCTGGGGAGAGTGTCACTGGGGAAATGAACTTTTAGTTCTACCTAATTTTAATCCATTTAAATGTAAATGGCCACATGTGGAGAGTGGTTGCTACATCACAGATCACAGAGAGTGGAAGGTTTCCTCTGATTTCAAAAGAGTAGTGAGTGCTGAAGCGAGAACCTGAAGGACTCCATTCGACTCCCTGTGGAAAACCACCAGTTTTTGTATCATTTTAAGTGAAATGGAAGAGGGGGAAATTACCTTGATGCATCAGGCATGGATTATAAAAATGTAAGGGGCTGTAAGGGACAATAGTAAGAGACTATTGCCTCAAGAATCTTTCGAATGAAATCTTTTTCAGACGCTCTACAAAGCAGAGCTAAGCCCATCCTCCCCAGACACAGACCTTGGCAGCTATAGGGAAGGAGGAAACCATTTTACAAATGAGAGGCTGAAGCCCAGGAAATTGCCCCAGGTCTCAGAACCTTGGCAGAGCCAAGAGCAGTGTCCATGGAGCCTAACTGCCAAGGGCAGGGCTCTTTCTTGCTAAGCAAGTCAAGCGATCTCAAGTTACGGGTCTAGCCTGTTGTGCCCTGAAATTAGACCATCATAAAATGCTAGAAAAGGCTTTGCTTAAAGGGAGAATTCTGCTTTACTTTGCTAGTAACTAGAACCATCTGGAAACAATCTCACATTCACACGGTGGATGTCTCTTCTTCTTTGGCCCTTGCTCCTTCCACAAATCCCATCAGCCCAGGAACAGCTGCCTGAGAATCTGGCCCGCAGCCATGGGTGAAACTACACCCCCCCTCTCACATGAATGTCCTCCCGGGCCCCGGCTGGCTGGACACCCCATGTGGCTGCACCCGGAGCACAAAGAATACCAATCCTTTCTACTTGAGAAAGCTAAATCACCATCAGTCACAGGAGCAGGGACCCGGTGTCCCAGAGCCAGCTGTGAGGAACTGTTGTTTCAACCCAGTAACATAGATGCTTGCCAGCAAATGATGGCCTGAGACAGCTCAGGGCTGGGGGTCAGGCCCCAGCGTTCTAAAGGCCATGCTGGCTGCAGTGTGCATCCTGCAATAGTGACTTCACATATGGGCTGGCGTGGGGTGGGTAGGCAGGAGGTGCTGGCTCTCACTAAGTGCGTGGCTGAGAGTCTGGCACTGGGACTGAGAACACCCAAGCGTGGGGAGAACCAGAAAAGGCTGGAGCAGGGACTGATGCAGTGGGAGGGTGCTGTGAAGGAAGTGGCAGCTTCAGATATCAAGCCCCTCTGCAAACATAGTGAGGAAGATGCTAAGGGGAAATTGACATCAATTTCCTCCTGAAGGTCCCGTCAAGCTGCTCTGAGAGAGCAGTCGGGTGGGACAGAGTATCCTCCTCATGTGGGGGCCCCAGAGTCTCCCTTAATGACATGCTAAAGGCGGCCCAGCTAACATCCTCTCCTTGCTGTACACACGCCACTGAAGACTGGCAGGATGCTCGTTTAAGGAAAGCAATCCTTTTTCCTCAGCACAGGAGACTAGATTCTTTGGGGAGCTTCCCCCCACCTCCCGACTATACCCTCAATCCACACAGCATCCAGGGACAAGGGTGAGTCGCACAAGTTAATTTGGCCCAGAGGCTATGCACTGGGTTGCTAACCGCTGGCCATCA
This sequence comes from Nesogale talazaci, assembly GCA_004026705.1. Lineage (NCBI taxonomy): Eukaryota > Metazoa > Chordata > Mammalia > Afrosoricida > Tenrecidae > Nesogale > Nesogale talazaci. Next base: position 258,217 of record PVJH01000340.1, read on the forward strand.
GTTTCCACTGGCTTTGCACCACAAAGGGGAAGTTGTCTGCTCATGTGAAGACTGACAGCCTTGGAAACCAGGCATAGGGTGGCTGGGAGTTAGATCTGACTCGAGAGGACACAACAACAACAGCAGCAACAACAACAAAACAACAAGAACAACATCTCTTGAATTCAAAATGGGATCCAGACGAATTACTGCCTTGAGAGTTCCTGAAATGCACTATCCTTTTTTCCTCCCACAGTACACTGCCAAAGAGACACTGATCCTGTTGGAGAGCGGTCACTTGCTTAAAATTACATTTTAACTCACAATTGAATACTTGTATCTAATCTTACATCACAGAAGAGGAGACTGGTTTATCGTATCACAAAGAGGCCTGGACAGGAAGAGTCCGATGCCTGTGTTCTAATCCTTAGTTTAATCCAGGGGTCCTCAAACTTTTTAAACAGGGGGCCAGTTCAGGAGGGCCAGACTATAGTTAAAAACAAAACAAAACAAACAAAAAAGCAAACTATGAACAAATTCACCACGGGCCGGGGATGAGTCGGCTACTAAGGAGGACAGCAGTGGCGGCAAAAACACCCGGCGGGCTGGATACATGTCCTCGGTGGGCTGCATGTGGTCCTTGGCCCGTAGTTTGAGGAGGACCCCCTGGAAGCTGAGCGAATCACCCAATATCTGTGAACCTCAAGGTGTTCATCTGCAAAACTGGAACAAGAGGACATAGCTGCTCTCACAGTTTACCACATCGGTGGTGCTGGGTGCCAATCACGGGACTCAAGACAACTTTGTGAAACACAGAACTAAACACTGCCCAGCCTGACACCACCCTCATCATTAGCTATGTTTGAACCCACTGTGGCAGGCGTAGTGCCAATCCATTTCCCCGGAGGTCTTCAGTTTTGCCTACGCTCAACTTGAACCAGTAGAGGGTCCTCTGGTGGCTGATCCCTTCTGAAGATGAGTCCCCAGCACAAGAGACTAAGGAAGTCCTCATTGTTTCCAAGGGAGGCCATCCTCACTTCTAAGGAGCATGCTGGCTGTACGTCTTCCGAGAAGGGTTTGTTTCCTCTGGCCGACCATGATCTATAGAACATGATTCTCAGATATGGCAATTTGAAGGTGCCCATTTCACTTTGGTCTTCCTTTTTCATTATCCAATGTCGGGAGACCTGAATTCTGTGTTCTCTTCTGGAACGCCAACCTAGTTCATAGGATTGTTGGGAAGGTTGAATCATACAGAGCTTGATTGCAGTGGCCAGCATTTGGCGATCTCCATAACTGTCAGTAAGCTCTGTGACCATTATAATTAGTTGGGGACAAGCCTTTCAAAAAAATGTCTAGCACTAGACATTTACTCTCTAAAACTTAACAGAGCCACGGTGTCCTCCTCCAGTGATTGATCATAGAGTTGTCTGTCTCTTTGAATATGTCAAATTCCAGTGACATTCAGTTTTCTTTCAACCAATTCCAACAACTTCGTAGGCATTTAAGACTTTCTAGCAAAAATAGGCCACAGATCCTCATCTTCCTTTCCTTAGAAACCCCATCCTACCCCACTCCCATCCTTCTCTGTCTACAGACAACTAAAACAGGCAGCAAATTGAGGCCCCACCTATGTTAAGTCCCTACAAATGACTTCTAGATCTCAGGCTTTCCTAGAGAGCAAAAATGCTTTCAAAGAGAATCAAAGTTTGGAGAGGGGTTTTGGTCTAAATTGGGTTGACACTTTCTAAGCTCTTCCAGCAGACATGTAGAGGCTCTCTTACTGAAGCCCCATTTTCAAAGCAAAATTAAGAATAAGCAGGGAATTCACAAAGTGTACGTAAATCTTACTTGTAGCCCAAATGGTGAGGCAAAAGCCATGTAGGGAATTAACGCTGAAACAAATCAGCAAATCATGTCTGACTAAAGCCATTCTCGGGCTTTGCTCCTCAATTATTCAACACCTTCTGTGGTGTTTCATACAATTAAATACAGCCAATTTATGGACTGATTATTTGTGTAGGACCATGAGAATGCAGTGTGTGTGTGTATAAGAGACAGATTCAGCAATCGACAGCCATGTATACTTATAAAGTTGGGTATAACCTAGTCTCTGAACTTAACTACATATATATAAATGAGGACACTCTTCAGCAATTTGTTTAAGAAAAAAAAGTACTGTTTCCAGGGATTTGGAGAAGAAACTGTAGTAAACAAATCTCATCACATACTCAACTTACCAAGATGGGGCTGAGAAGAATCTTTATAGCCATTAAAAGGATTGTATCCACTAAAGAGATGATGCCCATCATCTAATTGGAAGGGCTTTAAAAATCGAGGGGGAGAAAGTTGTTTCATCTTCCCCCATAAGAATGGATTCACAATATAACAGTAAACAAACAAACAGAAATGTACTGGTTAGAATGGAAGGGGGTTGGAGCGGAGCCCGAAAGTCCATTTGTGGACAATGGAACATCCCTCCACAGAGGGGTCGCAGGGAGGGGATGAGTCAATCAGGGTGCAGTAGAGCATGGATGGGTCATGCAATATACCTCCAATCCCTTGAGGCCCATCCCTCCCCACTCCCATCATGACCTCAGTGCCACGTTTCACTCTGGACTAGAAGGGAGCATGCACATAGGTATAGGCAAGAGATAAAACTCACAACACATGGAACCTGGGAACAAGAATGGGAACAGAGTTACCGAAAGGGTAGGGGCAAGGGGAGAAGACGGGGGGGGGCACCGATCACAATGAGTGGCACATCACTTCTTCCCCCCACCCAGGGAGAAGAACAACAGAAACCAGAGAGGGAGACAGTGATCAGGATGAGATTTGAAAATAATTAACAATCTATAATCTATCAAGGGGCCATGAAGGCTGGTGGGGAGGGGGAAAAGAGGAGCTGATCCCAAGGACTCAATGGAAAGTGAATGTCTAGAAAAGAAGGATGGAATATATGTATGAATGTGTCAGATACAAATGATGTATGGATTGTAACAAGCATTGTAAGAGCCCCTAATAACATGATCTGAGAAAAACAACAACAACGCAGCTGTAACAAAGGCGCACTCTACTATGACACAATCTTCCACATGATAAACAGCCTGGCCTCAAGTCCAACATGTTTCTAACGCAAACTCCCCAGACTCACCCATATCCATCTGCGGGATAAATGATCCCCCTCAACGTGGGTCAAATACACCACTGATGCCTTTCTTCCCATAAATGCTTGCTGGGCACGTGTCTACAATGTGTCAGGCAGATGGCGAGGCCCTGGTCTCCCTTTAGAGAGTTGATGGACCAGGGGAGGAGCTACACTGGAGTTGATGAGGATAATTTACCACTCATATTTATCCCTTGGCCTAAATCATCCAGCCTTGTGCCTCACAGTCTTTCTTTTTCTCTTTTGATCTCTCAACAGAGCCTTTGAGATCTCACAAGTTTATTGTTTTGATAGCTTCTTTCTGAGTACCCGAGTCTGCTATCTCTTCTCTCCTACTCAGTCTTCTTCCAACTTCTTTTAGGATATTCTCCCTAAAACTGCTTTCCATATTTCAGAAATGGGTATGAGCAATCTTAAAGCTCCAACAATAAAGCGCAACTTCTGTCTGGTTTCCCAGGTGTGTGCTTATGGCCCCTCCGTGCCAACCTAGTCTGATGTGTCACAGTCTCTTTATCTCCTTGGTCATTTTCCTCAAGGTCTCTTTTATGTGTTCATGCAGGTCCTAACCATGGATACCTTACCTTCTATTTTTCCATGTGCTACAAAAGCCAGCCAAATCCCACTACTTAATTAATTAATCTATTTATTTTGACTTTATTGGGGCTCCAACAGCTCTTATAACATTCCATACATCATTTGTATCAAGCATATTTGTACACATGTTGCCATCTTCATTTCCAACTATTTTCTACTTGAGCCCTTGGTATAAGCTCCTCTTTCCCCCTCCCTTGTGTTTATTATATCATTTTATTGGGAACTCATTAAACTCGTATCATGATCAATACACATGTCAATTGTATGCAGACCACATCTGCACACCTGTTGCCATCATCACTCTCAAAACACCCTCCCTCCACTTAGACCCCCCAGGACCAGCTCCCCAGGTTTCCCCTCCCTCTGACTCCCCTCCCCAATGAATCCTTAATAATTTACAGATTGTTATTACTTTTTCTTATCATACACTGCCCGATGTGTCCCTTTACTCACTTCCCTGCTGTCTGTACTCCAGAGAGGAGGTCATATGTAGATCCCTGCAATTGGTCCCCCCTTTCTATTCCACCATTCTGGTATCACCACTTCCACCACTGGTCCTGAAGGGATCATCTATCCTAAATTCCCCATGTTTCTGGCTCCAGTGTACATCCTCTGGTCTAGCTGGATTTGTCAGGTAGAATTGGGATCATGCTAGTGGGTGGGAGGGAGCATTTGAGAACTAGAGGAAAGTTGCATATTTCATTGTTGCTACACTGTACCCTGACTGGGTTATCTCCTCCCTGCAACCCTTCTATAAGGGGATGTTACTTCACCTGTTGATGGGCTTTGGGTCCCCAGTCTGTACTCCCCTCATTGATAATGATGTAATTTTCAGTTCTTTGATGCCTGATACAAGATCCCTTGGACACCTCGTGGTCACACAGGCTGGTGTGCTTCTTCCACGTGGGCTTTGTTGCTTCTGAGCTGGATGGCCACTTGCTTAAAATCCTACTACTTTTTTTTAATGAACTACACTAGCCCTTACCTCTTTATTTTTCTCCTATAAGAAAGAATGATTTTGCTGATTGAATACAAATGGATTTACAAGAAAATCCCATGAGAGCCAGGATCATGACTCTGGGTCACCAAAACTATAGGACTCTGACTTTTGCAAAACGGAAAACTTTCTCCCAACAATTCTTTTCATGTCTTAGAGAAGGGCTCTAATAGTGCAAACTCAACCAAATTCAATACGTCAAGTTGATGCCGACTCAGAGCAATTCCTTAGGACAGGAAGAGCTGCCACGTGGCGTTTCTAAGACGTTAAGTCTTGACAGAGCAGAAAATCTGGTCTTTCTCCCACGGAGCTTCCAGGGGCTTCAAACAGTTGACGTTGTGGTTAGCAGCCCAACACGAAGCACCTGTGTCACCAAAGGTCCCTAATAGTCAAAGCCAGGGTGAACTACTTTGGACTTCGTGATTCAGGTGGTCTAACTTAACGCTGCCATTGTAGTACAAAAGCAACCACAGATGAAAAATGCTAAATGGGCATGATTGTGTTCCTGGGTAAACACACACACACACACACACACACACACAAAACCTTTATTTGCAAAAGCAAGCAGCTGATAAGAGTTCAGACCCCATGCTACACTTTGAGAATCCCAAATCTCAAGAAAGAAGAGAAATCACTATCATGGGTCTTCTCTTGGATGGCAAAGGCAACCAGAAATCCCTCAGAATAGCTTCTCATCTCCACAGTATGGATGCTAAATAGGTTATGTTTATGGGAATTTGGGCTGTAAATGGGAATATGGCTAATGAAGAGATCATGAAATTGACTTCTCTACCTCTTTTCTGGAGATAGGGGAAGAAAGTACTCATTGTCTCATTCCTTCCTGCTCTTTGGCCTCAGCTCACCTGTTGGGCTTTTAGGGCATGAAAAACTCATCTCACCCATACTTCTATGTACCAGGTATTATTCTATTACTTAATCCATATTCCAACATGAAAACATGTTTGTGTTTGAGCACACTCTCTTATTTTCATATAGAAGAAACAGATGAGTCCCTGTTAGCCGAGGTTTCCTGATAGAAGTGGTCTCAGAGTTTACCTGGGTGGGTGTTGGGAATCTGACCTCACACCCAGTGAGACAGACTGGAATCTGAGTGTGATAAAATGATGACAACTGTCGTCCTTGCAGTTACCCTTTCAGAGGGATATGACTTCTTTACCCATGGGAAAATGATCTCTTGGGTTTAAATACTTTGCCCAATTTGGTCTATTTAAAATGGTTGGAGCCAAGAGTCCAATCCCAGCAGGTTTGTTAAATAAGTCTTTGGAATCCTGACTTTAAAATCACAAAGCAACTGGCAAGAGTTGTAGGACAGATTGCATCTGCAACAAGGACCCCCCTTATGCTGCCCCTTCAACAAAGGGATAGCTGCCCAGGTGGCTGGTGTACATTCAACAGCTCATGAAACTTGGGTCCTTGTTCAGGGCTTTCAGGTCATCATTTCCTGGGGTGTTCCAATAAACTGGCCTGGTTGTTTGTCAAGTACTTCTGCAGGACCTCTGCTTTTGTTGCACAGAGCCTGGGCTCTTAACAGTTGGCAAGGCCACCCAAAGTACAACAGCTGGTCTCCGTTTGCCTGAAGGCACAGAGGAAGGAGAGGAATAGAAGAAAGAAATGGATCGGCCTTCTTTGTCTGGAGACCAGGAGAATCAGTGCCTGCCTGCCTGCCATTAACTGAACACTGTGATCAAAGGTTCTGCAGCTGAAGGAGTCTTTGGTGGCTTAGAGGACTCTGAACTGGGATGCTAACGAGAAGGACAGCAGTGTGAACTGAGCACTTGTTCCTCAGATGAAAGACGAGGCATTTCGCTGCCTCCGATGATTTTCAGCCTTAGAAGGCCACTGAAGCAGTTCTCCTCTGTCTTTTAAGGTTGTCATGAGTCAGAATTGACTCCCTGCCAGTGAGTTTAGCTTGGAGTTTGGGTTCTCTAGATGAATCCTGATTAAGAGAGGGAAAATACAGGACAGAACTTCAAGTTCTAATGAACTCCAGATGTCCTGGAGTCATGGAGGCTGGCTGGACCCCCAACACAATGACCTTAAGAAAACGTTTATACCTGAAACCAAAAATAGTTCTTGGAGTTGTCTTAAAACCAAACAATAGTTTACTTTAACTAGTGAAGAATGTCTGCCTTGAGCACTGTGCTCTGGAGTTGTCTATGTGGGATCAAATTGACATGAGTGACTCAGAAGATTAGACAGGAACCTTTGGGGTCAGTGAGTTTATGTTAAAGGGGAAAGAACAGCTAAGAAAAGGAGGGTGAGGAAATGGTTGTATAACTTGAAGAAGGCAGCCAATGTCACTGAAATGTACATGAAAAAACTTGAACTATGTTTTTGTTGTGCATATTCTCAACACCAAATTCTTGTTTTTAATGAAGAATGAAGCAAAAAATGATAAGGTTTAATAATGCTCTGAAAGACTTCAAGTAATTGCTCTCTGTAGAGTTATCGTCAATTGATATGGCTCTTCCAGCCAGAACTCCTGATGTGATGTGTCATAATGCTGGACTGAGCACAGGTGGCTATGATCTCATTTGGAAGAGTTCTCTGTTACTGAATTAAAGTGGGATTAAATTGTGACCTAAGCAGAGGGTGTGAACTAAGTCACACACTTTGTTACATTGGGGGCATCCTTAAGACTAGAGTACTAGAGGGGTGAATTTAAGACACTATTCCTTGTTTTCTCTGGGGGTAAGATCAGCTAAAAGACAAGTCACAGCTCCATCAAAGTCATTCCTCAGGATATAAAAGCCACCTGGGACACAGAGGAAAATGACAGCATCATGGCGAAAAGTCCATCCACGATCTCTGCGGGGGCGGAGCCCGCCAGGATCAGACTCACCATATACCGTGACACAAAGACTCAGAGCCATGACTGTGGGGATACCACCTGGGCTTCAGAGTGAAGGGTGGGCAAAGACCAATGGACTGCACAGCTGAAAGACTGAGGCCAGAGAGAGAGACTTGGTTGCCATCTGCGGAGAGGTGTTGCAGGGGACTGTTGGCTGTATCTTCATGGTGTGTGGATCCTGACTTGTGTAACCTATTCACTTCCCTAGCAAATCTCCTTAAGGGTGAGTACTGTCTGTGAGTTCTGTGAGGCCACTGCAATGGACTCACAACCCAAAACGGTGGAGAGTGGCAGGGAAGGAACAGAAGTTGTCAGAAGAGGTAAAGAAAGATGGACGTTGGAGGCATGTCCGACAACTGCCTTGGGGCAAAAGGGAAGCCAGGAGGTCAGCTCTGTCCCCTTGCAATGCTGATGATTGGACCTGTAAATGGATGAATTCAGTCAGCTTCAAGGGGTCAAAGGACACGAAGTGGTGAGAGCTATTTGCATTCAGGTGCTAACTGGGAGGTTGGAGACCTAACCCATCCTCAGTGCAGCCTAACCCATCAGTGGAGCCTAACCCTCAGTGGAGACCTAACCCATCCTCAGAAAGGTCTGGTGACCTGCTTTTGTAAAGATGCTGACCAAGGCAATCCCTCAAAGCTCTGTTCTGCTCAACAGCCTGGCAATTGCTTTATGTTTGTTTGGGCTCCTAAGCTCAAGAAAGGCCTCAGGGAAGCAGAGAGACAAATCAAAGGCCTGGGAGAACTGGCGTCTCTGAGAATGGACAGAAGCAGGCGCAGCCCTGGTCCCTTTACTGCCAGCCCTCCTAAGGCACACAGCTGAAGCCCATCTTCCTGGTGCTGCACTTCCTTTACACTCAGGGGTGAGGCCAAGGGGGAGGGAGACATGTCCTTACCAGCCCGTCATGTGATAGTCCCTGTAGAGCATCTTCTTTCCAAGTTCCTTTCTCTGCACTCGCCTGGGGAACTCCAAATGCGTGAACTCATTTCCCAGCAAGTGAGGCTGCATGAAGGCCTAACAGCAAAAAGAAAAAAACAACAACACAGATTTAGAAGAAAAAAAAATCTATGTTTGATTCAAGAATGTTCTGCAAATCAAGATGGTTGGTACTTCCAAATGAAGCCCTTCAACCCACCCCATATGTAAGGGGAATAAATGGACTTAAAAGAAGAAAGGCCAGGTGATCGACTTCTGAAAATCAGTCAAGGAAAACTCCCCTGCTCCTGAGAATCCCCGCAAGCCAAACAACAGACAGGCTTATAAAGTAAACCATCAACGTGGTGAGCCTGGAACTTTGCAGGACGCAGCCAGACCCCCGGGCAGCCTGTGCCCAAGAACAGTGGGACCCCAGGGAGGAGGGGGAGGATGCTGCTGACGCTGCTAGGCTTGCAACCCAGGTCGCACGCCCCAGTGCATATGAAGTGTTGGATGGGGAATTGATTCACCTGGCGGACCGCCTTCAACCCAACTGGTGAAGCCAACGGTTTGCTTGGCCACAGACACGAGCTGTCTTGGCTCAGGTGCATGTCACTGAGGGCTGGGGCTGTGAATTGGCAGTTTCCCACCGCCACGACCTGCCCACATTTACATGGAAGAATCTGAGTAAGAACGAACGGAAGAACCTAAATACGAATGAAATCCCAACAAGCACACATTCTCAGCTTGGCTTGCAGGCGCCCAGGAGCTTCATGCTTAAAGGGGTTTCCAACGTGACTGAGCACGTGTGATCCAGGGCGGAAGAGGAAGGGCTGGGCATTCCCCCTTAGGGGAACTCTGCCTAACCCAAAAGGTGTCCCTTCCCGGGAGGTCCCTTGAAAGCGCTCCGAGGGCACAAAGATGACCCCATTATCCTCCCTGGCTGGCTTCTCCACGCTCCTGGGCCCTCCCATGCCCACCCCCTTGTGAACCTGCTGTGTCGCTGGATCTGAACGCGTGTCTCCATGCAAACGCGATGGCCCAGGAGGACGCACTGGGCCGAGACAGAGCAGGCAGAACCTTTTTGCTGGCCTGCCTTCGTGCCGCTCGGCAGTAATTTGATCGTGTCATGGGAAGACTATTCCAGAGCAGATGGCTTCTCCCCCTCCCCCCACGCTCTGTTCGCACTACAGAAATCTTGAGCAAACAGCCACTTAGGGAATTGCTTTGAAACAACAAATAGTCTCATTTTCACATTCGAAATTCATATCCAGAGGTGAAATGCTCATGCCTTAGCCCCCCTGCTCCGAGCACGCCTACAGCCGAGCTCTTCCAGTCAGCGCTCCAGGACCCTGTGTGTGAGCAGCCCCGGCAGGAGGCAGCACCCCTTTTTGGGTGTGATGAGAGAGAGCAGGCAGAATGAATTACAGCCTGGCCCTGTAGGAAATGCCAGGGATCCTGGCCACAGGACAGATGGCCATGCCTCAGTTTACTGGGAAGTGGGCAGCTCCCATGGTGTCTTTTCAGGGCCAGGTGCAGATAGGACTTCCACCGACTCTCACGGAGGGCTGCAGGGAGGAGTCTGGTATTTGGAATTAGACATTAGACACGAAGGGTATTGGGAGTTAAAGAAGAAGTGGAATTGTCCTCGGGGTAGTCGGACTTGGCCAGGTAGAGAATGGCAGAGTAGTACTTCTGAGCAGTCGTGGGGTGGGGTGGGGGGGACAGGCAGGGGGAGAACACTGCCTTCTGGCCTGCTGTTCCAAGACAGTTGCTGTCAACTCCTGATGGCCCCGTATGGGGTGGAGTATAACGGGGCACCACAGTTTAACATATAGATACATGTCAGAAAGAGAGAGAGAGAGAGAGAGAGAGAGAGAGAGAGAGAGAGAGAGAGATTGGTAATCACACGCTTGCCATTTCCCAAAGGAAGACATCGAGAAGTACACAAGGATAAAGGACGACTTCATTAAATACAAAAGCTTACAGTTTCTTGAAAAATTCCTTTTACTTCCATGTTTCCATGGGCTGTTTAACGCCCCCTTGCATTTTATGCATAAACAGGTTAGTATCAGAAGGCCATTTCGGAGTAAAGAAGGCCTGCTTGAGAGGAGCCTTGCTTGAGCAGGGGGTTGTGTGTGGCCTATTGGGCTGCTACCTGCCAGCTTGGTAGTTCCAACCCATCAGGTGTTCCCAGGGAGAAGAGGAGGCTTTCTACTCTCAGGAAGAATTACCCTCTTGGAAACCCACAGGGCAGTTCTACTCTGTCCTCTAGGGCTGCTGTGAGCTGGAAATGCCTCAAAGGCAGTGAGCCGGACTTTCAAGAAGAGGGCTGTGTGTGGCGAGCTCAGGGTGTGCTGCTTCCTAACTGGAGGCTCAGCAGGGTGTTGTTTTGGCCAGGTGCCCTTCTCCCTCTTGGCTACGTGCATTTGCCAGGGGAGTTGGATGGGGGGATCTACTGAGACCGGCGAGCCGGGTGGCATAGGTCTTCAGGATAGCCAGACCTCCCCAGAAGCTCTCACCTCTGCTACTGAGGATGTGCGGATGCAAAGGGGCCTCACAGCCTGTGCTGCCCCCGTTCCATGCACCGCCTTCCCAAGCCTCACACCAGCTGCTGACTTTCTCCTCCGGACACTTCGGGCTGAAATGACTCTTTCGGTGGATCTAAATGGCTCTGGAGTCCTGTGTGGTGCAAAGGGTTGATACCCTGGCTGCTCTCCCCAAGGTCGGAGGTTGAATCCCCTCAGAGAAAGATGGCCTATCTACCTGTGAGACAGCCAACCATGGGAAGCCTGGGGAGCAGCATTCTACGGACAGTGACACATACGAGGCTGCCCCCAAGGAGAGTCCACGCAGCAGCACCTGTGTTGTCCTTTAAAAGATGCCATTTATGAGATGCACCATTATTTTATTACCTGGAAGAGGGATTGGGGTGGTGGTGGGAGAAGTGCTGCCAATTAAATTATGTACAATTATTTTCTTACTACCTCAAAACTTTTCATTTCTTTTCGAAAGTTCTCCTACAGGCTTAGACACAATTTCCCCATTCGAGGTTACCGGTTAAGGTTTTACAAAACCTTTATGCTTTGGAATCAACTCCTTGCATCACTTTTCAATGCACACCATTCACCTTCACTCCCACCACCCACTGACACACACACACACACACACACACACACACACAATGGCGTCCTGTGTTTCATCAGGGCACTGGCAAGGCAGTATTTCTTAAATAATCCCCCAAAGAATGACAAGCCCCAAAGCCATGGGTGCAAAGTTCTTAAGCCAGCTCTGCAATTATCTGGAGCTAGCTTACTCCTGACTCCTGCTTTGAGAATGTGGCTAAACAAGTCCCATTCACAGTCTCTAACCCCTTCACACAACCAGGTGGAGCCAAAAAGGAGGATTTTCTTGCAAGTTGCTGGAAGCCCACTCAGACAGCTTGGTGGTCATTCTTTTGTTTTTCATTTTTTAAAAATCATTTTATTGGCGGCTTATACAGCTCTAATCATAAGCAAGCCATCCATCCATGTGTTAAACACATTTGTACATATGCTGCCATCATCATTTTCAAAACATTTTCTTTCTACTTGAGCCCTTAATATCAGCTCATTTCCCCCTCCTTTTCCCACTCTCCTCCTTTCCTCATGAACCCTTGATATTTTAAAAATTAATATTTCATGTCTTAAACTGACAGATGTCTCCTTTCACCCACTTTTCTGTTTCCTTCCCCCTGGGAGGGGGTTATATATAGATCCTTGTGATTGGTTCCCCTTCTCTCCCCCCACCTTCCCCTTCTTCACATGGTATCACTACTTTCATTATTGGCCCTGCGGGGTTTATCTGTCTTGGATTCCCAATGTTTCTAGCTCTGATCTGTATGTATATCCTCTGGTATATCCTGATTTGTTAGGTAGAATTGGGGTTATGATAGTGGGAGAGGAGGAAGCATCAAAGAACTAGAGGAAAGTTGTATGTCTCATTAGTGCTATACTGTTCCCTGATTAGGTCATCTCTTCCTCTGACCCTTCTGTAAGGGGATGTCCAATTTTTTACAGATGGGCTTTGGGTTTCTACTCCATATTCCCACTCATTCACATTGATTTGATTTTTTGTTCTGGGTCTTTGATGACTAAAATCTTATCCCATGGACACCTCATGATCACAGGCTGGTGTGCTTCTTCCATATGGGCTTTTTTGCTACTCAGCTAGATGGCCACTTGTTTATCTTTAAGTCTCTAAGACCTCAGATACTATATCTTTTGATAACCGGGCACCATCAGCTTTCACCATCACATTTGCTTATGCACCCATTTTGTCTTCAGAGATCATGTCCAGAAGGTGAGCATCACAGAATGCCAGGTTGTAAGAGCAAAGAGTTCTTGCATTGAGGGAGTACTTGAGTACAGACCTAATGTCTGTCTGCTACTTTAACACTTAACATATAAATGTATGTACATAGATTTATTTCCCTATCATTATATATAAGTATATTGACATCTGTACTTCCCTGTATTTAGACCTCTATAAATGCCCTTTGCATCCGAGTTCTTTCCTATATTTTACTTTCCTCTTGTTCCACTATCATGTTTGGCCTTCATTCAGGTTTTGGTAATTCCTCTTGGCTACATTGCCCTTGATCAAGCCCTACCAGGCATCCTACACCCTCCTCACCATTGATTTTAGATCACTTGTCATTCCTTTGTCCCTAGGTTTGTTAACACCCACTTTCTCCCCCCCCCCCCCCCCCTTCTGTGTTCCCCTGGAACCCATTAGTCCTGGAACCATCTGTCCTGTAGTTTCCTTTGGATTGTTTATCCTGCCTACCTTATCTAGATAGACATGCAGAGACAATAATAAGCACAAAAACAAGAAAGCAAAACAAAACAAAATAACAAAACAACAACAAAAATCAACAAAAAGAAAAGCCTATAAATAGTTCCAGATCTGTTTATTGAGCTTAGAAGTGCTTTCCTGTTGAGTCTGATGGGGTGTGGTGGTCATTCTTTTGATGTTTACATGCCAACTCATGTCATGGCTGCTACTTGGATGATAGCAACAATCACTTGTAAGATATTCCAACTTTGGAGATGTTAGATAGTGACAAGAAGTACCTTCACTGTGAGGAAATATTGTAAAATCCTTCCCTCACTGCTACTGATGCCACACCCTCAACTTTTTCTATTTTTAGGGTTATTTTTCATCCTTTCCTGCCAGCTGCTGCAGAACATATCATAAGGTGGCATGATTCATTTTCTGTCACAATCATGAATACCACAGAATAATTCACTCTTCCTTACCATGGATTAAAAATGGCACCCCCCTCCTATGCTGGAATTCTAACTCTTGGACCTATGGATGAAGAAGAATCTTGGCACTGCTGAGTAAGTGCTGAACAGCTAACCACAAGGTCACTGGTTCAAACCCACCAGCTACTCCTTGATTGACAGATGGCACTGTCTGCTTCTGGAAAGACTGACAGCCTTGGAAACCCTGCACAGCTACTCTAGGAATCGGAAGGGATTCAATAGCAGCTAGGATACCCGGGAATGCATGTCTGTCTCGAAATTCGGCTGTTAGGCTAATAAGATTATATCTGCAGGAAATGGGTTCTAAATCAAGTTATGCTGGAGTTATAAAAAGAGCAGACTAGACACAGAGAGAGACACGTGGATGTGGGGCCAGACAGAGGTGATGTGCTGGGACCAAAAGGGAACCAAGGAATGCCTGGTGGCCAGCCTAGTGGGAAGGGGGACCCTGATTTGGACATTCAGTTTCTAGAACTCTGAGAAAATATATTTCTAATCTTAAAAGCTACCTACTTGTGGGAGCGGCATTACTCATTTTTATCACTTAAAGAAACCCCCACATTCTAATGGCAGGCTTCCTTCTGACCTGCACTTTCAATACTCGCTGCTATTGGACCAGTCAGACATGGTGGGGGTGACTGGTGTGAAAGAGAAACAACTTCAGAACTAAGTCTAAGCAGAAAACACAGGTGGCTATCTAAGGAAACACAAGATGCTACTAGGTAATGGACGAATTTTACAACTGCAAAAATGACCGCTGGCTTTCAGATGGAAATGTACGGGCTCATTCGTGCATCTCTCTGTGCAAAACTGATGAGAGAGTATGTGTGCAAGGAGTGGTCTGCCCCTTTGGGCACTTACGAGCAGCCCTGAAAGAACCTTGTAAAGAGTCCTGAGAAAAACTGTCCTCTGAGCATTTCTCACTTGCTTTGTAACCTGTGAACATCATACCAGACCCTTTGATCATGAAAATTGTCTCTGAATTCTCTGTGGTCATTGCAATGGTTTACCAAAAAGTGAAAGCGTCGTGACTGATCCAGCATTTAGTTTTGTGTAAAGAACTTGAAAAAACTATCCTAAGAGCCCCTTTTAAAAATTAGGTTTAAAACAGTTGTTGAGAGAAGGTTCGCTGTCCTTTGTTATTCCAACAATGTGAAGAAGAGCTTGGGTTACTGGGAAGAGCCAATCGTGAACTGATGTTTAGATGGAACCCCCAGGATGTTCTTCCTAGTCTGGAACCCTCTTCAGTGACACCTGTTCAGCATCATAGCAACTGGTAAGCTTCCACTGACAGAGGTGAGTGGTGGTTGTGCCTGAGGTGTATAAGCCAAGACTTTTATCATTGAGCCACTCCTGGTGCTGCCCCCACCCCTCCATAGTTGACTACGGTCCTTGATTTACCCTGTCTACTTGATTTAAAGTTTCCTCTTCGATGCTGTTACTAAGGTATATGTTCTGCAGAAGCATCTTCTAGTGATGCAAGTTGGTAATGTAAGTCCCTGTTCATCATTTCTGGAGTACTCAAGATGGCATGGGTTCTAAGTAAGTACTTCATGGAAGACTGACGACAGAATGTTCTGGTGTGTGTAAAGCCACCGCTATTGCTGCTAGGGGTTGTTGGGTCAGTTGGGGCTCCCAGGGGCCCTGTACAACAGAATGAGACACTCAGAGTTGTCACCAGGTTTGAGGCCACTGTTACCGCTGCTGTCCCAGTTCTTGTTGAGGTCTTTCTCTTCAAGTGATAAGTCAAACTGTACAGGATCATGTGACAGTTCCCCGTGTTTGGAGAAGCTAATACTCAGCTGTTTCACACGTACACACCATCTAGGGGGCAGGCGCCCATATTCTGCATTCCGTTCACCTTTATAATTGAATGGCGATCCACCTATAGAATCACACGTGTGATGTCATTGACTATCGGCCCCTGGACAATGCTTCATAGTCTCTCTTCTATTTAGTAAGCAGCCGAGGAATAGTCGCAAGGAGAGTGCAAGAGCCGCCAGGGTTTTGCTCTATTGCACATGACGTTGCTGTGGGTCGGAACCCCCTGAAGGCACTTGCCGACACAGACTATAAATCTGAACTTCTGCTGAAGTGCAGCTCGTAGGATGCTCATCGGTCCTGGGTCAACCAATGGACCTCATCGTGCAGCTACATCTTCCTCTTTAAATTTGAGCCTTCCTCTCCCCAAAGCACAACACTGCTGTGTACTTGGAAGTACACACCGAGTTCATGGGTGGGCCAGAAATACTGCCCGAGGGAGGAACTTGCTAACACCACTGCCTGGGTAAAAGCAAACGAGGTGGCCAACATCATTACCGGTCCTGGCATGTGCAGGCACGTCTGCTACAAGGATGGCAGGACACATCTTTGCCACTTAGCACTCTGGGGAGCTGATGAGAACCACAATTCAGACAGGAAGAAGAACGTATTTCTTTTGTGAAAGTATGCTGTCACTTCCTATTGTGTCAAGGAGTGACTAAACACTAGAGGAGGGATAGAGACTTCCACTCTGAATTCTATTTCTCTCTGGGCAAGTGTGTTAGTCCGGGTAAACTAGAGGAACAAATTTCAAAGACATGTATATGGATATAAGGAAAGGGTTTGTATACAAAAGGAATAGAACACTGAGAAAGCATCCCAACCCAGTCCAGTTCAAAGTCATAAGTCCGATATTAGCCCATATGCCTGACACCAGTCCATAATGTCTCCTTCTGACTCATGAAGTCACAGGTCAGTGGGTGCAGAATCCCGGCACTGGCAGGAGTCTCCCCATGTCTCCTCACTTTCAGGGCTCAGGGTTCATCAACAGCATCCAGTGGTGGCAGAAGCAACTTATCGCTGGCAGGGGTCTCCACATGTCCTCTCCAGTTTCAGAGGTCTGGCTCCATCAGGGCCAAGAAGTGTGCCTTATCTGGCTCCTCAGACGCTGCCATCTTGTCTTGAGACTATGAGATGAACTCCCAACAACTAGGGAGATAGCTTCTCCTCTCCACGAGGGAAATATCGCAAGTTTTCCCAGAAGTCTCAGGAGAAAGCCATGCCCACACAGAGGCCTCATTGGCTACTCAATGGCTATCTCCAGATTAACAGGCTAGATACTACCCCTGCATCTCAATCATGAAATTAACATAAGCACATGACCACCACAGCAAGGGTAGTAAAAGCTTCCCAGGAGGTGGAGTGAGGAAGAGCATTCCACTGTAAAGA
Source organism: Nesogale talazaci (assembly GCA_004026705.1). Classification (NCBI taxonomy): domain Eukaryota; kingdom Metazoa; phylum Chordata; class Mammalia; order Afrosoricida; family Tenrecidae; genus Nesogale; species Nesogale talazaci. The sequence continues at coordinate 275,262 of PVJH01000340.1, forward strand.
AACAGCCCCACTGAAGCAGGCTGTGAACACCCAGGAGTTGAGGCATACCCTAAGGGATAAACTTAAAACAAACAAGAAAGGAAAAAGAAAAGGTCCTCTGGAATCTTCCAGCCACCTTCTCACTAGAGCAGAGGGAGACTGAGCCCTACAATTCAGGTCCTTCTTATGCCTGGGTGGAGTGGAGAGGGCTGTGCCCCTTGGCAAAGCAGGGCGAAAATAGGATGTCTGAGACTGGGAGCATAGAACATGAGAGCGAAAGCAGACAGGGCCATGGGAGGATACCCACGAACTTTGAGCTCCAGTGGAAGGGGGAGTGACAGACCTCCTGCAGATACTCAGACAGCGGGTCTTGAGGTTACTAACAACTGCCTGCTATGGAACACAAAATGCTTCATGGGTGCTACCCAGTGCCGCTTCTGAGAGCAGCCGCTGGATTTGAACCGCCAAGCCCGCGGGCTGCAGTCCCGCACTCAACCACTTACGCCGCCGCCGCCGGGGCTCAGCCCCCTCCTCCTTTCAATAACAGTTCCTCTGCTGTCTGTGGTCAACTTGTCAGTGGAGGCGGGAGTGGTGTCAGCCAAGAAGGAGTCTGCCTCAGATTTGGGGTACTCAGTCAAAGGAATGACGCAGGCATCAGTTGAGCTTCTGCAGGTGCCGAGACTTAGGGGCACATGATGCCAAGAATTCTAAAAAGAGAAGCCTCTGTTTCACTTGGCAGACTGGGCGGAGAGACCAAGGAAGGCTTACAGGGCTAGTTCAGGAGCGAAAAGTTGGGTAAGAATTTGAAAAGGGTCTAAGAGTTGGCCCAGCAACTGGAGAGAATGCAACAAGAATTAAGAGAAGACTTGGGAAGCAAGAGCATGGTGCTGATTTTGGAATTGTTGTCAGGGGAGAAGAGAGAAGGGAGGTGGGTAGCCTCCCAAGACACTGGCCTGTTTCACTTTGGGCTCCAATTGTCCTGTCAAGGACAACTTACAATTAAATGAAAGAACATTGTTTGGTAGTTAGCTGTCCCCAAGTCTTTTTAGATTCACAGTGACCTTGTGTAGTACCAAACACTACACAGTCCTGTGTTGTCTTTCGGACCATAGGTGTGTTCGGCCCACCATGGCTACTGCATTAAGCCAACTCACCCAGGCTCTCCTTGGCCCTCCACTTCACTAGAATTGACGACCTCCTCTAGTGACTCAACGAGCCCTGTTGGCAGATGCTCCACTGGGGTCCACAAAGGTTGTGTTGGCTGGCAGAATTGCCAGGTATTTCCTCCTAGTTGGTCTAGGTCTGGAAGCTTCTAGAGACTCGACCAGCCTCGGTGACCTGCTGGTACTCAAAATTCTGGTGGCCTAGCTTCCAGCATCACAGCAACCATTTCATGACACACTGGCAGGTGGGCACAGCTAGAAAGAATGCCCATAGTGAGATAGAACACATTTACATTTTTTCTCTCACACATTGAATACAAACAATGGATGAGCACCTAGATCAATACAAAGAATATTACCAGCACCCTGGAATTCACCCTCATGATTTTATTCAATCACTGCTGTTCTTCTAAAAACAGTGGTCCTCAACCTTCCTAATGCCGCGACCCTTAATACAGTTCCTCATACTGGGGTGACCCCCCAACCATAAAATAATTTTTGTTGCTATTTCATAACTGTCATTTTGTTACTGTTATGAATCGGGTGACCCCTGTGAAAGGGTCACAATCCACAGGTTGAGAACCACTGTTCTAGAAGGTAAGACCACACCTGACCTTCAGATTGTTTTCACTTGTGTCTGCACTTTATAGAGAGCCATGGTGAAACCTGTGTGGTTGAGTCATGTGTGTGTAGTTACAACTTCTTTATTCTCAGGGCGGCACTGTAAATATGCTAAATATGCCATTCTACTCTCTCTCTCTGTTTTAAAACAGAATTAGTAAGTTTATTGGAGGAGCCACTTTGGAAAAGAAGTCCAAAGGGCTCTTAGCTAGACTAAAAGGCAAAACATAAAGTCGGGCCAGGCTCTCTGGGGGGCCTTCTGTTATTGGCTGGTCCTCTGCAGTGTACCTCCTCTCTCCATGTTTCTGCATCCAGTGTTCCAGGCAGGTTTCATGCTGTACCCATGTCTCAGATCCTTCAGCCAAGAGTCCCTTCAGTCAAAATGGGGTGCTGTATGAATATCTTATATTTTTTTAAAGTGACAAGGATAAAATAATAATATAAAGATAGACATACAAATAACGAGTAAGAAAGAAAAGACCACCATCAATATTTTAAACGCCAGGGAAGGAGTTTTTTTTGCCATGGAACAAGCAAGTTATACTTTTCTAGAACAAATTCAGGACGGGTCATGAGGGAGGTCAGCTGATCATGCAACAAGTTCAATCCAGCACAATCAAATTTACAATAGTCTCTCTCTGATCGTAGCGACGTTGGAGACTTGTCTTGCCTTTGGCTAGAGGGGATCTACCAAAGGCTTAATCTGACTGGATACTCTGCAGATGGGTTTTGGGCTCCCACTCTCTTCCATAACCTTCTACAAATTGGGTGTCCAATATCTTGTCTTTCTTCACCCAGGCACTCTAGTATTAATAGTTATTTGGAGGGTTTACACATCAACCCCTAATGCCAAAAATTTGGAAATGAGATTTTTTTTTTTTACCAACTTCTGCAGTCTGAATTTGATCAAACACGAAGTCAAGATCCATTGATAATTACTGGTGTTTGGAATGCACAAGTTGGAAATAAAGATAGTCCAGGAGTTGGAAAATATAGCCTTGGTGGTAGAAACAATGCCAGAAATCACGATTGAATTTTGCAAGACCACTGGCTTATTCACATCCTATTTGCAATAACTTTGGAGATGAGCAGGCTCTCAGTATTGCACAATCCAATCATATGCTTTCTGGCATTATATTTTCTTTTCTTTTCTTTTTTTTGTAGGCATCACTGCCCTCAAGTGGTGGGAGTAGGAGGCGCTGGCATTGTATTTTCAATCACCTCCTATGCATGTGACAGTTGAACATGGAATAAGGAAGACTCAAAGAAGAAACAGTGTATGGTGCTGGTGAAGAATCGTAAAAGTACCAGGGAGTGTCAAAAGAGTAAACCAATCTGTCTCGGAAGAAGCACAGGCAGAATACTCCTTAGGGGCAAAGATAATGAGGCCTCATCTCATGTGCTGCGGGCAGGTTGTCAGGAGTGACCAGCCTCTGGAAAAGGACATCATATTTGGTACAGCCGAGGGACAGCGAAAAAGAGGAAGACCCTCAACAAACTGGATTGACACAGTGGCTGCCAGCAACGAACGGGCTCCAACCTAACGCTTTTGAGGATGGCGAACCACTGAGCGGTGTTCCGTTCTGTTGTGTGTAGGGCCACTATGAGTCAGAAGTGATCTGACATCACCTAACAAGAATGGCACGATTGTTGAAGGTCCCCTTTTCCAACAATATAAATGGTGGTCAGACACACAGATCTTGCTGGATGACACACACAGAAATCGAGCTAACCACATGTGTAGAAAGATGATGGATACATTCAATATCATCAATCAGAACAATGCCAGGGGTCGAATGAACAGAGACGATCAATGGCTCCCATGCAAATTCAAACTGAAGCTGAAGAAAATTCAAACCAGTCCATAAGGGCCAAATGAAAGTCTTGAGTATGCAGTAATACTGAACACTAACTACCAAACATCAAATGGGTTGTGGCAATGACATCAAAGATACATAGGAAGAAAAAGATCTCTAAAAAGAAGAAAGAAGAGACCAAAGTGGTTATCATGAGACATGCTGAAACTTACTTTAGAATATAGAATAGCCAAAGAAAGAGGAGGAAATCAGAAAGCAAAAGAGCTAAACAGAAGATTTCAAAGGGTGACTGGAGAAGACAAAGTATGACACTGAGATGTGCAAAAGAGAAAAAGGTGCTTGGCATTACTCAAGCTGAAAGAACAGAAACAAAACTCAAGTATTGGATTGAGATACTGGAGAATTCTGTGGGCAAAATATTCAATGACTGAGTCACTCACTGCCAGTGAGTTAATTCTGACTCATAGTAATTCTTTGGACTGAGCACAATTTCCCTCTGAACTTTTGAGGTTATAACTCCATATGGGAGCAGAAAGCTTCATTTTTTTCTCCCTCAGGAATGCTGGTGTGTTTGAACTGCTGACCTCTGATTAGCAGCCCAAATCATAACCCACTACACCACTGGCAAGTATCAAAAGAAGTTGGAAAGCATGCAGAGACTCACTAACAAAAAAATGATTGCTATTCAACCACTTCAGGAGATAGCATATGAACAAGGCCCAAGGGCACTGAAGGAAGATGTTGAAGCTGCACTTAAGGTATTGGCAAAACACGAGGCACCAGATAGTGATGAAATAACAATGGGAACATTTCAACCAAGGGATATAGTTGCACTGAAGGTGCTTATTCACCGAGGTCAAGGTATTTGGAAGAAAGTTACTTAACCAATCAATGGGAATAGATCCATATTCGTGCCCAACTGCCAGAAATTCAAACAGGATTTAGAAGGATGTGGAAAGGGGCATCATTGCTGATATCAGATTAATTTTAGCTAAAAGCAAGAATACCAGGAAGCTGTCCAGCTGTGTTTCACCAACTATGCAAAGACATCTGACTAGATGGATCATAACACCTTTTGGATAACACTGCAAAGAATACGGATTCCAGAATATTTCTTTGTGTTCTTGTGGAATCTACACACAGACCAAGAGGCAATTGTTCACCCAAGGGGATATTGCATAACTTAAAACCAAAATAGATATGCTCGGGGTTGTCGTCTTTTACCATACTTATTCAATCTGGGTGCTGAGCAAATCATCTGAGAGACCGAACCATTAAAAAAAAAAAAAGAATATGCATCAGGATGGGAGGAATTGTATGTAATGCACAGATGATACAACTTTGTTTGATCAAAGTGAAGAGAACTTGAAGAACAAAGACTACAATCTTCAATAAGGATGGCATCTCAATATCAAGACAACTTTCAAATGAGACTAATGAGCAACCTCATGATAAATGAAGATGATACTGAAGGTGTCAAGCATTTCCTTTTACTTGTATCCACAATCGGTGCTTACGGAGCAACGGTCAGGCAATCAAATGATATATGGAATGGGACAAATAGGCCAAAGATCTCTTTGAAGTTTTAAAAAGCAAAAGCACCACGTTGAGGACTAAGGTGTGCTTGACTCAAGTCAAGGTATTTTCAATCTACTCACCTATACGTTAGATGGGGAAAATTCATAAGGAAGACCAGAAAAGAGTTGATGCCTTTGAGTACAGTTGGTGCATAATATTGCCTACATCAGGATCTGCCAGAAGAAGCCACACATCTATGTTGGAATAAGAATGGCCAGTGTGTCCCTTGGAGCAGACGTGACAAACTCCGTCTCATGTTCTTGAGATGCATTATCAGGAGTGACCAATCCCTGGGGAAGGAAGCTATGCTTGGCAAGGCAGAGGGTCAGTGACAAAGAAGAGCCTCCACGAGAAGTATCGACCCAGCGGCTGCAAGGGCGAAGTTAACATGGGAATGACTCTGAGGATGGCACAAGACTGGGCAGTGTTTTGTTTTGATGGGCATTGGGCTGTTATGAGTCTGGACCGACGAAACACTTAACAACAACAACAACAACTTGATGGGTATTTAGATAGTTTTCAGTCTGGCCCATTACAGTGTAGCTGTGAGCATTTAGACTTTTGGTGAACATATATGGACATTTCTATTGAGGAAACATCACTTAGGAATGGAACTGCTGTGTCATCATTTGATCAGCTTTGAGAGTGACTCCCCAAATCTTTTCAAAGTACTTCCGATTTCACTCCCATCACCAGAATATAGAAGGCTCAAAATGCTCATGTTTAAAATAAGATGTCAGGTGTCATGACAACAAATATTATTTAAAGCCCCTCATCAAGTTAACTAATGTTTAAAATTCATGTCATTGGAAAGGAATTTTTCAAAACAAGAATTTTTGGTGCTTACCACAAATCTTAAAAAAAAAATGAGCAACCTCTTTGCCTTTTGGTCTTTACTGGGGAAAAAAGTCTCATCGGATTCTATGAGATCATTGGAAGTATTATATTTCAAGATGAATTACCAGGATACTAGTGTAAGGTCATGAAGCAAATGAAATTAATAATATTGGCCAAGTCACTGGTGATAGCTAATAACTGAAACAGCTCTTCCAGAGCCAATATGAGTGGTCTGATTACAGTGCAGGGATATCATATTCCTTTGGTTTGGTTTTTTAAAAAAGGAAGAAATGGCTGTGATCTCAATGCATTTGGTTATATTCTTTCATAAAGAATGCTATCTGTCTTAATTTGTTCTTAGAGATCACAACGTGACAAGAAGCACACTTGTGTAAATAAGTCATTACTATTTTGAATGTTAACAAAATTCAGACCAGTTTTTTGTGGATCTCAAGAAGAGTTCACATTTAAATTTCTCAGGAGATCAGGTGACCCACCAGAGAGAAGTAGCATGTCACTCAAAGAAGTTTAACCTTGTAAAATTTATATCTGATGAGAAGTCACATGGATACTGGTATGCAACTGGGACTCTTACACAGAATTGCCTACATTTTTCAACTCTCCCACAGTTCCAGTATAGATCAGGGGGTAATATAGATCCACCTACATAAACATAACAGATTTCCATATTTCATTCACCTAATGCTTTTTCTCCTCGAGCAAAAAGGCATTCATTTGAAGACAGAACTCAACTTAGCAAAAAAGGCTATGCCTGCATATCTCTGATCTCTTTGCATATACAAAACGGGATTTAGCAGTGTCATAAAAGCCCGCTGAAGTAGTTTCCTTGACAGGATGGCCATAAAAAAATTCTTCAAGTGCATAGTTAAGATTTTTATTTTGTCTCTGTGCTCAGCACGACTCTCAGCACTTTACACATACAGTGACTCATTAATCCTCAGAGTAAGGCTTGCATGAACCTGTAGTTCAGTGGCTCAGCACTCACAGTACCCCCGACCCAGAGCAACCCTATGGACAGGGTAGAACCGCCCCTGTGGGTTTCTGAGACGGTAACCAGTGTTCCTTTCAAGTGCTAAAGATCTTTGGGAGAATGGTGCACCTGTGTGAGAAACATCAGGCTTCTTCTAGCCTATGAGTTTTAGAAGTAGAAATGGGCGATGTTGGTATAGCTTTACAAAATGGGATTGAGCCTGGAGGGAGGTGGCATCGGAGGGGGCTTCTCCATGAGGCAGTTACTCATTCCGTTAAGGAGCAAGTGGTAAAACTGCCCCTTGTGACTGGAGCCAGGCCAGCTGGGCTTAACAAGCGCCTCTCCAGGTGCAGTGGGATGGGGAGGAGAGGAGTCCGTCCTTGTTACTCACAGTGCACTCGAACCTCCCAGATCACAGCCTGCAGTCTTAAAAGCAGGTTGGGGCTGAAGGAATACATTTCTGAAGTTAACTCCCGAGGATGAAAAAAATCCCAGAGAGCCAAGAGGCATTACCCACGTGAACACTTTCCAAAGGCCAGCAGCAGGGAAATGGCAAGCACAGGGAACCAGCTCGGTGCAGGAGGCTGGGGAAATTCCAAGGACACCGTGAGGAATCACCTCCGGTAAGGTTGCGCTTGTGTGTCACAAAGGCATACTTGAAACCTGAGTTCATCCTTTCCCTGCGATGCCCTCGACGAGAACCAGCTGCCCATGTGGGGGACTGACCCTGCAAGGGCAGGCGTACCTTATTTCCAGGTTTGATGAGACCAGTATATCTCTGTGTAATCAAATCAGAGTTTATAAATAGGTCTGGGTAGACTGGAGGAAAAGCCATCATTCTCACATCTCAGGGTGTGAGAGGTCCCCTGGGGGGAGATGATGCGTTTCTGGCTATCACATGAAGCCGAGGTAGAGACCGCACTCGCTCCAGGCCACAGCATCGGAGCAGTCAACTCTGCCTCCAGAAAGCCGGCCCTGCCTGTCCCCAGCAGTGCCTGTCCACCGAGCATCCTCTCTTGGTAGACCTCTTTCACTATCTGACTTCCATCACTCTGGGAACAATGACAGCAACAACAACACAGCACCAGGCGAAGGCGGTGAGGCATCCGCTCTCCCTGACTGCTCGGGCAGAAGTGCACAGCCTCCGACCCCCTCACTCATCACACAGCTGCCATGTTCTGGGAGAACATGTCAACCCTGGAAGCCCGCTCCATTAATCACCGTGCCCGAGAACCCAGGAAATGGGGATCTCATTACGCAGAGTGCCGCATGAGAGCCTCTGAGGGGAGGACACAAGACCCAACAAAATTGAAGTGTCCACGGCATCCATCATCTTGAAATCTGCTTCCAGTTCCCCAAACCCCAGATGCTGGAGACTGTGCCAACCGAGAACATTCCCCCTCAACTCGGATCACCAGGATTCGTGGACACAGGGTTCTGACCAGCCTCTGACCCCTGCGAGAAAGCCAGTCACCATCTCTACATGTCAAACAGTCCTGCAGACCTCAGTGCAAAGTAAAAGACTAGAAACAGAGGTTTCCATGATTCCATCAGGAGAGATTCTCCACATACCCTATAAACACAATTTAATGTGACCTAAGAAAAAAGACCTTGCTGGTTTTCCAGGGGGCTGCTAACTCATTTAGACGGGGAAGAGGACAAGGCTACTTTTAAAGCTAGGGAACTGAGGTTTCAAAAAGACTTCCATGGGGAAGATTAGGCACATTAAAAATGGCAAGACAGTCTACTGCAGCACCACAGGGGGACCTTTCATCACAATTCCAGGCATGTTAGGAATATCTCAGGGGAGTATTCATTTTGCAAGAAGCCTCAGAAACACCGCTCCCACCCCCACCCCCGTGAAAGACTTGAGGTCACATAGCTGAGAGAAGCCCATCTCACAGTCCTCCCGTTCTCTCTCTCTCTTTCACTGTTGGTATTGTTTTCAAGATTGTATGCTACAAACCTCCTACATCCCTCAAATACTTGACCATAGAGATTTCACCCGGAGATAACGGTATGCTATGAACCCTTCTAATGCACTGAAATCATCTGCCACCAATGTTAAACTTAGAGTCCTGTGAACATAATTGCAAGATTTTATCTTGGTATATACGTTCCTGGACTTCTGACACACATGTAATTGTTGGACAAAGCTGAGAGTGGACTCCAGGTGCATGCTGTTCTAACTTTCCGACAAGATCACAGTTGCCAGTGAGTTGATTCCGGCCCATGACGACCTGGTCTGTGTCCGAGGAGAACAGGGCTCCCGAGCATTTTCAGTGGCTACAACCATACAGAAGGGGGCTGCCCCTCTAGGGAGAGTAGACCTTTGGCTCGCGGTCAAGTGCAAACTGCTAGCACCACTCCAAAGATATCACCTCCAAAGATATCACTGGATATGCAGCACTCTGAAAACTTTTGAGTATTCCCATCTCTCTGGAAAAAAAAAAAGAACCTTTCAAGCTCTTTGTAGGATTTTTATTTTTATTCTTTTAGAAATGATTTTGTATAATAACATTGAGGCATGGTATAATTTCAGAATAAGAAATGAAAACTGTTGGCCTGTTGTTCCTCATTGCCTCTAGAAGGGGGCAGGGACCACTTTCACTGAGGGCCAGGAGTTGAGGAAGAAGGGCAGGGTGGACGCGGGGGTGACAGAAGCAGGGTGCTCAGGTTTGCGGGAAGGTGGCTGGGGAAGATAATAGGGAAATGATGCTGAAGTCAACAGTAACCGTGGCATTCGCTTGCATTCAGTCAATGAACTTGGATACATATCAGCTGCTGTGTGGGCCACTGGTGCAAGGCCTTGGCAACCTGAGGTGACCAAGGTCAAGAGTCTGTTCCCTGAGCTCAGTCTGGGGAGGGAGACAGACATGCGAAGCAGCAAAGTAATGCCCAGGGATAGAGCCAGCCTACAGGCATCTGCACAGTGCCATGTGAAGGCAGACGAAAAGGGCATGGGTTTGACCACAGGCAAGGGGAGACATTTGTGCAGAGGTCTCAGGGGGTACGTGCTCCCGACAGAGAAGAGAGAGAGTGGCCACACAGGCCCAGCGTATTTCCAGAGGCCTGCATGTGGCTGAGGTCATGGTCACAGTGTTTCCTGGAAATAGCCCTCTGTGATGGGAGCTTGGCATGCCTGGTGACAGTGGTGGAAGCAACTAAGATGCTGCTGTGGCCTGGGACTCTGATGCTAGATATGCCACCAAGTGTTTCCTCTGGCCTGTAAGTTGTGGGGGCAAAGGGAGTGATTAGGTTCATGATAAGGCCCCTTTGGTGTGCTATGCAAGATGGAGTGCAGAAAACCATCCAGGTGGCAGGGAGGTCAGCTGCTTGGAACGCTGTGTGGAAGCATCTTTGTCACGCAAAGGCTCTGGATAACCCTGTGTGTGCTAGCTCTCCTTTGCACAAGTACTGAAGCAAAGCCCAGAGAAGCTGAGCAATGTCTGCAAAGCCACCCAACTGGGGAGGAACAGAACTGGTTGGCGAATGAAGGTCTGTTGGCTGCTGTATGGTCTTTTCCATCTGTCTAGGCTGCTGAGGGCAAATGAGGAGAGCTGCAGTCTGGGATCCCTGGGAGTGGCTTCAAGTTCACGGGCTGATTTGAAAAAAACAGCAGGTGACACAGTGCAGAAACATTCAAAGCGCCATGACGTTAGCCTGGGATTTTTGCTATCGTATGTGCCAGATACCCAGTAGACGCGACACAGCTTAGTTGCAAAGTAAAGCAAAACTACCGACCAGGGAAAAAAGGAAAATTAGAGGAAATTGCCTAGCCACTTTCTAAATCAACCAAAGAAATGAAACACTGATATGTGCACCCACACAGACATTCTTATCTAAGAGCGGAAAGTCCCCTGTCTCGTCATATTGCCTAAAAAGACAGCTTGTCGGCAAACAAAAATATGCCACATCCACAGAACTCCTCACAGGATTAGTTCCCAAGCACTCCCACAGAGAGAGACCTAGGGTGACAGTCATTTCTATCTGGGATTCTATGCAAAGGCTCTGCCTTTGAAATTTGGGCATAGAAAAGTCAATTGCTTACTGCAAATCTGCAAATGAAGCATAAACTTACCAAGTTCTGTAAAATCAAACAACCTTACAAACAAATGGAATAAAACAAAGCTAACAAAAAAGGAAAACCACAACTGCCATGTCGATTCTGACCTCTAGTGACCCGGGGTCTTGATGGAAGCGGACTGCCTCAACGTTCTCCCTCAGAGTGGCAAATGGGTTTGAACCCTTGATCTTGGGATCAGCATTCAATGGGTTAAGCTCTCCATCAGCCGGGCTGGCTTAGTTCTCCTATGATCCTCTCATAATTTCATCTCAAAGGAGAGGTTCTATATCGAGAATTTATTTCCAGGGTTGAGCCAGGTTTTCTGACACCTGCGTTTCTCCCAAAGGGCCTCTTCAGACCTTGTCTCTGAGCATGAGAGCGGGTGTCGGCGGGAACGCAGGGGCCGCCTTGGCTGGCCCACCCTCCTGCTCACGATAGGATTCATGAGCAGCCCCTCTGTGTAAGCTACTGTGGGTAGGCAGGCTGGGGAAGCTGGTCTCCATTGTCTTCAAAAGCCCATTTCACACTGTAAATCTCAAACCAGTCAAAGGGGGGAGCACAGCGTGTCTTCCATTGGTCACAGATGGGAGAGAACCAGCCACCATCATAAACTCACAGAGGTGGAGTGTGTTGCCACTCCCAGCGCCAGGATGTGTGATCCAGAAGGAGTGTAGGGGGACTCAATGCCATGTGTCATTCACTGCTGCGAGCCTGCTCGTGTCAACAGCCACACGTCCTTCCAACATGGCTTGGACACCCCTCCCTTCTGCCCCACTGAGGAGGCTCTTACCAGGTACTGAAGCCGCTGGCGCTCCGTCTCAGGGGTGAATTCTGAAGACATGGGGATGATTTCTCCATTTCTGACGATGATGGCCCTGGAATGGGGAAAAGGCAACAACATCAGTCAGTCCGTTAAGTACCTGGATTTTGTGAGAACCAGGGCTTGGTTCAGAGGGCGCCAGATATGCCCTGGTGACACTTCTCCAACCTGCAAGGAAGAATTCGGCGTGTTATCAGCTCCACCTCACTTGCTTGCCCTGGAGGGGGTGGCGTGTGTCGTCTAGTTGGTTTTGGTGCCTGGCGCTCCTGTATGCCGGCAGAACTGCCCCATAGGGTTTCCTGGGTTCTCATCTTTACTGGAAGCAGAGAGCCAGGCCTTGTTTCCTAGGGGAGTGGATGGTCCCCGTCAATACCTGAGTGCTTAAACCAAGGGTCTTCAAACTACGACCCGAGAGCCACCTGTGGCCCACCGAGGACATTTATCTAGCCCACTGGGTGTGTTTTTGTTTGTTTTTTTTTTTTTTTTTTGCCATCGCTGCTGTCCTGCATAGCATTCTGGGCCCGCAGTGAATTTGTTCGTAGTTTTTTTTGTTTTTTGTTTAAACTATAGTTCAGTCCTCCAACTGTCTGAGGGACAGTGAATTGGCCCCCTGTTTAAAAAGTTTTGAGGCTGCCCTGCCAAGACTCCTGCTCACCATGGTGCGGGCATTTCTCCTTTAAGCACATCACATTCTACCTACTATCTCTTTGTTCTGTCAGCTCAGCCTGACCATCCCAGGACCTGGCACAGAGCAGAAGCTCGGTGAATAACTGGATGGATGGATGGATGGATGGATGATGCACCAGAGGCTCACGCACGCCGGGTGCTATGGAACCGCGCCTTCTGGGATGATGAGAACGTTTCTTCCTGGTGCTGTTCAATACGGCAGCCACTGGCCAGTCATGAGATCTGTCTTCGAGGAAGCACAGCCAGAGGGCCCCTCAGCAGTGAGGATGGCGCGCTACGGGGGCACGGTCTTAAAAAAGAGGCGGGTCGGGGGCAGGGAGAACACAGATTGACAGAGTGGCTGCAGCAATGGGGTCGAACAGAACTATGAGGATGACGCTGTGGCTTGCTGTTGTGCAAAGGCACGCATAGGGACATTCACAACAACAGAGGGGGAGGAGCCCAGGGCCCAGCTGGGAAGTGATGGGTTGCTAACCAAAACAGGTGGCGATCCGCCCCCTGACGGAGCTGGGACTCCAGCTTAGAATACCCGCGGGCCGCTCTAGTCTTCCCCATGAAGTCTGCTCAACTGCACCAGACAACCACCACTTCAAGAGCCAGATGTGACCATCAAGCGGCCGAGCTACATCCAGTGCGGCGAGTAACTGAATTTTCAAACTCATTTAATTTTCACCTTAAATCTAAACAGTCACACGCGCCTAGTGACTAGCATGTCAGTGGAGCGCTAGACCTCTTAGACTCAAAGTGCCCGTGAACAGGCAGCAGGGCCCTCTCGACTGGGACCTTGCTACCAAGGCAACCTCCGGGCCAGACGGAACCTCAGGTCCAGCCCAGACTTCACTGTATCAGAATCGGCTTTTGGATCGCAGCAATTAATAGATCAAGGTGATCCCGTGCGGTCACACGCAATCGGAGACCGACGGGCCCAGATGATTTCTGCTTTACTAGGGTAACATCCAGTGCCCAGGGAAAGCCGGGCTCAGGAAACACATCCACGCCCCAGAATTGGGCCCAAGAGCTGCTGCAGATGCGTGAGACTTTTGAAAGGCAACGTTCCTCCCAAGCAGCAGAGGCTGCAGGATCAATAACAGCGGAGCATTCTTCCCCAGGCCTGTTCCCACGGGTGTCTCCTGTTCTCAGACCTTCTGGTTTCTGATGCTTCCTGACAGCCACTTTCCAGCTATTGATCGGTTGTGGTAGAAGGTTGCCATTTCTATGACAAATGGAAGTGGCTTGGGGAATTGCATCCCATCTGAACCCAACAGCTCTCTTACACCTGAAAGCCAGAGGCGTGGGGGCCTGACACATTTCTCTGGAAAGGTCCACAAACATGGGAAATACCCACCCTGAGTGAAGGCCTACTTGTCTCTCAACTTTGACTGCATTCTTTATGCCCAGAAGCCCCCGGGGCAACACCCCTTCCCCCTTACCATAGAGGCAGGCCCTGATTTATAAACAAGCTGGTTAAATGGCTGCAGCTGTCATGACCCGCCCCCAGCTCTCACCACCTGTGCCCCAGTTGCTGCTGTCATAGAAACCGGCAGAGGGGAGCCAGGCAGGGGAAAAGATGACAAAACAATCTTGGAAGGGTTAGAGAATTTATGGGTCTAAGGTAAAAAATAGTAGAAGCTGTGAGAAACTACAAGCTGGGGGAGGTGACTCTTTTAGAAAGAGGATGTCTCTTGCAGTAACACTTGCTTCAAACATCTTTCACTTCGAGTATGCTACCTGAAATACAGCAAATCAAAGATTCCTTTGTACAGACCCAGAGCTAGGTTCACACTGTAGTCCTCCCACCCCCAAGACGACATCCATCAAACACAAACGAGTGTCTATGAATTCAAAGTGCCTTTGTCTTAATGTTCAGCGAGAAGAACTATATAAGGGAGTTCTCTTTTGTTTTCCTTCAACACTTTATTGTGATTTGGGTGAAGAATTACAGAGCAGATCACCAGTTCTACATTCAAAACTTTCTACATATTTGGTCAAATGCGCCCATTGCCATCCCCTGACTGTGCCATCTTTCTCCCACTTCCAGTGTTTCCAGGCTCTCTTCCTCATTCTTTCCAAACCCTCTGTCCTTAGAAAAATGCTGCTGTTTTGTCTTGCATGGTTTATTCCAACATGGGGGTGAGTTGAATTCCAGACCTGAAGGGTGCCTAAGGGCCCGAGCCTTGAGAGTCCCATCCCTCACTGTCCAACTAATCAACTGGTATTTGCTGTTGTTTTGAGCTCTCTTCTGCCTTTTCCTCTCCCTCTTTCCCTCCAGGACCTTCTAATGTGATCCTTTGTAGAGCAGTTGGCAGTCGTAGCTGGGCACCATCTAGTTCTTCTGGTCTCAGGGTTGTGGAGACTGATGTTTCTGTGGTCCATTAGTCTTTGGGGACAAATTGTTTCCATGTATGTTTCATTTTCATCTTTCTTCTTCTCTCTGGGCCCAATATTTGCATCTGAGGTGGCTGTTGATGAGCTTTTAAGACCCCAGTAAGTAAGATATAGAACAATGCCTTTGTGAACTATCTTATCCCAAATGGCCTTGGTGAGGGAGTAGGGATGTTGACAGGAGAGAGAGAGAGGGGCAGAGAAAACTGGAAAGGGTGTCATGAAGGCCTAGTTTCGAGACTAGTATTCAAATAGCCAGAAGGATTAGGAGAACCTTCCAGGAGGTTCTGAAAACCAAGAGAAAGTCAATATCTGACAAATTCCAGAGGCAACGTTCTTGTTCAGATTTTGTGTAAAGCTAATCTTAACATTCTCTCTTATTTCCTACATGGTCTTCTAACTTCAGCTTCCAGGCTCTGACTGAAAACTTATTACTAGTTTCAACAGATCATTAAATAAAGCTGGGCCCTCTTAGAGTGGAGCCTTGTATGACCATACAGGTCACATGGCTTGTGCTGGCTCATCCTGTGGATGTCCTAGTGCTAGCCAACAATCCTTTCCAGCCCACACATTTTTACCATGGTCTAGACTCAAATTGTCAACTGTCCACAGAATATCCACTTGGATTTTAATACCCATTTCATACTTACTATGACCCAACTGTAATTAGCCTGGCCTCACCAGACTCCTAAACATAAACTCTTCCAAACTCAGGGAAGAAAACTACTTTCTATCCAGTTACCTAACCCCAAAGTCACAGTCATCTTAGGCCTGTCACTTTCTTACTCTATTCATCCAATCAGACACCAAGTCCTAAAGAGTTCATCCTCCCAGTAGCACATGTATCTAGGCTAGTGCCTAGGCTCAAATATCTGTCTGATTGGGAGCTTGGCCGCAAGACTCCACACACCCTACTATTTTCTCTGCCCTTGTTCTGCCATCCTTTAGACCCATGTGCTGAGCCCAGCCAGACATTGCACTCTCTGATGTTTTTCTTTGACACTGTCAAGGCTTCCAAGCATTTCTCCTTTTCATCATCTTATTCTTACCCATATGTTGAGATTTATCTTAATTTTTCCTCTTCCCTTTTTCTGACTAATCTATTCCTTGCTAAGAGTCAGCTATCAAGAGAAAATTGTCCTTTGTCTTTTGGACCCTCTTTTGATGTTCTGTCTCTGTGACCCCATGATCTTGTATGCCTAGCTGTATAGCCACCCTTTCCAGTCCACGCTGTCATTGTGGGCTTCTATGGCTGACTCTAACTACCTTAAAGATGCTTTCTATGTATATATAGTCTAAGTTATTGTCTCTGAATCTCCAGCGCTCTATCCCTGTCATGAGATAAGCACACAACTGTTGCTGATAAAGAGACTTGATGATTGAAGAGAACCTGGACTCGACTTGAGTGACAGGAAGTATCTAGGAGCAAGGACATGAAATATGACTTTTTTCCATAATATCATTACTATTTATAATTGCCTGAAAATCCACACACCAAAAGATGTTGAGGCAGAAGTACCACTGAAAAGTGACTGGAAAGATAAGGAGATGCTAGGCAGCCCACCATCTACACCTTAGTGTGTGTGTGTGTGTGTGTGTGTGTGTGAGAGAGAGAGAGAGAGAGAAAGAGCCATGAAAAAGTAAGCAGAATCTCCAAGTGCACATTATTTAAAAGGTTTTAATTCTCACAAATGAGTTATCTGTGTTCAATTTCAATATTCATTGCTGAGGTAAGCCTAGCATATTATTTTCTTAAGTAGACAATTACATCCAAATCCATTTACGCCCCCAGAATTCTTTACTTCCGTTTGAACAACCAACATTTTCTTTTGTTAAGCACCCTGTGGATTAAAAATGGCAGCATGCTTCCCTGCCACCTCTTCCTCTCCTTAAATGGTGATGTCTCTTCCAGTGTCATCCTTGGCTCTTGTTTGATCTCTCTCCCATCTGGTCAGGAGATCAATTTGTGTGAGCGCTGGTCTCTATCATGGTGTAGGGCAGCACGAGGGGTGAGGCTCCCGAGGGAGCTGAAGAGCGGGAAAACTGACCAACCTCATCCTCAACAACCAGCAAAGCAGAGGATCATCTGCAGAGTGACTTTCCATTACCAGAGACCTTCCACTCCCTGCTTTACCAACTGTTTTTCTCCCAGGGGGAAATTTGAAATGTGCTGGGTAGCAAGTAGCCCCAAGGGATGTACTGTCATGTCCTGATCTCCATTCATTGGCTCTGAATTTAGACTTGCAAATATTACCGGAGACGGAATTTGAATAAGACTACATTTGCCTAGTCAGGGTAGAAACAGATAGGCAGATGGATGTAAATGAAGCCCAAGTCCTTACAACTGGATCAAGAGGTACCGTGATGGTAAATAAGAGAAAAAAGATTGAAGTTGTCAAAATTTTTGTCTTGCTTGGATGCACAATCTATGTTCCTGGAAGCAGGAGTCAAGTAATCCAACAACACATGACATTGGGTCAATCTGCAGCCCTGGGTCTCTCTGAAGTGTTGAAAAACAAGGATGTTCCTTTGAGAAATAAAGTACTCGGGGCCAAGCTAAAGCATTTTCCATTGCCTCAGGTGGACGTGAAAGTTGGACATGGATTGAGAGAGACTGAAGAAGAATGCCATGTGTGAATTATGGGAATGGGCAACACATATTGAAAGAATTTTGACTACCTAAAGAACAAGCAGATCTGTCTGTCTTGGAGGAAGTATAGCTAGCATGCTCCTTAGAGGTAAAGATGGCAGACCCTGTCTCACAGACTTTATACATGTCGGGGTAGAGTCATCCCATGATGCTTGGTAACATAGAGGACCGGTGAGAAAGAGGGAGGCCCTCCAGGAGAGGCGTTATCACAGTGGCCATGACAGTGGACTCAACATAAGAACAACTGTGAGGCTCATGTAGGACTAGGCAGTGTTTCGTTCTGTTGTACATGGAATCACTCTAACAGATTCAGTGACACCCAACAACAGGTACAGGAGGGGAAATTGGAGACTTACCAATCGTTATATAGATTTGACAACAGATATTTGTACAAGACTATCTTTGCTGCATATCTATCCATCAGTGTGGTAAAACACACAGGGCATTAAGCTAGGAAAACTTTTTAGACTTAACCAAATTCCTTGAGGGAATGACTCCCTGGGCCTGGCAGTTTAAGGCCAGAGGTTCAAGGACACCGATGTTATTCATTGGCATACCAAAGTTTCCAGTGTCCTGCATTTCACTTCTGGGAGTAGTGACCTGAGTCTTCAAAGCTTGTGAGTGAGTGCAAAGGTGCAGCTTTGGTCTCTGTCAGGCTGTAGGAAAGAAAAGTGATCAAAATCTAGGGCTATGGGTACAATTAGTCCATGGACAAAGGGACTGGGCAAGTCACAACACCCACTACCTTGTGACAAGAAAGTCTGTCTGTCCCTGGCTACCACTACCAACTGTGCCGAGAGGGATCACATTAGAAGGTAGTGCATAGAGGGGAAGAAAATGTGGGACAAAACTCGAAGTCATACAAGAAGCCAGGCTTACTTGTTGAATAGAGACTGAATTCATCTCAGTTTTGAACTGAATTCATCTCGGTTTTCAGGCAAACAATAAGCTGTTCTGTAAGAGAAATAATAAGACTAACAAGAAACACACACCTTAGAATAATCAACCATTTGAGAATGGTAGCATTTACCTAAGGACAAAATTCAGAAGGATTAGAAGTGGAAACAAACCATTAAGAAGTGGAATAAGTGATAGATCATATATTGAAGGGACTGCAATGAATGAGAAGAAAGGCCCATTGTGTGTGAATTGTTGAGTGGGAAACTGATTGTCTACTCGGTACACCTTCACGATTTTTTTAAAAGAGCCAGAAATGCAAAAATCATACAAAACAAGGTAATGAGTTTTCCTGTGAACTTTCTAAAGTCTCCTCAGAAAAGAACATTCTAGTTTAGGCTAGAAGGAGGTTAAGACATTTAAGAACTTAAAAAAATAAAACTTTCTCATCAGATTGGCAAACGTTTCTTTTTAAAAATAATATATGGTAGTTCTAAATAAGTAAGAGGGGAAAAAAGATGGTCTTAATAGACAGGGATGTGAATTGTTATAACTTTAAAGCTATTAAAATGAAAACTGCCTATCGTGTGGTGGTGAAAAAGATTAAAAGTACCATGGACTGCAAAGGAACAAACAAATTTGTTTTGGAAGAAGTACAAGAATGTTCCTTAGAGGTAAGGCTGGCAAGATTTCATCTCATGTACTTTGGGCATATTGTCAGGAGAGACCAGTCCAAGGAAATCATGCTTGGTAAGGTGGAGGCACGGTGAAAAGGAGGAAGGCGCTCGATGAGATGCCCTGACCCAGTGGCTCGCATGTACCGATTGTGAGGATGGCAGAGGACTGAGTAGTGACTCCTGCTGTGCAGCGGGTCACTGTGAGTCAGTGTTGACTAGAAGGCATCGAACCAGAAGAACAACAATTCAACGGTTTACCCGCTCCACTTTTGAACATATACTCTGAAGAAAAAATATTGCACAGGCTTTACATACAAGAATTCACAACTCAACATTACTTGCTGTGGTAAAGACTGGAAATGGTCTCAATTCCTACCAAAAAATGGGATGGTTGAATAAAGCGAGTTGCTTGCTACATTGTGAGGTATTATGCAGTCATTTAAAAAATATTTCTGATGCATTGTTAGTGAGAAAAGCAAGGTACAAGTCATTTTTGTAAATACAGAACTATATAAGGATATATCACAAAGATGAGGAGTCTAACTCCAGACCAGAATCCCTCCTCTTCCTTTTGCATATGCCTCCCTAGATCGTTCTCCTCCCATTACTGTAGAGCCTTTGCTGTGACCTCTTCCCTTCCTGTGACAGAGGTCATTATCTGTAATCGGGGGCTTGCACACCCCCAAGTATATATAAGCTTCGGTTGGAAATAATCCTCATTCGTGCCCCTCTCTCATCTCCGGACCATCATCTCTCGTCTCGTGGATCATTAAGTGGGTTGAGGTGAGCATGCTGCCATAAAATGTGTCTGACTCCTTTATTTCATCTTCTCTCCTATCCCTCTTATTCTCTATAACTTTACTATAATCTTGATATATTATAGCTGTACAATTGTGCCTGCCGGGCCTGTGATGATTTGTTAGGGGCTGGCTCCCCTGACACTGAACCTCCAATTTACCAAGCATCCTCGAGGTTCTTCTCAAGAGACTGGTCCCTCCCAATAGCAAGTCCAAAACACATGAGATGAAATCTTGTCAACTTCACTTCTAAGAAGCACTTCCACTGTGTTTCTTCCAAAGCAGGTATGTTTGCTCTTCTGGCAGTTCATGGGACAGCCACTAGTCTCTGACAACATCATAATTCCACTGCATCAATAAAACAGATTAAAACAATTCCTCTCCTTTGTGTCTTGGTTTTTAGGTCCATTCCTGGGGCAATTTGTGGTGTTGATTCAGAAATATGCATTTATCGTGTCAATTCTAGTTTCTTAGATCGGGTGTTCTGCTTCATTTTCATTTCTTGAGTTATACTAATTTATGAGTTTATCATTCAACTTTTACATATGAGAAGGCTTCAGATCCATTAATTACAGGGTAATACAAAAGAGGTAAGCAAATTTGAAAAAGTACTAGATGTTAAGGGAATTCTAAGGAAGCTGTATGTGGTCCTGTGGCAGTCACCTAATCTGGTGTCAATTTGAGGATTAAGAGGTTAGGGGGGGAGTCTAGCCTGTCAATCTGGAGATAGCCAATCAGGCCTCTGTGTGGGCATGGCCTTCTGAGAATTCTGGGAAATGGGGTAATTCCTTCTTGAAGGCAGAGATACTATCTCTCTTGGTTCACTTCTTTGGAGACTTTTACTGACAACACTCGCTGCTTAAGAGACTCAATTGGCAAGGCTGTCTCCCTGTGACGCATCTCTGAGGAGAAGCACATAGACCTACCCTGATGCAGCAAGAAATCTGGACCTAGAGAAGTCACACGGAGACTCCTGCCAGCGCTGAGATGCTTACAACACCACTGGATTCAACGACTTTCTACCCGCTGACTTGTGATTGTCCTGCATTTGGTGTCATTGCATGTGTTTTGTGAGTCTGAAGGACGTTGTAAATTGCTGTTGGACGTATGGGCTAGTATCAGACAAATGGATTTGATCTGGACTGAGCTGGGATGTTTTCTCAATGTTCAACTGCTCTTGTATAGAAACCTCTCCCTTATACCCATATGCATGTCTATGAATTTATTTTTCTTGTCTACCTGGACTAGCACAGGCCCTGTGGTGGCTAATTGGTTATGCAGTGAGCTGCCAATCATCAAGTCAGTGGTTTGGACTCACCAGCTATGCTGTAGCCTTGAAAACATTTATAGGTTTGGAAACCCAAGTAGGCATTCTTCCATGTCCTAGAGGATCACTATGAGCTGGAATGGATTAGATGGCAGTGGGTTTTCTCTTTGGCATGGGAAGTTGTGCAATATAGATAGACACTGTAAGTTGGATACTGCAATACCAGAACACAGCTTGAAAACACTAGAAAATAAAAAAGAAAATTGAAAAAGCACATATATGGAAGGTGTGAAGGCAACTCAGAGTGTTGATAACATAAGACTTCATAGCAATCTGCATATGTGTTTTGAAGATCCTAGTTTTTTCCTTCAAATTATACAATAACATCTCAGAACACATTTCATTATATAGATGTTAATTCAGGTTAAATGTCTCAGAGATGAGGTAGGCTCCAAGCTTCTTTATAAGAAAAATTCTGTGCATGGGTGCTACAGTTGTACCATTTTCTAACAAAATTGGAACATTTTAATTTTAATAAATAAGTCTGACAGGTCCAATTTGGGTCTTAGAACATTTGAATCTCTATTTACGTATTAAACTCCCTACCAGTTAGTCAATGATGCCTCAGAGCAACCTTAGAGGGCAAAGCAGAAATGCTCCTGGACATGTGTATGGGAGCAGAAAGTCTCATTTTTTTCTTCCAGAGCAGATGGTGGGCTCGAACAGATGATCTCAGGCTAATAGTCAATCACACAACCCTCTATGCCATTAAGGTTCTTTATTTGTTGTGTAGTAACTTTTATTTCTGGCCCCCTTTTAAGATAAATTAGAACTGCCTGCTGCTCCATTCTTAATAAAGGTGAGGTAATACTTGGGGAAAATTCCAAATTCATGTAATTTCCACTACTCAAATATATCTTTCGGTCAAAGACATGTGAAGAATAACTTGACCTAAATATTTAGTATACTACAAAGTAAATAAAGCCAGTATCTACTTGCTTTAAGTTAGCAAACACTATGTTAAAATATTCTGATATTTTATGGGCAAACAGATAGGTGAAGTAGATAGGTTCCGTATCTCAAAAAGTAGTCCACAGGGGAAAAGTGGTGCCATTTTTTGGAATCAGTAGGTCAAATAAACCCAGAAACAAGTCTAACATTCGAAGGACCAAAATGTGTGTGGGACAGTGTAACTCTTTGGGGTCTTCCTTATTCACTTGCTAATGCTCACATGCATAGGATGCCACTGAAAATACCATGGGTTGGGTCTGACACGACTGAGTTCTCAGAGTGACATCTTTGCTTCTGAACACTTTAAAAAGATCTTGTGCAGCCTGATGCAGTATGTAGTTTGAGTCTCAACTGATGCTCCAATGGTCATAGATTGTGGTTCCCAGTGAAATGAAACCCTTGGGAATTTCAGTCTACTCTGATTACCCTCATGCTACCGATTGGTCCAGTTGTGAGGATTTCTGTTTTCTTGACATTGAGGAATAACCCAATAATGAAGGTTGTAGTCACTGGTCTTTACCAGCAAGTGCTTCGAAGTCCTCTTCAACTGCATAGAGCAAGGTGTGGTATCTTTATATCAGAAATTATTAATGCGCTTTCCTTCGAGCCTGTTGTTGCGTTCTTCACATAGGACAGGTTTTTTTTTTTTTGTTGAACTATTTGTCCAGCATAGAGACTGAATAAGTATGGTGAAAGGAAACAACCCGACCACACCAATTTCCTGGTTTTAAACTCCCCACTATTAGCTTGTTCTGTTTGCAGATCCCAGATGAGATAATTAAGCATGCTGTCATTTCTATTCTTGGCAGAGTTATTCATAACTTGTTATGACCCTCACAATTGAAAATCTTTGCATCGCCATTAAAAATCAGGTAAACATCTTCTAGTGTTCTCTACCATCAGTCATGATCCATCTGAGATCTGCAATGATATCCCTTCTTCCAAAATTTCTTCTCAACCTGGCATGAATCTTTGGTAGTTCCATGCAACCACTTTTTAATGATCTTCAGAAAAGTTTTACTTCCATGTGATATTAGTGCTTTTGCTTGATAACTTCTATATTCTATTAGAAGCCTTTTCTTTGGAATGGGTAAAAACATGACTATCTTCTAGGCAATTGGCCAGAAAACTGTCTTCAAAATTTCTCAGTATTGACTACTGAGTTCCTCTCAGCACTGTATCAGTGTGTGGAAACATTTAAATTGGTAATCCATCAATTCTTGGAGTCTTGTTTTTCGCAAAGGCTTTCAGTGCAGTGAAGGACTTCTTCCTTCAGGATCATATGCTATCTCTTGAAAAATGTGAATGCTGATCAACTTTGGCGGGTGGGTATAGGGATTCTATCTTTTCTACTTCGAAGTATTTGCACATCAAAACACTTTGCTCTGTTGTCAATGGCCACCCTATGAAACCTTGCATTCAGCTCTTTTACTTTATCATAACTTCCATTTGCTTTAGGTACTGTACATTCACGAGTAATTTCAGAGTCTCTCCTGACATGCATTTTGCTATTTTTTCCCCTTTTAAATGACCTTTTGCTTTCCTCATGTATGATGTCTTTAATGTCATTTCACAAATCACCTGGGGTTTGGTCATTAATGTTCAATGTGTCAAGGACCCGCTGTTATTCTCAAAGTTGAACTTTAGCTCTTGTGGGCTTGTTTTATTTTCTTCAACTTCAACTTGAATTTTTATTTAAGGAACCAGTGACCTGTTCCACACTCCACACTTGGCCTTGTTAGATCCAATGATACTGAGCTTCCCCATCACATTGTTCCACAGACGTAATCAACTTGATACCTGTGTATCCAATCTGGTAATTTCAATGTGTGTATTCTTATTTGTGGGAATAAAATGTTTTTGTAATGAGTAAGTCATTGGTCTTCCAAAATTGTACCATGCAATCTGCAGGAATAGTTTTTTTTCTAACAGCAAGGTCATATTTTCTAGTTACCAATCCTTTTTTGTTTTCGACACTCACATTCTAATCACCTATAATTATCCATTTAATTTGATGGCCTGTCTGATCAATTTTAGATGGAAGCTATTGGCAAACACCTTCAATTTCTTCCTCTTTGGCATGTGTTAGTGGTAGAGTAAATCTGAATAAGTTAATCAAGCTTTAGGTGTATGGATATTATCCTATCACTGAGAATAGATCCCAGGCATAGTAGGTCATATGTTTATCTTACTGAAAATGATCAATACCCATTCCTTTTAGCCCATTAATGCCCAGGATATCAATCTTTATGCATTCCACTTTATTCTTGATGACTTCCAATTTTCCTACATTCAATGTTCCAATTGTTAATGGATGTTTTAAGCTGCCTCTTTTCACTTTGAGTTGAGGCAGACCAGCAAGTGAAGTGCCTGAAAGCTTTATTCCCCCCACATCATTGCGATGGGCTCTGCTGCCAGGGGGCAGTTTTTCCTGAGTCCCATGTTGGGTGTGGTGCAGTCTGAGGGACTCAGCATCTTCTGTCTGCTGCTGGTTGGTCATTCTTTTCAGAAGTAGACTGTCAACTCCTTCTTCAGTTCTTGGAGTCTGGGAAGTAACCTGAAACCTGTCCACCAAGGATGGACTGTCTGATAACTTGAAATACCAGTGGTACAGTTACCAGCATCATAGCAACATGCAAACCACAACAATGCCACACTGACAGATCAGCCGTGTAACGTGGCTCTGTCCTTGACATTTATTTTTTACAGTTTGACCAGATATATACATTTATTTATGTTGTTTACATTTTGATGGGGAATTTATTTACCCAGATTTGACCATCTATTCACAGAAGATTTAGAATACTTATAATATTCCTTGTCATAACACTATCAATGACTCCTGTCTCCCAAGCACCCATCTAAAGAATTGTAACTGGTGGACAAACCCTATCTCAGAAGTCATTATCCACAGCTTAGGCAGAGCTGTGTCATAAGCCATTAACTGAGAAGAAGCCATTGGCTGGATTTGGCTAAGTCCCTCAAGTGCCTGTAGCTTATTCCACAATTCATTTCACAACAGAAAACTCAGTTAGGACAGATAATGCTGACCCAACAGCAGCAGAGATCCCAACTGAGTGATGTACTGGGATAGTAAAGGATTCACTCCCCTTCCCCAGGGAGCTGAGTCAAAGAGATGTGCGAGTTTTTACAGGTGCAAGCCTCTTCCCAGCCTGGGCATTGTATGACAGACGAGTAGATGTGCACACATGCCTCTGGGGACCTAAGAACTGACTAGAAACTCAGCCGGTCAGTGTACACCCAGGTATGATTTACTCAGTGGCCACAGGGACATCGTCAGTGTGATAAATCAGTGATCCTGACAAAGAAAAACATGTAAAGGAACCTCAATTGCTCTATTCACTGCTTGTGGACTACCTGCCACCTCCCCAGTAGCAAAACGGAAGGTCCAGCCAGTCGTTGCACTTCCCCCTCACTGCAGCTTTACTGGGCCAGTGGAGAAGGAGCAGGTTGGGCTGGGAACAAGCAGCCAGTTATGCTTTTTGTTTACCCGTAAGATCTCTCCTCTATCTGGGGCAAGCAGAATTCAACATATGCTGGAGTGCATGTCTATGTGTGCATGCGCACATGTGCATGAGTGCATACAGCACATATGGGTGTACATAACAATGAGCTGAAACTGTGTCTTCGGCTACATTGTGGGGATGGTCTCACCCCGAAGAATGCACAGTGTGCCCAGTGGGTGGCTATGTGACAGCAAAAGCTCTATATGATAAAGACTTTTGGGTTCTATCTCATTTTCCTGCCCCTCCCTGTCTCTGAAAATTCATGGCATTGAGGGAAATTCATGTGTGTGTGCAATTAGGGTTGAGAAGGGGGTGGGGGGCAGTGAGGCACTGTGATGTCACTGAGCTGGAAAATGGAAGGTCTGGATCCCAGATTCACCTTGAACTAGCTCACCTTTTTAAAACTCTGGACCTCCGTCCTTACCTAACAGAACAGGAAGGGTAGGACCCCATGGCTTTGTAGGCACTTTTCAGCTCTAAATGTAAATGGTTCTGAAAAGAAGCCTTATATAGTAGGTGGAGAAATGCCAACAGCTACTATAGTTACTACTTTTCTTCTCAGGAGGTGGTAATCACCACAATTTAGATTCTGATAAAGAGAAACCAAACAAAGGCAGACCACCAAGAAGGGAGAAGCCACTCTTGGTGCTTCCCTTAATCATACAGGACAAGGAGCCCATTAGTGAGCACGGCACCCAGGGCAATTTCACCGTTGTCACCCATCCCCATGGCATGTAGCAGCTGCAAACAAAAAGGCATCTGACACTGTTAAGAGTATTCATGGGATGCCCTGATTCCATTACACACTTTTTCAGATGAAAGTGATTCGAAACGCAACATTAAACTGCACATTTTCAGAATGGAGGAGGAAATCTGGTACAAGGTGACAGGGAGAAAGCAGTTGGAAAGACCTTTGTGACAGTGTGTATCAATTCAAAGGACAGGGAGAGCTTATCCATTTTGTCAAAAAGCATTGGACCTTGTGGATTCGGTTGGGATGCTGGAGAAATGCCTGTCTCTCTGGGAGGCAACAGAAATGAAAACAGAGCAGCCAAAGAATTATGCGAGCTGACCATTTTCAGAGGACAGCCAGGCTGCACATGCTTATTAGAGGTGCTAAAAAATAGCTGGTGGGGGTTGGGGTGGGGGGGAGGGAGCCGGAGTTCATCTGGACGTGTTTCTAGTCATTCCATTCCCAGAATGTATACTAGCGAGGGAGCTTGCAAAGATAGGATGATTCATTTAACAAGACCACACATAGACAGTAAAGTTTCTGAGCAATAATATTTACCCTCCTCCTCCCCCGCCCCAAAATAAATAAAGAATCAAATTTTGAAGTAGCAGCAAAACTAAGCAACCGTTCTCAGGGCAGATAACTGGGTCACATAGTCCTTGTCTCACAGCCAGCCCTGTCTGTACTCAAATCACCCAGAATAATCTCTCAAATATCACAATTCCGCCCCTCTCGGCAAACATTGGGCCATCCCAGCAACATTCATGGACCCCGATGCCCCAGCACAATGCTTTCCACATCCTGTAAAAGCTTCCGAATCCTTAGTCAAGAGAAGATGGAAAAGGAACCTTTTTGAGGAACCTTATGATCTCTAGAAGAAGGACATGGAGTTCACTGTAAATTAACTCTTATAGGGTTCTTTTTTGGAGACATTAATTTACAGACCATGAAGTTCACCTTTTCAAAATATACTGTTCAGTGGCTCTTAGTATATCTGAAAGGTTAGACAGTCATCAGCATTGCCTAATTCTAGAATATTCCAGCATGCTAAAAGAAGGCCTCGTTTTCCTTGCCAGCCCTCAGCAACTTCCAGTCATCTATCCCTGCCTCTGTGGGTTTGTGTCATTCTGGGTATTCCATGCAAGGTAAGTCCGTTTTTTGTTACAGGTCAATTTCTTTCACTTAGCATGCTTTCAACATTCACTATGGGTGTATGTAACAGTGCTTCATTTCTTTTTATGGCTACATAATATTTCATTGTATGGAATACCACACTTCATTTACCCATTTATCAGCGCTGGAGATGTGAGCTGTTTCTACTTTTCATTATAATACTGCTGCTCTGAATAGCTGTGTACAAGGTTTTATATGAACATATGTTGTCAGTTCTCTTGTGTTTATTCCTACAAGTGGAACCGGTCCTATGACAACACTGTGTCTAACATTTCAAAGAATTGCTAAATTGGTTTCCAAACTGGCTGTGACATTTTATATTCCCAATGGATATACTTTAAAATGTCCTCTTAAAACATCTCATTCTGAAGCATTTCTTTTATCTGCTTGGAGATTCCTGTTATTTCTCATTCTGCATAGTTTTAAAAGCATTTTGATGGAAAAATTCTGCGTGGGTCCTTAGAGTTTAATGCAGAGATCCTCAAACTTTTTAAACAGGGGGCCAATTCACTGTCCCTCAGACCATTGGAGGGCCAGACTATAGTTAAAAAAACAAAGCAAACAAACAAAAAAACTACAAACAAATTCACTGTGGACCTGGGATGAATCAGCTGCTTAAGCAGGACAGCAGTGGTTGAGAAAACACCCGGCGGGTTGGCTAAATGTCCTTTGCAGGCCGCATGTGGCCTAGTTTGAGGACCCCTGGTTTAATGCATGCAACACACACTTACTGTCAATGCAGATATTGAATACTTAATGGTGCACTTTGTGTTTGTACCAGAGGGTATGTGTCCTGTCTTTCTCAAGGGAAGAGTCAATGCCTGTGGTCCACGGTGCTGCATATTCTCCCAGCACAAATGCACACAACACTTTCTAAGCCATTTTCCCTCCTCCTCATCACAAGGATTCAGATACTTCTGACTGGGTGAGGTGACCTCTCAAATTCTTTCATTTTTGGAGTAGGATGAACTTTTTTCCTCCTTTGAAACAGACCGATCACACTAGTTCACTGTGAGCCCTGTGCCAGGGCAGGGAGGACAGGCAGAGTCTGAGAAGCACTCTCTTTCCTTAGACTTTGCCTTAGGCCCAGCCTTGTCAGAGTTGTATCCAATTCTGACCTCTTTACTTTAAAAAAGGCAATGGAATGGAGGAACTGGGCAGAGTCCCAGGAAGAGAAGTGAAAACAATTTAGGGAGTGGAAAATAGATATGCTTTGAAGGAGGCTACAGGAATTGTGGTATTTTTTGCCTGAAGGAAAGAAGGAAGAGTGATTGGCTCACACTCTCCTTCATGCATTTGAAATGGTTTTACTAAAGAATAATAGTGACCAGTTCTTTAAACAGTGAAACAAGCAAGATGAAATTCTATTTAAATCAAATCAGTGTGGAAAACAGTAAAGTTTTTTTTTTTTTTTTGCTTGCTCTTCCATATAAACATCTGACCAAAGTCTGCCTCTTTCTAAGGAATTCTTCAAAAGGACATGAGAAAGCTTTGTCTATATTTACCTGTCCCAAATCTTCAGTCTCCCTATCTGGAGTTTCTTTATGAATTGAGATAAATCAGGAACAATATCTCCTGAAGGATGGCAAAATTTGGATCAATGAGCAGTTAGTTCTGGACTATATGTTGCATTGAGAACATCTTGCAAGCTATATCATAGAGCAAACAGGATTTTCTTTGCCACATGCCCCTTAAAAAAATAAATGACAATTTCCATCTGGTTCGGCAAGTGGACTCAATTGTGGGCCATGGTGAGGCCGTAGAGGCCAGCTGATGTGCACCAGATGGGCCCACAGGGTTTCTCTGCTCCTGCCTGTTGATTCCCCTATGTTTTATCCAATGAACATGACCTGCTTAATGGGGTTTTTAAGACCAGCTGATATGTAGCAGGCAGAGGCCTGGGCTCAGGTTCCAAAGGCTATTTTGTTCAAGTTAAGAATTGGGCTCTTAAGTAGCTATTATAAAACTTGATGTTCCACATTTAGAAAATAAGATAATACCCCTCTCGCCTCCCGTGTCCCTCTCCCTCCGGACCCCCCTTAAGGGAATATATATGCAAAATAAGTGGTGCCGTTAGATGCTGTTGAGTTGTTCTGCCCTAGAGCAACCATCCTTACAACAGAACGAAACCCTGCCTAGTCTCCAGCCGTCCTCACCATTGTTGCTGCTTGAGCTCCGATGCAGCTGCTGGCTCTGGTCATTTCATTGACGGCCTTCTTCTTTCCCCCTGACCGTCTTCTTTACCAAGCATGCTGTCCTTCTCCAGGGCCTGCTCCCTCCGGAGAGCATGTCCAAAGTAGGTGAGATCCAGTCTCCCCATTCTCACTTCTAAAGGGTATCCAGTCTGTACTTCTTGGACACAGGTTGGTTTGTTCTCCGAGTCATCTGTGGGATATTTAATATTTATCCTGCACCATCGTTCAAAGGTATCTCATCACATCTTCTTTGAAGTCTCTTATACATTGTCCAGTTGTTGCAAGCAGATGAGATAACTGAAGATATTATGGCTTAGATTAGGCATACCTTAGTCTTCAAAGTACATCTGTACATTTTAAAGGGTCTTTGAAAGGGAAAAGGGGATTCCTGTGAAAGGGAATGCAGGTATGCAAAAGTCAACTGGGTACCAGCAATTACCCAGAACTATCACTGCTATTTTGCACAATAGCAACTTCTGCTAATTACTATCCTTTACAGCTCTATGAATAAAAAGACAAACTGTATTTAGTGACTACTTGGCCTTCAATGACAAATAGTACACTGATATTATCATTTTCTTTTGCCTATTCAGATACTCACAGAAAGGAAATTGACGGTTGAGATTGACACATCCCTGCCCGTCTTTGTCAGCAGCGTCAAGACCCCACTGTGTTCGCAAAGTAGAAACATTTTCTCTGCATTTTCCTTAGAATCTCCATAACTTCAGGTTTTCTTTTTAAGAAACATACATAAACTGCCTTCTTGCTGTATTAAAAAATCCTACTAAACATAGGGTTTACTTGGGGATATAACAATTCTCTACACGAGAACTAAGAGTCTGGCCTACATGCATGGGAGCAGAGGGAAAAGTTTAGGGGATGCATGCATAATTTGTGACTATTATTATTATAATATGGTGGCAGTAAAGGAGAATTATCAAGGAGTCAGCTGAGGCTCCCAGCTTGGTTGAGTGAGAGTGATGAATCTACTAATGAGAAGACAGAAAAAGCAGTTGGTCTGGTGAGAAAGACACCACATTCATCTTTGGACATCCTGAAGGTAGAAAGAAGAAAATCTTCAATGAGAGGAATGAACAGTGGCTGCAACAATGGATTCCAACATAAGGCTGGTGGAGGACTGGGCAGTGTTTTATTCTGTTGGGCGTTGGTCCAAAGGCACCTCACCTAATAAGATCAACGAGTCACAGTTATAGTGTCGTTCAAGCCATGGAACAGAAGTAGGAGTCCCAGGGAAATGGAGACAACCACAAAAAAAACATCAAATTGAAGCTAGAGTTGACGTATGATATGAGGACACAGAAAGAGTCCTCCGATCCTGCTTCTTAGTCACAGACAGGATCAGTGATTTCAGGCTGGCTTTGGTGGCACTTTGCCTAGGACATTCACCAGAGGAAAAGCAGGGAATCATTAACGAATGCACAAACAAAAGAGATAGATTCCTCAGATTCATAACGGTTTGAGAAATACTTTTCTTTGTCACAGGACTTTTCCTCCCTGAGCCTTTAATATGCATTGCCCCTATAATTTCCAGATCCAACTAAGACCAAAAGGCAACCAAACTCATTGTTGCTGAGTCCACTTTGATTCGTGGCAGTCCTGTGGGACAGAGGAGCGTTGCCGCGGGTTTGGTTTTCAAGGCTGCAACTTCCACAGAAGCAGGAAGCCAAGTCTGCCCCCTCGGAGCAGCTGGCGAGTTAGAGCCACCAGTCTCAACCGGCAATACAAGAGCGACACCCAGATCACCCACGCATCTGCTCTTTTGTCAAGAAGGCATGGGAATACTTGAACGAGCAACAGGCTAGGGGCGCGGGGACTTACTGTTTGGACGCCCCTCTCCGTTCCCAGAAGCCTTATCAGTTGAAAAACAAGGTGTGCTGGGGTAGACTAGAGAAACAAATTCATAGACATTCATCTGTTTATAAGAGAGAGCTTCATTTAAAAGAGGAATTGAGCATTAAAAACATTCCAGTCCAGAACGAGTCCATAAGTCCAACATCAGCTCATAGGTCTGGTACCAGTCTATAAATTCCTTTTTAGATTCATGCAACACATCCAATGATGCGGAACACAGGAAGTTCACAGGTCAGGGGATGGAAAGTCTTGTGGATCCAGTGGTGGTGGAAGTGTCTCAGGGCTGGTGTGGGTCCACGTGCTGCTTCCAGGTTCAGGGCTCTGGCTCCATCGGTGTGTCTCCAAGTGGCTTGTTGGCAGGAATACCTTGCAGGGAGGGAGTGTGTGTCCTGCCTCCAGTGAGCTATTTCTTCTCTTAGCGCCTCGATATGAAGTCATCAAACTGAGACCTGACTGATTGACAGGCTAAAGTCCACCCCTTTACTTTTAAGTATCAAATTGACAACAGATCATGTAACTACCACACCAGGTTTGCTCCATCTAAGTAGAAGGCCACAGCATGAATGTTTCTCTCTGACTCCATTTTCTTTTGGGGTTTACTGGGAGCCTGGGAAGAAGCCAGGGGGGCTTCTCTCACTTTCTTTGGTTTTCTCCCTTCTGACTCTTAGCTGATTGGACAGGTAAGGGAACTCAGGGTTTGCTTGCACTAGTCTGACTTCAACTTGTTCTGATTTAGAGTTGGGAAGTCACTTATTTCTGGTTTCAATTTTTATTTTTGCATAATCTTCTTTTGCTTCTCCTCTAGAACAATTTTTCCTTGTGACCACCAATAGATAGCATACTATTCTGGTCTGATATACTAAACCTGATTAAAATTTAGGCAAAGGGAGATATTAGCATGTTCCAGCCAGGCTCATGAACTACATGGGGTATCCCTCAAAACCAGATTTTTATTTTCAAAACGATGTGTTTCATTTTTTTTAAACAAAACAATCTTATCACCTTTAACATATTTTCCACTGCACTGAATACATGTGTCAAATCTGAGATTCTATTCTTGGAGACATTTTCAAACTCATTGTTTGGATGGCTGACAGCATCTCCCTCACTCTTCTTCACCTTTTTTTTTTTTTGTTTGTTTGTTTGTTTTGTTTTTTGGGGGGGCATCACTGTCCTCTGGCCGTCATGGGAGCTACCCAGCTTTGCCGCTGCTGGATTTGAACCGCCAAGCCAGTGGGCCGCAGTCCCGCACTCAACCACTACACCACCAGGGTTCAGGCCTTCTTCACCTTTTCTATGTCACCAAATCACTGTCTTTTCATGTCTCTCTTCATTTGTGGAACCAAAAAGAAGTCGCAAAGAACAAGGTCATGTGAGCAAGGTGCATAGGTAAGAAAGGCATGCTATTTTTTGCCCAAAACTGGTGCAATGAGATGGCTGTGTGAACAGGTCCACTGTGGTGGTGGCAAAACCAGTCTCTTGCCTGCCACAAATCAGGCCTTTTTTTTTGTCTCACTCTGCTATGCAATTTTTTTCAGAACCTCTAAATAGAAAGCTTGATTAACAGTTTGACCTGGTGAAATGAAGTTCAAATGCACTACCCGACTCACATAAAAAACAAATGAGCATCATTTTTAGGGGGTAGCCTATTATATACTGGTATTTAAGGCCAACATTTATTATTTTTAAAATTACGCTCTAATTGTGGGTGTTGTGCAAATAAAACTGTTTTAAAATAAAACATTCCTCTGCTTTTTCCCTTATCTATTTATCTCCTAGGTTCCAGAACAGACTTAAGAATTAAAGTCTTCATGTGTGGTGACAGGAAACTTTTTAATATGACTCTTCTAAAAAAAAAGAAGTATGACTCTTCTATTTATACCTCTCTTACTCCCATCAAATGACAGAGTAGGAACAGGCAAATGCATGGCATGAAACACTAATGGAGGGGATTGGTCTATTTTGGTTGGCATTTCCCGTGTAGCAGAGCCAATGGAGAAGCATGAACCGAGAGAATTTCAGAACCATCCAAGAAGAGCCATCAAGGGAGTACTTTTGAGATCCCAGGCATCCGGAGCCTTAGCATGGAGACCATGGGCAAAGAAGCTTCTCTGAGGCAGAGTGGAGGAGCCGTGCCCCTGAGACCCACAACTGTGAAACAGGGGGGTGGCGTGGCCAGCGAGTTCCCGGGCCCATGGAGGCAGAAACCAAGGCTGAGAGGTGAGGAGCAGAAGGAGAGATGTGGTTGTTGGTGGAGTTAGAGGTGCTGCCACGAGCCAATGACTACATCCTGACAGTTGACTGATCCTGTGTTGTGGTCACTTGTTAACTACCCTGATAAATCCCCATAATTTTGAGTTTTGTCTGTGACTTCTGTGTGGCTACTGTCACGAATTACCGAATTGAGCAGAAAAGTAGCGCATCCTGGGAGGAATGGCTGGTGTGAGAAGAGATGGAAAGGCAGATGGAGGGTGGACGCATGTCTGCCTTCTGCCTTGCAGTCACAGGCTTTAGGCTGGCGTGGAGATGGATTTTCCTTCTCCCTCATGTGGCCAGAGGAGGTCAGTTGTGGTGCAGATGTTCACATCATATCTTGCTCATATTGCAGCGTATGCTTCCCTGAACCTTTCAGAAATCAGGTTGAAATTTAACTCAGTTCTCCAGACCTTTTCTGTAACGCCAGCTTCCCTAGTAAGTCTCATTTCACACAGAGTGGACCTCTCTGACATTTACAGGTAAAGACATACATTTTGGATTTTTTCCCCTCCCATTTTGTGATTTGAACCAGCAGCCTTCCAGTTTATAGGCCGAAGCCCAACCCATTATACGGCATGCCTCCCGCTGAACATTAGTGTGACTTAATTTAAGCCTCTGCTATTTTTGATAGAGTGTTGGCCAAGATGAGATAGCAAAACTAACCCATCAGAAGTGCCTACAAGCTGAAGCCCAGAATAGATTTGTGCATGATGGACGAAAGAGAAATGACCTTCTTTACTCCTAAAGGGGCTTAACCAAATTCATGGGAAAATCCCATTGACATTTAATCCCATTTTCCACCAACTTTTTGAAGCCCCTTCATATTTACAAAATTGAGATGATTCAAGAAGTGATTGATTTGTTGCTTGAGTCTAAAGGTGTAATGTTGATGGATGACAAAGCTGAAGTTCTATTTCATTTCTATTTTCCCAACTAGAGATCTTCAGTCTGAGAATGGGTGGATTACTCAGAGTAAGAGAAAACTGAAGTCTAAGACAGAAGATGATAGCAGGAATTGTGCTGCAACAAATGGGATCAGGTGCCCTGATTCCAACAGATTTCACCTCAAGGCGTGCATAGTGCTGTTCGGGACAGGGAGGAGCAGCAGTGGGATAGAAATGGAAAAGAAATGGGAAAGAAATGGCCAAATGGTGTGAGATAGACAAATCCTGTGCAATTGCCAACAAGGAGGACAAAAGATTCTGTAAATTATGGAGGCTTGATACCCTTGATACCCTTTGATACTAGGTCATTAAAGAAAAGGCTGTGAGGGCTAGTAAATGGAAGGAGGGACACAGGTAGTCTGCGTGGATCCCTTAAGGGAGTCCGCCTTTCACTCTCCATCTCTCTCCCCCTTTCCTGTCTAGCTAGAAGAGAGGCACAGACACACTATCTAACTGGACTTTAGGAATCAACCTTTTGTTTCCCCTTATGATCTTTAGGTTGACAAGAAGAATAGGAGCTACTCCAATTACAAATGGGCAAAGTAAAAATGGCTGAAATGATAACAAAATGGAGCGTGTGATTTGGTTCAGCCCTATGGCACGTCGGTGGGGAGAATAATGGGACTGGACTTTGAGGATGACATCTCTACAAGAAAGGTGACCCTGGGCTCGATACCGTCTGTGTCAGTTCACTTTGGAGTGACACTATATTTGAAAATTAAACATGAACAGAGCCAGGAAGAGATACCTGGACCTGGATGATAAGGAGTTTCAACAAGACAGCTCAAATCTATATGGAAAAATGTTTGAAGAGAGGTGTGTGGAGAGTTGTGACGGGCAGCTTTTGATATCCGAAGGATTGTTGAGTGGGAATGTGTATGATCATCTCTGGGTGGTGGGAACATAATGTTTTCCTTTTCCTATGCTGTTTTATTTGTCTTTTAAAAATTAGTAACATGTACTTACGTAATAACAATTTGTGATTGTACAAATGTTACATGAGGTAAACAAGAACACCTAAATTCATAAATTAAATTCCTGAGGGAGAAGGCTGTCATAAACCAAGAAGGAGGGGTGGGAGGGAGAGCCAAGGGATGCTGAGATTCTGTTGACTGATGACATTTGGAGATGTGGTTAGGAAAAACTGATGAGTATTTAGGAAAAAATAGAGGGGAGAAAAAGAGGCGGGTAGGTCATTGAATCTTGGAGATGTTGACTGGGGATAACTAGGGGAAAATGACACCTGAAAGGCTAAAAACTATAGAGCAATCTCTGTCACATGCTGTGGAAGGGTGAGGGAGAGAGAAAGCAGGATTCCTTGGACAGGAACCAGTTGGACATCATCAGGCTAACTGGAGAGTGAGCCCTGGGCAGCAAAGGCTTTATGTAAAGTCTAAGAGATCACATCCAAAACCTCAAAGAAGGGAAAAGCTCTTTGCACAGGTCACCCTGGACATAATGCTGTGACTCATCCAGCAGGGACATGAGGTGATAGCAGGGCAGAGACCTGCAATCCCAAAGTGAAGAGGACCTGGAAGAAAACCTGTTTCTTCTGTTACTGTTAAGAGCTGGAAACACAGGGAATCCAGGACAGAGCAACCCCACAGACCAATAATGAGAGTAGCGATACCAGGAGGGGAAGGGAAAGGTGGGGGGAGAAACGGTGAACTGATTATAATGACTTACCTATATCCCCCTTCCTTGGGGACGGACAACAGAAATATGGGTGAAAGGAGACATCGGTCAGTGGAAGACATGAAAAAAGTCATAATTTATAAATTATCAAGGGTTCATGAGAGAGAGAGGGTGGGGAGTGAAGGGGGAAAAATGAGGAGCTGATACCAAGGGCTCAAGTAGAGATGTTCTGAAAATGATGGCAACACATGTACAGATGTGCTTGACACAGTGGATGAATATATGGATTGTGATAAGTGCTGTATGAACCCCCAATAAAACAATTAATAAATACATAGACATTATACTAAAAAAAAGCACTGTATCTTTCCAACTGTCCTGTGAGGTTCCTCAAGTGTACAGTTTCACTCCAATATCCTTTCATATTGTCTGATATGTGAATTATATGCTGATAGAACTATTGGGGCAAAAAAAAGAACTATGTCATCAGAAATATTCTATTTTGAAATGTTTTTCTGAGGGGCAAGGTTCTAATTGTCTGCTTATTCTCACAAGAATACTATTGGAGATAGTTTCTGTTGGAATACCATTCTCTAGCACATGCTGGAGAAGTGCAATCAATTAAATCTCATGTTTCTGTATTCCAATTTCTATGGGCTTATCCAAATTTACGTTTCAAATGTTTAGTACCAGTCAATAAGTCAAACACTCCATAGAACAAGAGGCCCCTGGAACACAATCATCCTATTCTCATTGGCTGTTCTGATTTACAACCACATCTCAAAGGAGAAACGCAGAGGGAGGCTTTCCACATGCAAACCTTTACAACCCCAGCCTGGTGCAATTTAGGAGTGAGGTTCAGAGGAATTAGAGAGCATTAATAGAGCATTCATTATAATTTGAAACAGGAGTTTGCTGTTCAATAGGCTGAACTGTAGAGCTTGAAGCTAAGTGCTTGAAACTACCCAAGAATTCTAAAATAAAGGATCCCAATTACAATCACATTCCTTCAACCAAAGATGAAAAAGTTAACACTTTCTCATGTTTGGCTGGAATCACTTAAAGTCATTCGTTTTAGTTGTGAGGTCTCTTTCATGGGAAATAAACATCTTTATTTGGTTTCCACATGGATAATTCTTGGAAGCTACAAAGTCTTTGAAGGGCATCTATTTTTGCCTTGGGGCCTAGTGGCTTCAGAGTTCACATAAACTTCATAGATGAAAACTATCTGAGTGATTCATCTCTGCCTACAGCAGTGTCTCCAAGGGTGTGTGTGTGTGTGTGTGTGTGTGATGTGTGAGATCTCTGTATTTATACAGTTTATGTGTTTATTTGTAGTTGAAATTGCTTTAACCAGTTTCGAAGGAATTTTAAAGCAGAGGTTTGGATGAGTTTAAGGCCGTTCAGTTATGGCCAACTTGGCAAATTCGGGAGAGACCGGACTTCAATGTTGGGGTGAAGTAGAGGAACAATAACTGGACCAGAGAAAGCCATGGGTCACTTGAAAGAGGCGCAGTGAGTCCTTTCAGGACCCTGATGTGGGAGACTGGCTCATGGTCAGGACCCAGAGCGTATGACACCACTCAAAGGGGGGCACAAGGGTCAGCCATCACCTTTGGGGGGAGGGGGCAGTGCTATTTCTGACTCTGCCCCCAGAGGCACTTGGCAACTGTGCAACATACGTGCTGAAACGTGCTTTCTTAGAGGATTAAGTTTCTGATGGAGGACTGACCTTATTTTTTCCTGCTCCAGCTATTGCTCTAGAATACCCACATTTTATAAATCTGGCTCATTTGGAGGGGTCACTACATTGGCCATGACTGTGCTGGTTTGAAGCCTTGTTTTAAAGAGGGTAGGTGATCAACGTTCGTGGGAAATTAGCTAGAAATCCCGCTTCTTGACCAAGTCGGAGTTTGTTCCAAGTCAACAGTGGGAGGCCTGTAGCGGGCAGGCTTAGACATGGAGCCCGATCTTCATAGACCCGGGGGAACCATGGGCAGAGGCTTTGCCAAAGCATCAAGCATCTTGCTGCCTACATGATGGTCATCATTTCTCTCCTGACTGACTAAGACATCTTATTGAAACTTTTAGCCTGTGAAGGAAAGAAATGGACAAATGGCCCACGAGAGAGTTCATCACCGTCAGGACCTTTCTGGCACTCCGTGGATAGTTCTTCTCAATGAAAGGGTGCTGTAGCTAGGCCATTTACTAGAGTGACTAAATATTTTAAATCAACAAAAATTTTACTAAGGACCTTTTCTATAAAAGGTCACACAGTGACTGGGTGGTCTGGACTATTCAGTTAATACTACATCTCAGGTTAAAGATTATAGTCTGATAGCAGACCAGTCATATTCAGCGCTATTTTAAAAGTTATTTATCTTTTACTTAGGACTATCTGGGTCTATGCTAAATGTTAGTTTAGTTTGTATATCGAGTCAAGAACAGTGGTGTCAGGGGTTAAGTAAACAGAAGATTAGAAATACAACAGGAAGGACAATAAGGGCTATTGTGTGTAGTTGCCGTGATAGGAACAAGAAATCATAAGGGAGGAAGTAGAAAAAGGAAATAGCAGACTCAGTTGAAAAGAAGACTGCAGCCAATCCTGTAAAGCCCATGGCAACACCCTCACAGGAGAGCTGCTCTGGATACGTAGGGTCCATCATGCGAGGGTAAGATGACGTTCCATATTCTTTAGTTCAAAGGAGAAAGGGAAAAGCAGAATGTAGAACTGACTCCTTTAGGGAAAAGAATCCATGTGTTCACATGTGGACTGAAAGTGTTCAATATGACAAAATAATAATAATTTCTAAATTGTCAAGGGTTCATGAGAGGGGGGAGTGGGGAGGGAATGGAAAAAGGAGGTGCTAATACCAAGGGCTTAAGTAGAAAGGAAATGTTTTGAGAGTGATGATGGCAACTGTATCTGTCATGTATTCGTGATGTCAATTTCATGATTGGGGATGTAGGGGTGGAGTCTAGCCTATTAATCTGGAGATAGCCAATGAGTAGCTGATGAGGCCTCTGTGTGGATGTGGCTTTCTCCTGAGAATTCTGGGAATTCTTGTGGTATTTCCCAATTTGAGAAGAAAGACTTAACTCTCAGTTTCTGGGAGTGAGTCTCAGAGACGATGAACTACTGACAAGACAAGATGGCAGCATCCGAGGAACTGGAGGAGCTGGAGAAGGAGCCACATGGCCTTACCCTGAAGCTGGAGAAGCCACGTGGAGGCCCCAGCCAGTGCTGAGTTGCTTCTACCACCACTGGATTCTGTTGATGAACCCTGAGCTCTGGAAGTGAGGAGCCATGGGGAGACCCCTGCCAGCGCCGAAATGCTTCAACTGCATGTGCTTCATGAATCAGAAGGAGATTTTATAGACGGATATTGGACATATGGGCTACTGTTGGATCTATGACCTTGGACTGGACTGGGGTGGGATGCTTTCTCAATGTTCCATTCCTCTTGTATATGAACCTTTCCCTTATATTCATATGCATGTCTATGAATTTGTTTCTCTCTTCTACCCAGACTAACACAGCAACAAATGTGTTTTGCATACAATGGATGGATGTATGGATTGTGATAAGTGTTGTATGAGCCCCCAATAGAATTATTTTTTAAAAAAAGATTGAAATTATTTTTTAAAAATAATTATTTTTTAAATTGTTTTTTAAAAACAGATTTGACATGTCTAATAGTGATGAGTGGTAAGATGGCAAGCAATTATTTATTGTTTTGCTTGCATTTTCTCTAAGAAACATGACTGGATATTTAAATTTATCTGAGCTTTCTGAAGAGTTTGAAATCACCCATGTTCCTTGGGAAAAGAGGAGCCTTTCTATTCCCATAAGGAATTGCAGCCCCAGAAACCCACAAGGGCAGTTCTATCTTCTCCTACAGGTCCCCAGGAGTCAGCATTTGTTTGATAGTGAGGAGTTTGCTTTTTTGGTATATTATATGTTAACTATATGAATATATTTCAAAATATTCCTACCCCAAATATTTGCATTTGAGTGCCAGCATTGGTCTACAATGTGTAACAGAATAAAAATCCTATAAGCTACAAAATGGCAGGTGAAGGTACATGTCTTGTGTTTCTCATTGCGCAGGCCTTCTAGTCCCCTTGAGGGATATATAGAGGGAGAGAGTACTCAGAATTCCTTTCGAAGATCTTCCTTGAAAGGAACATTTTGTGGGCATTGAGAAAATCCCCACTGCAGAGAGTACAGGCTGGGGTAATGGGATGCAGTGAGAATTATTCTCTCCAGATACCAGAGCACTTGGGGACATACTAAAGGTAATGGTAAAACAAAGAACTGGAAGGCCTACACAAAGAGATTGATCTCTGCAGACTGGTGTGAATGTTGAACGTGGTGCCAGGTAGGGGTGTGTGTCCTCTCTGTGCTCCAAGCTCACTCTGCAACCTGCCCTGCAGCTCCTCTTTGGGTATTGCAACCCTACTGGGTGCTAATTACTTAGAGTCACCATTTTAGAGATCTGAGAAGGAGTCAATGACATAATGTGGTCTTGCTTGTTATAATCCCTCAGTGATATATTGTATATCTTATCCTCTATGTCTGTGGTTATTATCCCATTGGAAGGGACTTCTCTGTTGTGCTCATGGACATGATTAATGTGGAGTATGTTTTGAGTATCCGCCTTCCTAGAGGGTACAACACAAGTCATCATCCGTTGTTTCCTTAGGAGTACGGTCTACACATAGAAATACAAGCCATAAGTTATAATAGTGAAGCATTCTATGGTCAAAATATTGAATGATGCAGTAAACATCCAAATAAGATGGAAGGAGTACATATTGTTATTGAACTGAGAGAACTGGTTGGTCAACATCCAACCATTTCAAGAGGAAGCGTGGGATCAAGAACTGATGGAATTGAAGGAAGACTTCTCAGCTGCACTAAAGGCACTTGTGAAAAACAAGTCTGCAGGATCAGCCAGAACACCAGCTGGTGCAGGTGAGGGCAGGGCTGCCTTCTGTTGTACACAGGTGGCTATGTACACAGGTGAAACTGAGTGCACAAGAAGGAACAACAGTTTTGTGGACGTAACTGGGGATGGGACTTGCTTTACATCTATGAGAACATATGAGGATGCATTTTAAACCAGTTACTTAAAAAAAAAAACAACCCAAAACCAAAAGAACCCTCCCCAAAAGCCCCCACCTTTTTTTGTGAATTAGAAAGTTCACTATACAGAAAATAAGCTCTCTACTCAAACACTGACAAACCTCTCTTGTCTTGCCCTGTTTCCATCACCCCCTCTTATTGGGTATGATTTTCTCCTTCACCCAAATAACACTTACCTCCCCTCCACCCACTCCTGACAACTATCAAGGTCTTGGCTAGTGGTAAATCCATCATTTATGAGCTATAAGAGGAGCAGATTGGGTGCAGAAGCACGAAGCACTCACAAGGAAAGAATGATGCCGCTTGGAGATCAAAACGGAACAAGAAAAACAACGGTCGACCCCCAGCAGACAGTGTCTCCCTAGAGCTGGCACCCTGAGTGAGTTCGTCCCTCTAGTCTTCTAACCTGGGGGAAAATAAATGTGCGGTCCTTAAAATTCACCTACATGTGATAGTTGCACTACAGCGGAAATGAAGAGGTTTTCAAATCAACCAATCAGTCCTTTCGGACCTACAGATTTACCCAAGACACTCTCTTTACCACCTGCCTGCAGTGGAGTCAGCTGGAATGGAATCAGATGGGTCGGAGTAAAGGGTTGGCTCCTCCACTAGTTCTGCAACTGTGGGTGGGTTCTCTGGCCTCTCTAAGTCTTGACATCCTTATCCATGGTGTACGGCTGCCTGGGCAAGCTCATTGTGAAGAGCGCTGCTCATCCCAGGTGAGCACTGTCTCTCATCAGTTCCGGTTAGAGTAGATTCAGACTCATGGGGACCCCATGCAAGTCAAAGTCGAACTGTGCTTTCCACAGGGTTTTCCAGGGCTGACTTTTGGGAAGTTGATTGACTTCCCAGGCACTCTTAGAGGGATTTGAACCCCCAGCCTTGTGGTTGAAAGGTTAGCAGTCGAGGGTGTTTATTGTTTCCATCACTGGGGGCCTCCCGGCCAGCATCGCTATCTGTGTGGCTTAAGTGCACAAGCAGGGACTGGCTGTGAGCGCAGTGGTTCTGGTTTCCAATCACCAGCTCTTTAGAGCAGGGACTGTTCGCTGTGACAAAGCAGGTGAAAGTACCACATCCATTGTTTAAGCCGCTTGCCAGTCCCCAGCTCATTGTTTCCTCAGCCCCTCCTCTCTCAAGGGATAATTAGAGAAAACACTTGTCAAGTCGGGAGGGTGGAAATCACTAATGTGACGCCAAAGCTTGCTGCAGATCATTAAACATTTGCCAGAGAGGGGCATAATGCAGAGCGAGATGGTAAGTGACACTTCCTCACAGGATTCTTTGAGCTTAGAAACCTTATTCAGGCTGAGCCCCGGTGGCGTAGTGGTTGTGCGCAGGACTGTGGCCCACTGGGACGGAGGTTCAATTCCAGCAGTGGGGCTGGCCCTCCTACTCCCACCACCGGAGAGCAGTGATGCCCGCCGCCCCCCCCCCAAAAAAAAAAAAAAAGAGTTGGTAGTTCAGAAACCTTATTCATTGCATCTTCTATTTTAGGGAGGAAGAAACCAAAATTTAGGGAAGTCAGGGCAAACCCATGCCTTCACTTGCACCCCTTGGTTCTTTCTTTCAAGAAAGAAAAAAAGTACT
This sequence comes from Nesogale talazaci, assembly GCA_004026705.1. Taxonomy (NCBI): domain Eukaryota; kingdom Metazoa; phylum Chordata; class Mammalia; order Afrosoricida; family Tenrecidae; genus Nesogale; species Nesogale talazaci. The sequence goes on from PVJH01000340.1 coordinate 318,573, forward strand.
AGTACTTTAAAGTACTAGGCTTCCCCCTGCTCAGAGTTAACTATTGCTTTCTATCTAAATTCTAAATCATCTTTGCCTACTTGAGGCAGTTTAGAGATCGCTGAGATCTTGCGACAGATGAACCCCCATTTAAGCATTCAGATACCTTCCACTGAAGGTCAGTGTTACAGATTAAACCATCACACCTTCCTCACCCCGACGCTGCCCCCTAACAGGTGTACAAAAACTAACTCCCCGTCCTGTGGGTGTGCTCCTGCCTGAAAGAGGATTCTCTTGGCTGTGTTAATCAGAGCATCCTCCTCAGGAGTGGGGTGGAATCTCCATCTAATCCCTGTAGATCACAGAGACACACCGACTAGGGAAGATAGACTAGGGAAGATAGCCACGTGCGGTTTATCTACCAGCCTCGTGGTCTGCCGGGGCTCTGGGAATACTGAAATGGAAGGGCAAGATCAAGAGTCTGACTTGGACTTCCAGCCTTCAGAACTGTGAGAACATAAAGGCGTCTTTAAAGCTGGAGCTTGGGTGGCAGGGGGTTACATGCTGGGTAGCTAAATGCAAGGTGGGCTGTTCAAAACCACCAAGCTCTACAGGTGAAAGGCATGGTGTCTGTGAAGAGTGACAGTCTTGGAAGCCCAGAGGGACAGTTCTACCCTGTCTTTGAGGGTCAGCATGTGGCGGAAGGCGCTCTGGGACAGTGATTCTGGCCTGGTGCTGGTGTTGTAGAAGCTCGAGGAAACAGACAGCGGGGGTCCTGCCTCGATCCACCTGCTACCTTTGTTTGGACAGTTGTTGGCTGCGATGGTGTGTTTCTGCCCCACACCTGTGGTGACCACCTTGCTCCCCTCTGTAAAAGCCATTATATGAAAAAAGGATGGACTCTGGAGAATTCTCCTCCCGACAATTACCAGGGACAAAAATAGTGAAATGAGAACAAAGGGGGGTGACCCAGAAGAAGAGAGAGAGCATGCATCCCGAAAGGTCACTTACTCCGGGGCCAGTGTGCTGAGAGGCGGCGTCAGGAGACTTCGAAGTCCCCTGGCTCATGTCCTACATTGCTGAGCAGGGACGCTGGAAATTGAGGTGTGCCCTACATTCGTGACGGAGACCATGGCCGCCGCACACTCTAGGCAGAGCTAAACCACCATCTGAAGGAAATCTGTCTCAAATGCAGCTATCCTGAATGAATATGTGCTGCCCATATGTTCAGCATGGCCTCTTGAGCTTGAAATGTTCAATGATACAACAGTAACGACAATAAAATCCATGTGATCCACCATGTAAGGGAAACCCCAGGAATACAACATTTTCCCTCGTCAAATGAGGCCGTCAGAGACCTTTCTGCACCTGTCTCCTTGCTTGCTCTACATCGGCTAATACTCCCTGAGCCCTTTTCCCATGTCGGCACTAAGACTGGCACCAGACTCAGGACTGGAGTCTCTACTGCTTGGGGCTGATGTCCTCAGAAGAAGCAGGGATTCGTTTACAGAGGGGCTTAGCCAAGAGCAGTCGTAGGGTAGATGGGCAGAGGTAGAGACTGTGGGGGCACTGCCCGAAGGCTAAATAAGAGGGTGGGCAGAGCCAAGTATCTAAGCAAAGATTCCATAGCGGGAGGAAGCTAGCTGCGTGTGTAGGAAGGGTTAATAAAAGTCCAGTGTGACTGAGTTCAGTGAGGACAGGAGGAAGGCTCAGGGGTGGCAGGGCCCAGTGGCCAGTCAAGAGGACCATGGATTACATGGTATGTTCTGAAGTGCTGCGGCCAGGGACACAGCTTGTCATAAGATCATTCTGGCCAGTGGAAAGCAGACCAGAGCAGGGCAGCGTTGCAGCAGAGAGGCAGGAGTTGCTGGAGACGTTTAAATGAGAGGCAGGCTGGTGAACAGCAGTGGAGATAATGAGAAGCACTGCATTCGCGCTATACCTTGGAGTCAGAATTGACAGGATGGGTGCTATCCTGGATGGGCACTGGGGGAGAAGGGTGTGTTTATTAAGTGCTTTGATGTCTCAGGAACTAGGAGGTGATGCTTTTCCCAATTAGCCACTTCCTTCAGATTCCCTGTGCACCTGTAGGTAATTGTGTCACCTCCTAGACTACATGTCCCTACTTGCCTAGGCCCCTGGAAAAGAGTGAAAAGCCTGCAGGGGTAGCCACATTTCTGTGAGTGCTTCAAACAGGCGCCTAGCTTTCTGAGAGGCCTATGTGGAGTTGAGCCTGCTTGTGGAAGAGCTTTGAAGGGATACAAAGATAAGATTTGATTCCTGCCACAAATGAGCTCTAGCCTATTAGGGGAGAGAGAGAGAGAGAGAGAGAGAGAGAGAGAGAGAGAGAGAGAGCGAGCCAATTTTAGTGCAATAGGAAAAGTGAAACAATTGCACAAAGACAGGTGAATGGTGGCTCCCTGTGACACAGGTCTCTTCCTGGGAGGTGATGGGAGCTGGCAAAGATCTCAAGGAAGAAGCGATCCTTAGAGAAGTCTGCTAACAGCATCCCAGAGGTTTACTGGAAGAAAGCTGAGAGCATGCTATAAGAACAAGGAGAAGTGCTGAGCTTTGGAGGTTTAAGTATGTCGGGTCTGGTTTTGCAGGGTTAAGGTGCAAGGATAGCTGACAGGAGATGTGAGATAGGCTTCCCTGTATGGAGACCGCCCGGAGCTGCTCAGTGGGGACCACCACGGCCATTGCTGGCCACTGTCAGGCACGGAAGACAGGGAGGGGAGGGGGCAGGGAGGGGGACAATGGCTAGGTTTCTGGTTTAAGTGACAGAGCCCTTAGTGACACCGGAACGTATATTTTGAGGACACAGAAGAAAGCACACCACTGAAGGGAGGAAAAAACCCTTTTGTTTTGGACATTCTAATTGTGAGGAGGTTTGCAGGTCATCTACTGATTCACAACTTACTTTGGTTCAGAAAGGATTTCAAGGAAGATCACACACACACACATTCAGGTACAATAAACTGAAAAGTGTACATGTAAAAGCAAGCCAGGAAAGATTACACAAAGTTAGGAATTAAGCTATGAAAGTTTGTACCATGTGCTCTTACCTTTCCTAGAAAGGGGTAACAAATGTTTCCAAACAGCGTAATTTATCCAATGTAGGGTCCCCAATATTAAAAGCCCGTTCTCCCCTTTCTCTAAACTGCACACAAGAAAGTCCCTGACGGTACTAAAAGAGAAATCCCCAAATTCGAACTCACCGCCATCACATCACAATGCCCCTATCCGGCAGGGTAGAACTGCCCTGTGAGTTTCCACTCATCGCGGACTGTCACTCATCGTGGGAGTAGAAAGAATGGAATGATGGCACAGTGGGCTTAGCATTGGGCTGCTAACTATAGGGTCAGCAGTTCAAACCCCCCAGTTGCTCCTTGGGAGGAAGATGAGGCTACGTGCCCCTGTAACCAGCCTTGGAAACCCCTACATGGTTGCCGTTGAGTTGGAATCAACTTGAGGGCAGTGGTGAAATGAAACGACGAGCAAGTTTAATTCAGGAGACGAATTTCAATAAACACAATTGCACATTGCATACAACTGTTCCTTCTAGGCACCTGCCAGGGCAGTTTGTGGCATGAGACAGTCATGTGAGGGGAACCAAATGTGCAGTCCAACCTTAAGCCAGAGAACAATTTGAGGGTTTCTAGAAGGACAGTGGGATTAGAAATCCTCTATGAATACTACTTGTCTTTTTTTTTTCTCTAATAAGCCAAATTTATTAGAGACCTGCGTAAGGGCTGTCTCCATGCCAGGCAAGGTGGGAGTGCAGCCGAATGCTGCTTCTCTTGATGGGAGCGCTCAGCACTGCCTCTTCCGGACACTTGTCTTGTCCGACAAACACACACGTGCAAAAGCACTTACCATGTGCCTGCTCTGAAAGATGGTCAGGTTCCAGTGGAAACGAAAATCCATGGAAAGTTACAAGTCCAGACCTACAGTGCACCTCAAGGAAGGTCCCTGAACATCTGCAGAGTGGTGGATGGTGGGTTAAGCAGGGAGGAGGGGGGAGGGAAGAGGACCAGAGGCAGGTGGTTACAAAAGTCCCAAATAAAGAAACCCAGGTTCACTGCCATCTAGTTGACTAGGGCTAATTATGACCCCCTCCCCAGGTCCAAGGAGAACTGCTCCCTGGGGGTTCCAGGGCCCCTGGCCTCTGCTCAGCTTTGGGTCATTGTCGGCACTCTTGGGGAGTCATACTGCAGACCCCCCACCTCTGCCTCCACCTCAGGGTTCCCCGTGTGTGTCTCTGAGCACTGAATTCTCACATGGCTTCAAGAAAAGTGCTTCATTGGCACAGACTTCACCTATCATTCTATTCGATCATATATTCTTATTAAGATGATTTGTGCAATCATCACCACCTTCAATTTCAGAGCATTTCCTTCTGGTATTTATTATTGTTAGCTTTCCATGCTGCCCCCCTCCCCCGCCCTACCGCCATTACTATGTCCCTAGGTAATTACCAATGCAGTGAAGAACATCAGTCATGGGATTTAGGATTCACTCGAATCCATTAGGACTTTGTCTTCACTAGACTACAACTAAATTACAGTTGATTATGTCTACCACTAGAAATACCCTCTACTTCCAAATAAGGTCATACGCACAGGTACCAGGGGTTAGGATCCACTTCAACTGAATCATTCTAAGAGACACAATTCAACTCCCAACAGTGTGGGGGAGGTTCTCATGGGGCAGGTCTGCAAAGTGGTACACATTCCTCTTGGCTATTGCCACCCCTCCTCCTCCCCAGCTGAGTCCATGTTTCCCATCACATCTAATTGCTCAAAGGTAATCCTTTGTGCCCAGAAGAAGGAGTTCATGGGTCCTTAGTGCTCCTGTACTATAAGACAGGAGTGGTTGGGAAGGAAAACAAACCCCCCTGAGGGCAGACTTGGAGCCAGGAATGCAAACTCCACTGGGAGACTCTTAGCTACAAAGAGAAGGGAACTGGCTAAAGGCACGCTCAACAGTGAGAGAGAGTGTGCGTGAGATGAGAGAAGCAGCCAGGGGACAGGGAGTAAATGAAAGTAGAGAGGATTGGGTGGGAGGGGCGGAGAGAGGTACGATGGCGGTAGTGGAAGTGGTGTTAGTTGCTGTTGAACTCTTCCCACTTATGGGAACCCCAAGGCCCATCTTACAAGAACCCTCTGTCTGGTGGTTCAAACTGTCGACCTTTCAGTTAGTATTTAAGTGCTCCAACCCAAAAAAGACTCCAAAAGAGGGCAAGCAGAGGAAATTTTTGCTTGTTTGCTTTTGTTTTAAGAGAAAGTAGAACCAAAAACACTCATAAAAGAACAGAAAGTGTTTCTTTCTCTTTTTCCCCACAAGAAGTTTTCCTTGAAGCTAAGTATGGCAAGGTATACATGCCTGTGAATAATCAAAAGACTTGCCTGGATTTTCAAGGCCATTATCTGAGTCCTGCCAGGCCTGACCTGGGACGTATTGATTCTGTACAACTCACGGGGCTTTTTCAGAAACTCGGACTCTCCACATTGCATGAAGTCAGGCTAAGTAGCCTGAGTGTATTGGCTTTCTTCTGATACGGCTGGTCTTCCCAGTGTGGTAAACCTGAGTGCTTTTGTAGAAATGCTGGGTCAACCAGAAGACTGCATGTACCAGAATAGTAATTAGACCTCGGCATGATGTGTTCTCATGGATCTGGTACAGAAAGCCCAGTGGCCTTGCAGAAGTGAAGCATCGAGCCTCTCCAAGGCCACTTCAGCCTTTCAAAAGGCAAAGTCACGGTGGCTGTGACATGTAGGGGAAGCCTGAGGCTCCTACTGTGCCAGTGCAACCATCCTTCAGGGTGAGAGGGCACTGCTGCCCTGCCACGACCAAACCTCTGTGTTGTGACCTGGGAGGGGGGGTGCACGGGGCGACTGTTCACCAGCTAAATAGCCAAATCTGCCCGTTAGAAAATCATACCATGATTGGTCTGCCAGGTCTTGCTTCTTTGACATGTGTTAAATGCCTGCTATGGATAGGAGGTGCCGCGGGTTAAGCACTGGGCTGCTAATGAAAAGGCTGGCTGCCCGAATCACCAGCCACTCCATGTGAGAAAGAGAAGGCAGTCTGTTTCCAAAGGAATCTCTGATAGAGTCTTGGAGTGTGTCCAGTGTGTTCTGCTCTGGGCAAGAGTAAGTGACCACAGGGTGGGTGCAAGACCAGGTGGCATTTTACTCCCTTTCACATGGAGTCACCATAAGCAGGGCCAGTTTGAAGGCAACCAAGAACAACGATGGGCATGTGTGACACACGCCAACCACACGCTTTTAACATCTCCAGGGCAAAACTCCAGGACTGCAGATGGGGCATATTGCTGTAAATAACACCTTTATTATTATGACTGTAAAGAAATGAACACCTGTTAAGTATGTACTACATGCCCAGAACTATGCTAAGCATTGCAAACCCAGTGCGGTGGAGTTGATTCTGACCCACAGCAAAATAGAGGGCTTTGAAGACTGGAAATCTTTGCAGGAGCAGATAACCTCTTCTTTCTCAGGTCAGCTGGTGAGTTTGAACCACCAACCTTGCAGTGAATGGTCCGAGGCTTCCCCAATAGCCCCACGACAAGGTCGCCAGTTCGAACCCCTCAGCCGATCCAAGAGAAGTGTTCCGCTCCTACAAATATTGTTAGACCCCCAAACCCCCAAAGATGAGGTTATCTGTTTCTGTAAAAAATCCATAGCTCGAAAACCCTACATAAGGTCACTATGGGTCAGAACCAACTCGATGACAATGGGCTTTGGTTGTATACTTGGCACTTAGAAACATTAAATAATAGTATCTTTCCACTGATGTTCTGATAAGGAAATGAGGGAGAGGTTGGTTACTTTCTTTGAGGTTGCACAGCACTCTATGTGGCAGAACTAGGACCTGAGCCGAGCCTGTGCTTCACCGGAATCTGTGCCATTAACCTCTCTGTAGCATGACTTTCCCTAAGTGTCCTAATCGGTTTGACATATTAGGCTGCTACTGCAAGATTTCATTTCAATAAGCATCTGGAAGGCACCAAACACAGTCTAGGTATTTCTTGGATGACATATTAGCTTCAAGAATCAGAGAGGCTGTTTGGAAGATGGATGGATCATATGTCTTTGAAATCCTGGTGGCAATCACCATGACCAGCCTGATCGATAAACAAAGGACATAACAGAGATGGGGGGAAAAAAGGGCAGTCAAAGCCAAGTCATCACCAACAAAAAACACTAAACAAAAATTCTGATCCCAAAAAGATGCAGAAGAGGGGGGAAAAGAACAAGCTAAGAGATGAACAGTGTGTGAAAATCCATTGCCCGAATCCAAGTTTTGCAGACAAGCCTGGTGGCTTAGGATAAGGAGCGAGTCCTCACTCAGCAAGTTGAAAAGCCAATTTGTTGCCTGGGATGCCACGGCGAGAGAAAGCAAGGTCGCAGCGCTGGACAGCAGAACCCAGCCCAGCACAGAGTCAGGGCGGTCCTGGGCTCTGCAGTGTAACCGTGGGATGCTTGTGCAACTGAACACCCCCAGGAAGCCGTGACCCTGACTTCACAGCTAAGATTTGCAAGGAAAGGGAAATTAAAACAAAACAAAACAAAAATAAACCTCAAGTGTTTGTCAGATGCCTAGGACCAGGAGGCTTTGCTGAAAAAAGGCCTTTTTCTGTGTTACTTAGAGACAACCATTGCTTGCCAAAACATTAGGTGGAAAAAAAAAATCTCAAAAGTTGGGAACTGGAGAGAATATTAGAGGCTGCTGGAGCATGTCCCCAAAGAACCTGGATTATAATTGCAAATGACTTGGAGATTCACACACAAATGTTCCTGGGGAAGTTGCTGACTTGAATCCAGCCTGTTGTCCAGGTCCATTCTAATAAGAATACCGTGGTCGAGTCCAGGGTTAAGATCTGCCAGTGCTAGTGGCTAACATATGCCACATGGGGGTTTTAAAGCAGTTCAGGAATGCCTTCTGAAAAGGTAATAACATATTTTCATATCACCCCACAAATTAATGTATCCCTTTCATATTCAAGACATCTGTACTGAACTGTACACTTGACTTTTGCTTGCAACCTTTTTACTGTCAACTAAGATAATGCACAGTCAAATGTTAAGCTCTTCTATCTGCAGCAGCAGTCATGACAGCAGTAATAATAAATTCCCACGTTTGTGCCAGGTGCTGGGAAGACACTTGTCTAGATATGTCAGATGCACTAAGTGAGTATGTAATGCATGTAGAAGCTTGGTCCTCAACCCCCTTATTCCTCACCCTACACTTTTCTAGGATACTGAGTGCATAGGGCTTATAACCACTTCAAATACTATACGTTTTCCTTATTTAATTTGTTGTCAGTCTTCCATCACTAGACTGCATGTACCAGCTGGGCAAGGATTTTCTGTCTTTGCTGTTAATGAAGTCTTCAGTTCCTGAAACAGTGTCAGGCACAGGGCAGGCGCACAAAGATATTCCTCATGACGTCATTTGCTCCTTGCAACAACCTCTGCAAAAGGGACTACTGTGATTGCCAGTTTACAGATGAGGTCACTGCAACAGAGAATGGTGATTAACTTGCTCAAGGTCATGCAGGATGCAGTGGAGCTGGGAATCCATCCTGGACTTCCTGGCTCCAACTCTTGTACTTTTAACGAAAAACCCAGCAGTGTTGACTCTTCCTTTTGATGGAAACATTTGCAATTACTAAGTGCTTACTATGTGCCAGATGCTGCTGGAAGAACTTCACATCAATGATCTCATTTAATTCAAGAGTTCCATGTAGATTTTATTATACTCTGTTAATGACACAGGTGAGAAAAATGCTTCTGAAGCTTGTCCAGGGTCATGCCATAGGCTGGAAATCAAGAATTCAAATTCAGGCCTGAGTTTCAAGTCCACCTGCTCAACCACTACCTTGTTCTGTGTCCAGACCATATCCCACTGAGAGAGCTACCTACTTGGACATTTTAGTAATGGCTTCTTTACATCACCACTTTTGTAAAAGTCAATTTTAGATTTACCAGGGTACCCCAAATAAACCAGAATTGAGCTGGGTGGAACAGAGCCTTTGTAACTCACATTTTTTCCCACTAGGTGAGCATGAAGAAACTTGCTCTGAGTTAGTGCATGTGGTAGTGTTGCATGGGAAAGTTCTTTCTGGTCACAGTAAATTTTTTCATAAAAGCAGTTTCACTTGATTCTCATTTTAGGTGATGACTGATTTAAGAGGACAGTGTGCAGCTGTGAAACATACATAACAACATAAACTGTTGTGATGTTAAGCACAGATTACAAGAAGAGTTTATGGAAAAACCTCAAGTGCAGAAGTGATTTTCTTGTTTCAAAAAAGGTGAAATGTCAATTGATGACGAACCTTGTTGTAGATGTCCTCCAACTTCCCGAACTGACAAAAATGTACACTCATAGTGCATTTGCACTTCATTCCACCAGGTCGGACTGTTAATCAAGCATTCTGTTCGGAAATTCTGAAAGGATTGTGTAACAGCGTGCTACAAAAAAGGCCTGGTTTGTGGCAGATGGGGGACTGGCTTTGCCAGTTGGGTCATGCAGCCATCTCAGTGTGCCAGTTTTTGGCAAAAAAGCCAGCATGCTTTCTTGCCCCAGGCATCTTAGTCACCTGACTTCACTCCATCCACCTTCTTTTTGTTTCTGCTAATGAACAGGGGCATGAAAGGACGGCGATTTGACAATGTATGTTGAAGAAGGAAAGAAAAACACTGAGGAAGTTATTGTCAGCCATCCAAAGAGATGAGTTTGTAAAAAGGTTTCCTAGAATGGAATTGCAAAACACATAGCTTTGGGAAACAACTCTGTTTCTGTGTGTGTGTGTGTGTACCCCCTTATATACTTCATTTCATATGATCTTTGTGCTATTGACCCACATAAACATAAAGAGCAAACAATCACTGAATCATGTAGTGATGCCATGTGTCAGAGATGTGATGTGAATCTGAGTCAGCACCTGGAGAGGCATGTTTAACAGGGATGAAACACAAACCACAACCACTGCCATTGACTAAATGCCCACTCACAGTTACCCTACAGGACAGGGTAGAACTCCTGGATTTCCTCCTTGGAGGGAGGAGAGACTCCTTGTGAGTGTCCGAGATAACTCTTTATGGGGGTAGAAAGCCTGGTCTTTCTCCCGTGGAGTTGGTGGTTTTGAACAGCTGACCTTACAGTTAACAGCCTAACACATAACTCCTGTGCCACCAAGGACCCTGAGAGGGATGAAAGAGCCTGTAATACCACTAAGGGCGAGGTGGTTGCTACCAGCAGGCTACACATGCAACTGTGAGTCAGGGAGAGGCCAGTTCAGAGAAAGACTGAGCCGAGCTTTGGAAGGAGCCCCCGGGATGATGGAAATGGCTAATGTGCACAGCTGTGAACTGAAAGGCGGATGGAACACTGGGCAAGATCCTAGAAAGGAAGGAGGGTCGGTCCTTGCAAAAGCCTGTTGCTGGATCAGGGGCACTGCTATTCCATCTGCCTGGATACTTCCCCCAGGGAACTGCTTGGCTTGTGCTTCTTCTCCTTCACATCTTTATATGACCAATTTTTCCCGAATTACCTGCCAGGACATGGAAACCCAACCACTGGCTCCCAAGCCCCTACCTTGATCTATCCCACCCTTCAGTAAACTCAATCTTTGACTCGTTAGTCTAGCTTGTTATCTGTTCTTCCTGACTGGCATGTAAGCTCCAAAAGGGCAGGGGTTTGAGCCTGTCTTGCTCACTGAAACTGTTAAATAATTGTGTCATTTTGGGATTCAGAGGATTAAGAGTGAAGGTGTGGAGTCTAGTCTGTCAATCATCATAGCCAATGAGACTTCTGTGTGGGCATGGCCTACTCCTGAGATTTCTGGGAACTCCTGGATTTCCTCCTTGAGGCAGGAGAGACTCTCTGCTCACTTCTTATGAGACATCCCTGAGGAGAAGCCACACGGACCTACCCTGAGGCAGCGCTGGGAACTGGAGGAGTCACATGGAGATCCCTGCCAGAGCTGAAATGCTTACAATACCACTGGAGTCACAAGAATTCCAACCCACTGGCCTGTGGTCTTCCTGAATTCAGTGTCTTTGCATGTGTTTCATGAGTCTGAAGAGGATTTTACAGATTGGTATTAGACATATGGGCTAATATCAGACTTATGGAGTTGATCTGGATTGGGCTGGGATGTTTTCAATATTCAACATATTTATATTCAATATAAACCTCTTTCTTATACACACATGTGGTGTTTATGAAATTGTTTCTCTAATCAACCTGAAATAATACAGGTATGTTTCCCTTGCCTACACCAGTGCCTGGCATGAGATTGCTTCTTGATATATATCTCGTGACTGAATGAGCCATGCTCTGCCCCTATTCTCTCTAACTCACACGGCCACCCTGATGAGTGGAATCAGCATTCCCCAGATGGTGCTTCCTGTAGCTGGACATGTTGGTTTCTTGTGGAGTTTGCAGTAATGAATGTACCACAAACTGGGTGGTTTATAGGATGATAGATGGACTCTCTCACAGTTTTTGAGACTGAAAGACTGATATCAAGGTGTTAGCAGGGCTATGCTCTCTCTGAAGCTTTAGTAAAGAATTTTTCCTTGACCCCAAACAAGCTTCTATTGGTGTTTCTGAGCATTTCTTGTCTAGTAACTATTACCCCTTCAATTAATCCTTCTGCCTTCACATGGCCTTATTATAAGAACAATTGTCATTGTATTGAAGGTTCACCCTAGTCCAATAGTATATCTTCTTAACTTACTCTATTTGAACAGGTCTTACTTCCTAAACAGGGTCATATTCTGAGGTTCCAGATGAACATGGATTTTAAGGAAAATACTCTTCAACCCAGTACAGTAAACCAATGGTCGTGCTGGATGAGGATTAGCTTTGCCTGACTACTCGACGCTATCCATCTCACCATGCCATAATACCGGCTCACACCAGAGGCCAACACTCCGCTTTGTCCCTCTATGAAACCAATATCTCAACCAGACTTAGTCACTTGCCAAACAAGTGACCAGAAAGCTTAAGTTAGATGCTCTTCTTTCCTAGTAACCTTCCTGGAGCAAACACACCGTTGGCTAACCATCCTATTGCAGACCACGATGGACGTTTCAGTCCACACAACAAGCTCTCGTGGCACTGAAGCTTTCTGTTCCCATAGAGAATCACGGTCTCTGAGACCCATAGGGGCAGTTCTTCCCGGCCCCACAGGGTCACTATGAGGGCGAATGGGCTCAATGGAAAGAAGCTATCACGAAGCCAGAAAGATCCTCATTTTCTAGTTCCTGTTGATGAAGGTACCACGAGGCTTCTAGTTCATAGCACCCAGTGTGGTCGCACCAAAAATACTTGCACCCCCAAATGAGCCTAAGGGCCCACCACAATTTCAAGCCATAGAGTTTCCGCTTTAAGCCAAGGCAGCCCCATAACATAGTAAGCCCAGCACTTCACCCGTCACTCCAAATACTCATATTTACTCATTACACTACATTGTAATTGGATGTTTGGTTGGCTCTCTCTCCACATCCACAGACTTGCAGTGTCATGCGGGCAGGGATCGTATCTGGCTACTCTCCACTGCCTCACAGAGCAATGTCGGCAGGGTCTGGCTCATGGCAGCCATCCAAATAATTGTGGAATTCTGCTTTGGGCATTGGGGCTTTATAAGAAATCTACTATGGACTGTACGAGTTTAATGAAAATAAACTTAAGATGGAATGAAGCATATCTATCAATGATCCCACCATAGTAGTTATTTCAACTGTATTTCAGGATGACATTAAAGGCGGAAAATGCCTTCAAGTAAAAAACATACCAAAATACCATAGTTTAAGAGTAGATACAAGATTCAATTATTAAGATGTCATTTAAACATCTCTACAACTGAACCATGGGAATTTAAGAATAAGCTGATGGGGAAAAAAGTTGCTAAAAGCATCAATACAGTCTACTCTTTCTGGTTAATAGAATCTCTATTCTTTAGCATCAAATGAACTTTACAAAACAAATATTTGGTACATTGCTTACTTGTTGGCACCTTTTGTTATTATGTCATTCAATTATGTTCATCTTTAAGATGAAAGTGAGAATATTCTTTCTTAACTGTCTTTGACAACTTACTGCCATCTCTTCCAAAACTAACAGTGATAGAAATGGAAATAACAGGAGAAGTAATTGATGTTTGGACTTTAAGGAGATATTGGCATCTAAGTTGTAGCTTTGTCAGTGCAGTAGGGGAAAAAAAGATCAAAGCCAAATAAAGACATCCTTACTATACTCCGCGATAAAGATAACATCAATAAAGAATCAAGTGTTTATAAAATGACAACAAAACATTTAAGAAAGAGTTATCTGCATATTAAAATGAAAATTCCCCCTTTTAATGCCAATTCATGGCTGACACCACTAGCTGTTCACTAACATAACATCCCTTGGGAAGGGCACTCCATTTATAAGACATTTCCCAGGATTCCTTGCTTTTCATTCTTGCCGTGTGACTGGATTTTATTCAACCCCACGTTCCAGGGGTGGTGCAGAAGCCTTCCTTGGCTCCTTCTCCATGCTCTTCCTGTCCCTGTCCAGCCAACAAGGGGAGAGACCCCTAGAGACCTGAAAGCCGAGTATTAAAGATGGCAGCATTTTTTTACTGTAGAGCCTTCTCTGAGTGTCTGCAGGATTCAAATCATTGCTTCTCATATGCAGACGGTTCTGAGAATTCTACCTACATTTTATGGCTATAGCTAAGAGGTTATGCATATACTAAAAGGATGGGGCAGGGCATGCAGAAAAATGTCAAAATGGCAATTGAACTTTCAGAGTGGATCACAGTGTTTCATTCTGGTCTTCCCCCATGCTACAGAGAGGTGTGGAGAATTCACTCTCGTCAGCAAAAGAAGATTAAATATATTTCCAAACTCAAAGCAGCAGCTCACTGGCAGGTATGAAGAGATGGCCCACTGATTAACAACCCGCAGGGTTAGGCAAGTTCTATTGTGGCCCTGGGTGAAATCCGTGAACATTAAAAGGCACATTCCCTTCAACTGGAGCCAGTTACACAGTGTTTCTCATCTTCCCAATAGGAAAGCAGAAAAGCCTGTGAGATCCCTTCACAGAGTGGTAATTGGTTTTGGATTTTAGAAGTGTGAGCCTCATTTAATATCTAACTCCTATCCCGGAGAAAATTGGGGCTTGCCAAAGGAATTTACCTCTAACTAATATAAAAAGCTTTAACTCAAATAGGGCAATTCTGAAAAATTACAAATCGGTAAAAGGTAGCTGAGAGAGGTTTAATACCCAGAATATAGAACTCTTATGTGACCCAACAATAAAAAGACAACTGCATTATAAAAATGGAAAATAGGTTTGAACATGCTCTATTCCAAAGGAGAAACACAAAGAAGAGCTAAAGGTGCTCCACATGGCTTACAACATTGCAACCCCACTTCTCCCTGAATAGATGCTGTCTTTAAGTGAACCCACGGGACAGAGTACAGCTACTCCACTGGGTTTCCGAGGCCAAAATAGTTCCAGAATCAGACTGCTACATCTGTCTCCCATGGCGGGGCTGAAGGGTCACACCATGAACCTTTCAGTTAGTAGACAGGCCCTTAACCACCACACCATGAGGGTGTCTTGTGAGAACCATAGAATACTGCAGGTCTCCCAGTGCATACTCTGACAGTCATAATACTCTGCAATAAAGATAACATCGATAAAGAATCAAGTGTTTCTAAAACGACAACAAAACATTTAAGAGAGAGTTACCTGCGTGCTAGAAAATTAGAGAATGGTTTAGTACTGATGTCTGGGATCAACTCTAAGGTTTCCTTTAGCAATAAATGCCTGTGACAGCTAGGTCTGAAACCTTCAGCCTCTATTCTAAAAATAAGCAAAAACAAAATCCTGAATTATGTAGCTGAGACTAGTTAATGAACATCTAGCCATTATCTTTCTTGTAGAGTCTCATAAATCCTAGCCTCTCTGCTAGTGGTGATTATTTCATCTTGGAGGGAGGTCTCAGAGTTACTAATGGGCAGGATTAAAGTGGAATGGATCCCGACTCTCCACCCTCCCTCAGTGTGGGAACCTAAGGTATCAGTCTTTGTTTCCTTGGGTGGAAAGAAATTAAAAAATACCTCCATACTTGAGGGCTACCTCAGAAGCAGGAGCAGAGAGAACCCTGGTTTACCTGCAGGAGCTGAGGCCAAGCCCAGAGGTGCCAGACACCAAAGCAAGGACACCAGGATGCCAAGCAGAGGTGCAACAGGGAGGCTAAGACAGGATGAGGTCCTGTGGCTGGTAGGCTTCCTGACCCACGGAGGAGGGGGCCAGGGCGATGGTCCATAGAGATGGCTAAGGAGCGGTGTTACGATAGATCAAGGTCCTCAAACTGTTTAAACAGGGGACCAGTTCCCTGTCCCTCAGACCGTTGGAGGGCCAGACTATAGTTTTTTTTGTTTTTTAAAAAAAACAAACTATGGGACTGAGCCCCGGTGGCATAGTGATAGTGCGCGGGACTGCAATCCACTGGGACGGAGGTTCAATTCCAGCAGTGGGGCTGGGCCTCCTACTCCCACCGCCGGAGAGCAGTGATGCCCGCCCCCAAAAAGAAACAAACAAACAAACAAACAAACTATGAACAAGTTCACTGCGGGCCCAGGATGAGTTGGCCACTAAGCAGGGGAGTAGTGGTGGTAAAAACACCTGGCGGGCTGGATACATGTCCTCAGTGGGCCGCGTTTGGCCCATAGTTTGGGGACCCTTGCTGAAAGACTAATAACTGCATTCTTCACCCTTTAGTATTTTCTGATCCTGGTTTGTGACAATCTATTACATCCCCCAATAAACCACCTTAATTATGAGTACTACCTGTGAGTTCGGTATGGCCATTGCAATGGACTGTCACACCCAGCAGAAAAGCAGTGTCGTGATATCTATCAGAACAAGGAAAAGAAGGATGGGTGTGGGGTGGAGGCATGTCTGGCTTCTGCCTTCTGGCAATGGGTTTTGGGCTGGTGAGAAGCTAGATTTTCCTTCTCCTTGTGTAGCCAAAGAAGGTTGGATATGGTCTCCGTGCTGGTACTCATTAGTCTTAAACTTTTAATTCTGTACCGTATTTTCCATACTTTTAATAACTTATTCGGAATCAAATTTGTTTTTCAAATGTATCAGAATAGAAAAGCTTTCTCAAAGTAGAACAAATTTGCACTGCCAGTGTTGTCTATCTCCCTCCCACCCCCAAAATGAACTATCTTTAAATTACTATCTTAATGACCTCTATTATGAACGCTATGGCCAAGACAATTGTATCTCTGATGTAGTTTGTCATTATGGGTAGCCTTCTGGAATCTTTGCTATGCGGTTTTTCTGTTTTGGGGTATGTGAAACCCAGGATTGATGAACTTATAGAGACACTGAATAGAAGAAGGGTTCCTGTGGGTATGGTGAGGGAGGTTGGCAGTGGGGGGCAGCAGAAAAGGAGATCTGATATCAAGGAATTCAAGATGGAAGAATGTTTTCTGAAACAGATTGTGGTATCAATTTTGCAGATATGATTAAAGAACAGACCTTAAGGTTATATTGGAGGGGGGGGGGAGGTTTTATAGGATTATCCAGTTAGGCCCAATGTGGTGATAAGAGAGAGGCAGGAAGAATCTGAGTGAGAGAAAGATGGAATGATGATGGAGGGGAGAGAGAGAGAGAGAGAGAGAGAGAGATTTGAAGATGGACAATGGAGCTCAAAGCTGAGGAATGCAGGTGGCCTCACACAGCTAGAAAAGGCCAGGAGATGGGGTCCTGCCTCAGAATCTGTAGAAGAAACGATGATTCTAACCAAGTGAAATGGAATTTTGGATTTCTGACCCCCATCACTGTAAGATTAAAAATGGGTTGTTTCAAGCTGTTAATATTACAGTGATTTATTACAAAAACCATAGGAAAGTATAAAAATTATAATTCCAATTTATTTAAAATATAGCCCATATGCACATTAGAAGTGCTGCTTCTAGCACTAAGAATACTAAGTAAACACCTAAGAGAAAAATTTCAATTATGCACAATCATTAAAAGGTGCCATCAAAAAATCTGCCATGGAAAATGTAAGGCCATATTAGGGTTTTAAAAAGTACATCACAAAATAGGGTACCTAATTTTTAAAAGGGAAATGCAAATCAAAGTTACTATGGGATACAACTTCACAATCCCCAGTGTTGTGATTATGTATGTTCACACGTACATGTAAAGCGGAGACGAAGCTGTAAGTAGGTAAAGTGGAACCTTCATTCACTACTGGTGAGAATGTGAAATAGGACAATTACTTTGCAAACAGTTTGGCAGGTCCTTAAAGAATTAAGTATAGAATTACCACATGGGCCAGGAATTCCATTTCTAAGTATACATTCCAAATAATTGAAAGTGGGAACGCAAACAGATACATGTACACCAATATTCATAGCACCGTGAGTCATAACTGTCAAAAAAAGTAAACAACTCAAGGATCTATCAACAGATCAATAGATAAACAAAATACAGTACCCTCCATACAAGGAAATATTGTTCAACCATAAGGAGAGGTAAGGTTCTGATTCATGCTACAAGACTGATAATCCTTACAAACATTATGCTAATAAAAAACAGATCCCTGGCAGTCTAGCAGGCTATGCATTGGGCTGCTTACCGTGAGGCAAGCAGTTTAAAAACACCAGTCACAAAAACAAATAAATTAAATAAAATAAATGAAACAAAAACAACAAAAGTGTCCACAAGTCACTAGGTAGATGAAAGATGAAGGAGATTTTTACTCTAACAAAAAGTCAGTCTCAGAACCTTCCAGAAGCAGTTTGAGTCTGTCTTACAGGGCCACTGTGAGGCAGAGTCCACATGATGGCAGTGAGTTTGGTTTTCTGGTTTAAGTGGGTAAGTCAGATATAAAAGGGCATACATTGTAAGATCCCACTTATATGAAACACCCAGAATTGGCAAATCTGTAGGGACAGAAAGTACATGAGAGACGATCAGGGTCTGAGCAATAGGGGGGAGGGGGGGGCGCGGGGAGGGGGGAGGGCTAGCGTTTAACCTGTTCAGAGTTTCTATTTGAATTGGCCAAAGGTTTTGGAAGCAGTGACAACAGTTGTATACTATGGTGAACATAGTCAATGTCACCAAATTGTATGCTAAAAAATAAACAGTAAATAGTATGTGATATAAGGGTTTTAAAAGACAGTGAAAGAGACACGAAGCAAACTATTTCTGCTTGTACTTTGTGAGCTTGCTTTATGAGCTGTTCATGGGCGCTCGCTCACTTCTGTGCCCAGAGCTACCTCAGGAACACACTTGACCTTCTCAGGGGAAGACCTTCAAGTGCATGAAGTTGACCCTGCTCTCCCAACAATCAGCAGGCCTCATTTTGCAACAGTCTGCAAGACACTTGCTGCCAAAGAAATTAGACATACAGCACAAATGTGGACCTGGCTTCCTGGTAGCAATCAAGTACGTAGCATTCATTCAGATGTTCCAGGAAGTTCTCGTCTTCTTTTCAATACCCCCCAAAGAACCACCCCAAGCTCACTGGCTTCGAGTCAATGCCAACTCATAGTGACACTATAGGACAGGGTAGAAGTGCTCCTTTAGGTTCTGATTTTATAACTTCCGTGAGACTAGAAAGCCCCATCTTTGCCCTTCCGAATGGCCAGTGGTTTCGAACTGCTAACCTTACAGATCATGGTCCAACCTGTAACTAGTATGCTCCAGATATGCCTTTGTGGAGGGAGCTTTGGTGGAGCTGTTGGGTAAGTGCTAGAATGCTAACTGCAAAGTTAGTGGTTCGAACCCACCCATGGCTTCGAGGGAGAATGATGAAAGAGAACACTGGCTGCTCCTGTAAAGACTGACAGCCTTGGAAAACTAGAGGTCACTATGATTTGAAATCTACCGTCCTCTGTGGCAGTGGATTTGATCTGAATAGAAAAGAAGAAAAAGTTCATTCTAAGTCCTTCATTCAAAAACAATTGTGTGTGTGTGTGTGTGTGTGTGTGTGTGTATGTGCATAGAACGGGGTACGATGTAGGATGGCAATGACAGGAAAACCCAGGGTATGGTGAGGTGAGTGAGAATGCAATCCTTCTCTTTGATGGCAGCCTTGCTTCTTGTTAGGAAAAAACCCTCCCTCAAAGCAGTTAGCCTCAGGTGCTTTGGGGCGGGCGTCTTTATGGAGTGTTTATGACTTGCTACACAGCTAGAAAGCAAGCAGGTAGGATGCTGAATGTCACCCAGAAGAGCCAGGTACTGCTCAGAGTCTTCTCTTACTCCCGTGACTGCTGGTTACTCAATGCTAGGCCCTGCTATCTATCTAGTTAGTCAACAAAGACATCCTGAGACTGGCCACAGCCTTCCAGAACCTTAGTGTTCTGTTTGCTTGCTCAAGGTCGACAGTTGCTCAAGGCCCTGGTGATGCTCCAAAGTGTAACATTCCAAATCCAAGGTATTGTATGCTCCGTGTACTGATTTCAAACAGGACAGGGCAAAGAAGTCTGTTTCACACTCGCTGCTGTGGTCTCTGTGTTGGCATGCCTTCTAAATAAGAGTTTCTCTCTGCTCCTGGGGCTTAGAGTGGGTAGACTGGCTGCCTCTCCTCAGGGTACAATACCTGCATTTCAGGTGACAGTGAGACTCTGGGCAAATCACTTCACCTCACTGTCCCTCAGTTGATGGATTTTTTAAACGATATTTATCTGATACTAGCAAACCTCCATTTCACTATATAATCGAGAGATTTATATATGATCCTCTGTTACAATATTTAACAAGGTTCCTAGCACTTCTCAGCGGCCTTATTGCTGTTGTTACTATAAATGTGGCAAGAGTGGAATTCAGGATTTAACAAATCTTAATTGGATTTCTTTGATCAGAATGAGTTCTCCTATCTCAGTTGCCAAATCTTTAGACATGGTTTGAAATAAGAAGTCACAGTGTTGCCTCTGCAGTGCCTGAGCTCTATAGAAACAAAAGCACTAGAAGAAATGATCTTCTAAAATGGAGCCTTCTTTAAAGGAAAGAAATACTGAGAGTCCAGGAGCTGATGCCTCAAACACCGTGGGTGAGAGTTTGCATACTACTCTGCATGACATTTGAATGCTACCAGGTTCATTGTGCTGCAAGTGAAAATCCGCCCACCATCTGCTTCATGCAGTAGGTTCCCTAGGTGTTGGGTTGGCTGCCTTTCGCTAGGGGAAAGGAAAATAAAAAAAAGCAACTTCAAGCAGTTACTGTGTGTGCCTTGTTTTGGATTTTCTTTGCATAGAAGAGATCGAGTCTATAGACTAGAAACTGCGAGGGGGTCAGCTACCAATGCCAATGTGGATCATTCCAGGCTCGGAGTCATTGCTGACTTAAAAGCCTGTCCCTAAGCTGGTTGTCTTTCCAGAAGTGTGAGTTGCTATTTTGTGCATCATACAGTCCCTACAGGGCAAAGTAGAATGGAAAGGTCGTTAGATTAGGGTCAAAGTAGGCCTGTTTACACCCAATGCCTATGCTAAATGCCACAATAAAGGGGTTGGAAAGAAATCAGGCACACTCCTTAGCCACCTATGGGAAAATCCACACCTGAGTGTGTTCAGACTTAAGGCACATAGGCCCAGATAAACAGAAACCTGGGTCCACACACAATGCTAGGCAACGGGAATATTACATCACACAGGTGCCCTTACACTCTGCCAATAAGGTCAGCCAATACCTTCAACCACACCTCCCCATCCAGTGGGGTTGGGAGGGGATAAAAGACAGCAGAGGGCAGGTTGCAGACCCCCCTTTTTTTCTCGCTTGTTTTGGTGTGTTTGTGTGCTCTTGGATGTTGGAGGACTGGAGGGCAGGGGCACACATTTGCCACCAGGGCCCTGGGGCCTGATTCCCTCTCAGGCTTCTCTCTCTCTTGGCCTCTGGGGATTTCCTGCTCTAGGTTCTGCACTTGTGGTTTAGAGCTCCTGTTCTGGTACTCTTTTCAAGTGGTTTTTCCGGCTCTCCTGAAGTGGCCATCTTCAGTCACGAGCTTCCTTATGGTACCTGCACAGCCTGAATGTTTTCCAGAAGTAGTGTGCACTTTATGAGACTATAATACCTGAAACTTTCCTTTCCCTCATAAACGTCACTTGGATTTATAAAAGTGCTTCTGCCTTGTGAATTCTTCCAGCGTTTGGGAAGCAAGAACCGAGGTAAACCATCATGGAAAGTTAACACAACTACCTATTGGGTTTCCTACACTGTACTCCTTATGGGCAGGAGCCTTGTGGGGCTGTGGGTTAGGAACTGGGCTGTTAACTATAAGGTGAGTGGTTCAAACCCAGCAGCAGCTCTACTGAAGAGCAATGAGGCTGTCTGCTCCCCTAAAGATGTACTATGTCAGGAACCCTACTTGGGGTTTCTCTGAGTGGGGAAATATAGTAACCATATCTTTCTAGGGGCAGATCACCAGGTCTTTTTCCTGTTGGAGGGTTTGAGAAACTGCCTTTTCTGAGCGGAGCTCATCCACTGCGTCACGGGTCCCAGCCTGTCACTGGACCTTCCTGTACTTTGTTCTCCTTTGTCTCAATCTTGCAATTCTGTTCAAATTCATAAGGAGCCTTTGCTGTTTCATTTTGGGAGGTAGAAATGGACGCATCCGCCTTTAAAGAGCATGCACATGAACAGTTGATAGGGACACCCCCCACCCTCCCCCACTCCACCCCCAAGCACAGACCAATCGGAGAACCACAGGATCTTTGCAGAGCCAGGCCACAGGAGGTTGTTGATTGCATCAGAAGACTCCTTCCACAGAGATGGCCAGGCCTCTTGCCTTCAACTTTTGAGTTTTTCCTGAAGCTCCTCTCTTCCTTGCCTACAGAAACGCTCCTTAGCCTGTGGCTGGGGAACTAGGTCTTGCCCAGTAAGATCCACTCTGTCTCCTGAAACACTCGTACCCAGTCAGTCCTCTCACTCTGTCTGTCCTCTCTAGAAAATTGGTTTATTCTTCATAGGCTGCCCGAGTTACCTTCCTTCTCAAGTTCAGGTTAAAAGAGAGGTGACACAGCTCACGAGAGAAGAGTTCCTGACTACCAAAAGAAAACCACACACAGGCCAAACCCTCTGCATCCCTTGCATTAGAGTCAGAGTGACTTCAAGCAGGGGTGTCCCGCCAGCGGCCTGCATGAGGCATGTGATCACGTCAACTCCAGCCAATATCACACGTCTCACCAAAGGGAAGTCGTTTGCACCATCACATTTTGGGGGAGTTAATGAAAAGTTTGACCAAATATAGTAGACTAATTTTTGAGTTGATAATTTTGTAGGGACTGTGAATGATGCCATGGATGTCCCATGGCAGAAAAACATCTCCCCATCCCGGTCCTATAGGGCGGAGAAGAACTGCTCTACATGGTTTCCAATGCTGCAGATCTTTGCAGGAGTAGGAAACCTCCTCTTTCTCCTTAGAAGCAGCTGGTAGATTCGAATCACTGACCTTGTAGTTAGAAGCCCAACATAATTGTCACTTTTAATGGACTGCCACACCAGGCCTCCTTTCCTAGCTACCAATAAGCTTCTGAATCACACAAGTCTGAGCTTCTCCTCTCTGGACTATGACTGTACAAAAAAGATTCACGGCCACTCCCAAGGTTGTCGGGATGTAATATAAACACACAGCTGCCAATAAATGGCAATAAAGAAAAGAAACAATCACTTAATTATTCAAGGCCCTGCTGGTGGAGTCTGCTGTCATCTCCAATTCTTGGTTTAAATCGAGTCTGCGCGTTCATAACTGCTTGTTCATAAGTGAGGATGGACCTCCATTTCCACAGATTCATGTAGGTAGTGTTTCCTGGAAATAACTGAGCATTTTAACAAACTTAACCCCTCATAATACAGTACTAGCATGTAAACGAGGCAAAGATCTCATATAAGATGATATGAATTATCTATTGTTCGAATATATAAGTGCTGAAAGCAGCAACTTCATGAGCAAGCATTCGTTGAAGTTATCCTTTGGCCAGTGTATATAAATACCAACCCATATTGCTCTTGGCGTCTATAACTTAACAGCAAAACTAAATGATCAGTCATAAACCACCATATTAATACCTGGGTCAGAGTATGACAAATGTAAGTTTGGTAACTTTAAGAGAAGCCCTTTTCTATAGAATAATCTTTGTGATGACAGAAAATTTGGAAATGATCTAGTCCAATACTATCATTGCAGATGAGGAAAGTCATGTTGGATATGGAAATAGACATCAAAGGGGTGTGTGTGTGTGTGTGTGTGTGTGTGTGTGTGTGTATACATCTAGATGATTAGCACTTGGAATCATAAGATCTTCCAGGGTGCAAGACACAAGATCCTAGATGATTAAAAGTCTTAAAACCAAACTCACTGCCATAAAGTTGATTTTGACTCATAGTGACACTAGAGGACATGGTAGACTGCCCCTGCGAGTTTCTAAGACTGTACTTAAAAAAAACCATTTTATTGAGGGCTCGTACAACTTTTATCACAATCCATACATCCATCTATTGTGTCAAGCACGTTTGTACATTTGTTGCTATCACCATTTTCAAAACATTTTCTTTCTACTTGAGCCCTTGGCATCAGCTTCTCATTTTTCTCCCTCCCTCCCAAACCCTTGATAATTTATAAATTATTATTATTTTGTCATGTCTTACAGTGACGGATGTTTCTCTGTACCCACCTTTCTGTTATCTATCCCTCAGGAAGGGGTTATAGGTAGATCATTGTGATTGGTTCCCTCTCCCCCACCCCCTTCCCTTCCTGGTATGTCTACTTTCAATATCATTTTTGAAGGTTTATCTGTCCTGGATTCCATGTTTCCAGCTTTTATCTGTACCTGGGTACATCATCTGGTTTAGTCTGCTTTGTAAGGCAGAACTGGAGTAACGATAGTGGGGGTGGGAGGAAACGTTAAGTAACTAGAGGAAAGTTGCATGTTTCCTCTGTGCTATGCTACACCCTGACTGGCTCATCGTCTCCCTGCGACCCTTCTGTAAGGGTTTGATAGGTTGTGAGTCTCCACTCCACACTCCCCCTCATTCACAATGATATGATTTTTCGTTCTGGGTCTTTGATGGCTGATACCTGATCCTAATGACACCTTGTGATCACACAGGCAGGTGTGCTTCTGCCATGTGAGCTTTGTTGCTTCTCAGCTAGATGGGCGCTTGTTTATCTTCAGGTCTTTAAAATCTCAGACACTATCTCTTTTGATAGCCGGGCATAATCTGCTTTCTTCATCACATTTGCTTATGCGCCCATTAGCCTTCAGCAATCTTGGAAAGATGAGCAGCATGGGATGCCAGGTGAATAGAACAAAGCGTTCTTGCGTTGAGGTGTTAACAACCCCAAGGGCAAGGGAATAAGTGATCTAAAATCGATGTGGAGGAGGGTGTAGGATGCCTGGTAGGGTTTGATTAAAGGCAATGTAACCGAGAGGAATTACTGAAACCAAATGAAGGGTGAACATGATAGTGGGACAAGAGAAAAGTAAGAGGAAATAGAGGAAAGAAGTATGAGACAAAGGGTATGTATAGAGGTCTAAATACAGGCATGTATGTATGTAAATATATTTATATATGACAATGGGGAAATAGCTCTATGTGCATATATTTATAAGTCTAGTATTAAGGTAGCAGATGGACATTGGACCTCGACTCAAGTGTTCCACCACTATAACGCTTTAAAAAATTTATTTATTTATTTTTTTTTTTTTTAAATTAAAAAAAAATTTTTTTTTTGGCATCACTGCCCTGAGGTGGTGGGAGTAGGAGGCCCAGCCTTTGCTCCATGGAGCTGGAATTGAACCTCCATCCCAGTGGGCCGCAGTCCTGTGCACAACCACTACGCCACTGGGGTTCAGCCTCCCCTGTAACCCTTAATGGGAGTAGAAAGCCCCATTTTTTCTGGCAGAGCAGCTGGTGGTGCTGACCGATTGAACTTGCAATTAGCAGCCCAACACATAACCACTGTGCCACCAGGCTCACTTGGGGTCATCAGACAAGAGGGGCTTTACTGGAGAAGGTGGACTGGGGCTGACACCCAGGGAGTCAGGGCCTCAGTCACTAGAAGGGCTGGAAAAGCAGTCTCATTTAAAAATAAAATAAACTAAAAAAACTTTTATTGTGAATTAGGTGGGAGTTTATCTTTCAGATCACTATTTTTGTATTCAACAGTTTAAACAACTTGTAAAACCTCCCAATAGTGTCCTGCCCTCCTTTTTCTCTTCCAGGAACGTGTGCATTGAGGATGTATCCTCTCACCACACCTGTAATGCCGCACAAATCATCAAGGCAGCTGATTACATGAAGAAAACTGTGGCATCAGGATTGCAAGAAGGTTTATTAACAACCTGCCATGGGCAGATGACACAATCTTGCGTGCTATAAGTGAGGAGGAATTAAAGCATTGCTGATGAAGATCAAAGATGGTAGCCTTCGGAAGGGATTACATCTCAATGTAAGGAAAACCAAAATCTTCACAACTGCATCAATTTGGAACATCGTGATATAGGAAAGGTTGAAATTTTCAAGGAGTTTGTTTTATTTGAATCCACAATCAATGCTCCTGGAAACAGCAATCAAGAGGTCAAAAGTTGTATTGTATTACGTGGTGAATAAAGGTGATGGTGCCCGGCTATCAAAAGAGATAGTGTCTGAGATTTTAAAGACTAGAAGATAAACAAGCAGCCATCTAGCTGGGAAGCAACAAAGCCCACATGGAGAAGCACACCAGCCTGTGTGATCACAAGGTGTCAAAGGGATCAGGTATCAGACATCAGAAGATCCCAAACAAATAATCTTATCAATACAAACGGAGGTGGGGGCGGAAGGATGGAGTGGAGATCCAAAGCCCATCTTTTTTTTTTTTTGGGGGGGTGGTATCACTGCTCTCTGGTGGTGGGAGTAGGAGGCCCAGCCCCACTGCTGGAATTGAACCTCCGTCCCAGTGGGCCGCAGTTCCGCGCACAACCACTATGCCACCGGGGCTCAGCCCCCAAAGCCCATCTTTAGACAATTGGACATCCCCTCACAGAAGGCCCCAAGGAAGGGGCAAGCCAGCTAGGGGGCAGTAGCACTGATGAAACACGCAACATTCCTCTGTTCTTTAATGCTTCCTTCCACCATTATCATGACTCCAATTTTACCCGACAAATTCAGCTAGACCAGAGCATGTATGCTGGTTCAGATAAGAGCTCTGGATAAACCAAATCAAGGATAGATAAAGCCTCAGGAACAATAACAGGAGTAGCGACACCATCAGGGTAGGGGGAAGGAGGGAGGAGAAAGGGGAAATCAATTGCAACGATCGATGTATAACTGTCACACCTTTCCCCCCAGTGAACAACAGAAACATGGGTTAAGGGAGACAGTGGATGGTGTAAGTTATCAAAATAATAATAATTTGTAATTTATGAGGGGCTTGTGAGGGTGGAAGAGTGGAGAAGGGAGGGGGAAAAAGAGGATCTGGTATCAAGGACTCAAAAAGAAAATGTGCTGAAAAGAATAATGGCAACATGTACAAATGTGCTTGACACAATATGATACATGGATAGTTATAAGAACTCTCAAGGCCCTAATAAAATGATTTATTAACATTTTAAAAAAGGGGAATGACGTCTTGCATTAGGTAAATCTGCTGCGCAAGACCTCTGTAGTGTATCGAAGAACAAGGATGTTTCTTTGAGTCCTAATGTGCGTCTGACCCAAACCGTGGCGTTCTCCATTGCATCCTGTGCATGTGAAAGTTGGACACTGAATAAGGAAGACCAGAGAGAACAGATGCATTTGAACTGGGGAGATGGAGAAGAATATTGGAAGTACCCAGGACTATTGAAAAGGACACACCTATCTGTATTGGAAGAAACAAGGCCAGAGTGCTCTTTAGAGGCAAGGAAGATGAGACTTTGTAGTACATATTTTGGACATATTGTCAGGACAGACAATATGTGGAGATGGACATCACGTTTGGTGTGGCGGTCATGTGCTTATGTTAATTTCATGATTGAGATGTAGGGGTGGAGTCTAGCCTGTTAATCTGGAGATAGCCATTGAGTAACCAATGAGGCCTCTGTGTGGGCATGGCTTTCTCCTGAGACTTCTGGGAAATATCATGATATTTCTCTCATGGAGATGAGAAGCAATCTCCCCACTTGTTGGGAGTGAGTCTCAGAGATGATGAATCACAGACAAGACAAGATGGCAGCATTTCGAGGACCTGAAGGAGCCAGAAGAGAAGCCACATGGCCTTACCCCAATGGAACCAGACCTGAAGCTGGTGAAGCCACATGGAGACCCCTGTTAGCGCTGAGTTGCCTCTACCACCACTGATGCTGTTGATGGACCTTGAGCCCTGGAAGCGAGGAGCCATGGGGAGACCCCTGCCAGCACCAGGACTCTGCACCCACTGGCCTGTGAACTCGTGAGTTGGAAGGGAGATGTTATAGACTGGTATCAGGCCCATGGGCTAATATTGGACTTAATGACTTTTGGCTGGACTGGGTTGGGATGGTTTCTTAATGTTGCATTCCTCTTGTATATAAACCTTTCCCTTATATCCATATACATGTCTATGAGTTTGTCTCTCTAGTTTACCTGGACTACACATCTGGTAAAGTGGAAGGGGAGTGAAAAAGAGGAAGGCCCTTGACGAGTTCGACTGCCACAGGGGCTGCACCCACGGGCGCAGCACAGGAACAATTGTGAGGCTGGCTCAGGACTGTGCAGTGTGTCCTTCTGTTGTGCGTGACGTCCCAGAACCAAGTCAATGGCACTCAAGCACCATCAGGTCACTGAGTATAATGTCCACTCACAGCATGGGGGCGTACACAGCTTCATCATCATTCTGTAGTGATGGTCAGTGTCCCGTTGTGTGTAAGTTTCAGAGTTTCTCCACCTATTCTCCTACAGATGGGCCTTTAGGTTGTTGACTCCCTCCAGCTGTTGTGAAGAGTGCTGCATTGCACATGGGTGTGCACGAATCCTGTTGGCGCGATAGGTCTTATTTCTTTAGGGTATACACCAAGTAGAGGGGCTTCTGGGTCATAAGGTATTTCCAAGCCCAGCTGTTAGAGAAAGCTCCCCAGTGGTTGTACTGATTTATAGTCTCAGCAGTAGTATAAAAGTGTTCCCTTCTCTCCACACCCTCTCCAGCACCCATTGTTACTGTTGAGCTTAATTTTCTTCAAGTCAGAAGCAAACTCATTTTAAAGGACCCAGACAAAGCACAAGAGTTTAAGCTCCCAGTCAGTCTTACTCCCTGGGACAGAAAGGAAAGACCTCCTTATTGGCTCATTTGTTTCTCAACGAGTTTAAGATGTAAAACGAAGAAGTATATAGAGAGAACAAGAAGGTTCCCCACTCTGTGGTTTTCAAACCTGGTGAAGATCGGGGGTTCTCGTGTCTCAGTGGCTCACCCCCTCGAAGGCAGGGAAGAAAGGAGAGTCAGATGTGCTGTCTGTTGTGTGCTTGCCTCATCCCTCAGAGGCAGTCTGCATTCAGCTTGGGATGCAGTGAGGCCCCAGTAGGCTGCCCTCCATCGGTTACATTCCCC